>CM038707.1:3889721-4014721 GCA_021613375.1 Megaleporinus macrocephalus | reverse complement strand
AGTTGCAATTTTGTTATTGGTTATATATATATATATATATATATATATATATATATATATATATATATATATATATATATATATATGCCTGTAGGCCTATTTCCAGATATATAATTAATCTATGTGTTAGCTTGGCTTTTGAAATATTTGATGAGTGTTAAAGGGTATCATTGGCTACATTGTACACACACACACACACACACACACACACGTTAAGTGAGGTTGTACTCCTGCAGACGGAGTGAGACTAGAGGAACAAGCTTGAGCCAAGTAATCATTAGAGCTCCTGTTTAAAAACATTTTAGAGGCCACGAGTGGTTTACCTGCTGTTCTGAATTCACGCTGGTACCTGCCGACACCATGATTTGTTTAGAACAGAGGTGTCCAGTCTGTGCTTATCCACAAAGGGCTGGTGTGGCTGCAGGTGTTCATTCCAACAAAGCAGGTGATCACATGATCGGTTGTTTGAAGACTGAGCAGTTGATTAATGAAGCAGAATCAGGTGCTCATTTGGAATGAAAACCTACAGCCACACAGGTGGTTCAGAAGATGTGGGGTGTTTTCACAACACAATACCAGAATCATAAATATATATATATATATATTAATACCTGATAACTATTTATAAATATACACTACTGAGGGCATCTAAGCTGATAGTGTAAAAACCTTTATCTGATCAATAATTGTATTGTCGCCACCAGATCTCATTAGATCATAAATAATCATACATACAATACAAAGTAAGTAAGTAAAAAGTAGATCAGATCTTGATCCAGTTTGAAGAACAAAGTTAGGTTCCAGATTTCTCCTGGACGCCCCAGATATTGTATGAATGTGTTCAGTTCCTTCAGCAGCAAATCTTGATTTATCTTAATGAAGTACTGAGCAGCCAAAGCAGGTATTAGATGAGAACTGATAATAATACTGGGTTGTTTCCACAAGGAGAAGCTTGGAAAGGGTTAAATACACACACTGATGTATGCATTTAATAATAATAATAATAATAATAATAATAATAAAGTGTTTTACTGAGTAAACAAAAGCTTCCTGCCTCTAAGTCTTAAAACTTTAGCACAGTACTACACAAGTACAAGACCAAATGCCAGAGACTAGGGGTATAAATACACAAAGACAGAGCAGAAACACTTGTAAAGGGGAGGAGCCACAAACTACTGTAGAAATAAACATAAACAAATTTCTTTGATTACAAACAATGGTTTTGTGGCCTATAGGTTGCTCCACGTCATCTCCAGGGCATGTTCCTCGATCCCTGATCCCAGATGACCCAGCACACAGTGGACCCATCGCCCACTACAATAAGCTGGTGCGCTCTGGGCTGCTCCATGAGGACGTTCATCAGAAGGCTGCACTTTGGCAGTTGGAGCAGTTGCGTGCAGCGATGGCGGGATACACCAACGTTCCCGTATCTCGCCCACAGCCTAAGAAAGAGGAGGAACTGGGCAAAGAAGAAGAGAACAGACTTCTATCAACAAACACAGAAGAGGACGGAGACGAAGTTATATCAACTAATAGAGAGAAATCGAGAGAAGACGAGAGACGGGACACAGAAAAGGTAAACGATCTTGTTCTGGGATTTGAACCAACCGCCTGTGACCTGGTGGCCTCGACCCAGACTTCACCACTTCCAGTGTGCCTGTGTTTTGCTCACTGGGGGGGCGGATTGTTTGTTGTTTCTTTCTAGGTCAAAGCAGTTGTTTTGTAGTTGGTGGGTGTGGGTACACAGACGGGGTGGGGTGGAGGGCGGGGGGGGCAGGTTCACACACAGGCCTCTCTGGATCACAGAAGAGTCCCCACTGAGACGGAGTGGTGTCCGCCACCCGTAGCCCCCAGAAAAGGTTGCGTCTGCTGTAATGAGGGGTCCTCATTGTCTGGGAAATAGTTGTCTGTCTTTTGAATTAGGCACATAAATATATGTATGCAAACAGTCACAGAGCTGCAGCCTGTAGTCTCAGCAACTTAGACAAGGATTAAAATCCTGAAGGACAAAAGGAAAAAGATCCCGTCAGGATTTTCTCTGGTATGTAGGTAGATACAGCTACGTGAGCTCTCCCATTGGTTAGGAGTTCCTAAGCTGGACGGGAGGCCTTATTGTCGCTGTCCAATGAAAAACATGTATCTATCTCTATTTTTCTACATCAATTAAAAGCAGCAGCTGCCGTTTACATTGTGGGTAAGTTCCAGAGTGTTTGGAGTATGGAAAGAAATCTGGTTCCATTGACTTCCATTGTCTTGTTTTTCATTGGACAGCGACAATGTGCATCAGATTAACTGATATGTATGTGAATTCCAATTCAATTCCAATAGATATTTGAGTGATTGAATATCTAGTTACCTGCTGAAATGAAGAAGGAAAAGAAAACAATTCTAAAAACAGACTGTGGCCGAAATGAATGTAGAGCTGTTTGTCTTATTAGGTGTTGCAGACGAAGGTATAGATTTCAAAACATTGTTATTCTGAAAAACAGTCAGTGGAACTCTGTACGATTTCTTGTGTGATGATCATCATAATAGAGACTGCCTCAGATGAGCTACTGAGCTAAAACTACAGCTAACACTGGATACTACTTCAGCGGACGTAGTTCCAGGACGTTTGACTGTCCGGGACATCTATTTGAACGATGCCGGGACCACCAGAGCATTAGTCTGGCCTAGTTAGCTGTAAAGGCCCCCTATGTGTGTAAAGGCTCCATGTGTTCAGTTGGGCTGTTGAGATATTTGATGGGTGTTAAAGATACCATTGGCTACGTTGTTCACACACATGTACCTCCAAAACAGTAACTTTACAGGAGAGGACAAAAACTGTCTTTACTTTCAATGTAAGTCAATAGAACCAGAATTTTTTTCTAAGCTATTATGGGGCATTTCTATTGGTCCATTCATCATGAAAGCTTTACACAATGTAAACAGGAGCTGTTGTGTTCCAATGATGTAGAAAAAGAAAAATCAACAAAAATAGAGATACATGTGCATTTTGGACAGTGATGATATAAAGACTAATACAGTACTAGTACCAGTACTAACCTATAAGTCCTTTTATATATATATAATTTTAATATATTTAATTTTAATGAAACTTTTTGTAAAATACATGTTACATGTAGCATAAAAACATGCTGACTGAAGAAAAGCATTTTTGTTTATTTACTATATATATATATATATATATATATATATATATATATATATATATATATATATATATATATATATATATATTTTATTTTTATTTATTTATTTATTTTTTTGTTGCTGCTAACAACCAAGCGTCTCTTGTGACAGCAGGCATAGGCACAGCCAATCACACTGGCCGTATGTGTTACGGGGAGTTAGGACTCAAGTAGAGAACCTGATTTAACCCTTTCTGCACCTCCAGATTAACAAGACGTTGACAGATTGTTTTTTTTGGAGGGGATCAAATTATTACAATTCAATAATGGGGACACGTCACTTCCGTCCATGCTAATTCTACACCTTTGTATGAGCTAACGTAACAGTACCGTTGTTGATGTTTAAATATTTTTGACTGTATGTTATTCTGTATTTATCCATAGACTAATTTCCAGATATTTAATGGGTCCAGATGCTCAGTGTTAGGGGATTCATGGGATAAGGCCCCCTTATTATCTACCAGTATAACATACTTCCAGGAGGAGGGACTTATCTCATGACATCACTGCAGGTGTTCTGGAATGCCTTAATATGACACTGATTGAAAAAATAAGCAGACGTTTTTCTTAGTTGTAATAAAAGTAGGGTTGGCTGTTCTGTACCACAGTTCTTTACAGATAGGTAAACAGTATTCATGCCTAATATAACATAATATAAGTTTTCTGCTTTATTTGCTGCTAAGATGTTACACTATTTATAATATTAATGAGTGGTTGCACAACATTTCTGAACTCAACATAATTTATTAAATACTAAAAAAACAAGAGAGTGTAGTAATATCTGGGGGACTCTGGCTGCTCCAGTGAGACTCGCTGTGTAACAATAACCTATTAATGTGTGTATTACACTAGAGCAGTTAGCTTTAGCCCCGGAGCTAAGCAGCAAAACATCCGCTTTGATTCACGTCTACAGCCGGAACTAGACACACGTAACCCCATGATTAAAAATGTCATTGTTTGCTACAGATTATTCATTTTCACTTATTTGGCTGAACAGTTTCAAAAGTTTCTGCTTGAGGTCCTTCACATGCAGCGGCAGCATGTTCCACCGTACACAGGGCTGCCCGCGAACGTGCCTGATTTTAAATCGGCGCTACCAAACACTGATATTGGCCGATGCCAATATTTTTCAAAATATTGGCCCAATATATCGGTCGATCTGTACTTCAAATGTTTGTGTTTAAACTAGAAAAAAATTATATATATATACTTTAGCGTTAACACAATACTATGAATGTTATAAAGGGTAAGCTGAAATACTGTGGTACTATGTTATCCTATTTTTATTAGGATAATAATAATAATAATAACAATAATCTTTTTTTGGGGGGGGGGGGGGGGGGGTTCCTGCATAACTCAAAATATCAACTCCGTTCCACCTCTAGATCTAGATTGTCTGGTCTGACTGTGTGATTTGAGCTTGATCTGATGCACAGCTTCCACATAGAAATGGATTGGTTTTCCCCCCATTAAGAATGAATGGGATGGAGAAGTGCTCGCCTGTCTACTGTACTTCTGCTTGACCAACACACATCATTTTGCATACACTAGCTTAAGGCCGACCCCTGAACATGATTTCAATGTCAATCCAGCCCACACTCATCTGTTTGTCTTGTTTTCCCCATCCCTCTTTCCTCCCATAGACTTCCATTGATTTTCTGCCCAATAGAAGCCCTACTCTTTCCTTTAACCTACAGCCAACAAACTGCATGTACTCACTCAGGGCAGATCCCCAAACTCTAATCCACAGACATACTGACCCGCACTCCTCTATTTGTCATTTATTCATCCCTCATTCCGACTCCCATTCACTTTCAACCATAGCTAGCAACGGACCTTTAAATGGTCCTTCCCTTAAAGGATCCATTGTACACCATGGCAGCCTCCATGGAATACCTTAGCAACCACCTGGGATACCATAGCAACAGCCTAGCGATCCAGCCATGGTTGAACTGCTTAAGCTGCGCAACCATTCTGGACTAGATGCGCATTTCTAGTGATTATTATAGTTGATTTTTATTATTTATTTATTTTTTATTATTTTAATGATTATTATCATAGCTGTGGTTTGGCCAAACCAAGTCTAATAGTCATGGTAATATGAATTAATATCAAAAAGACATTTGTTTTTAACACTGTTTGATACCCTTCCATCTATAAAACTGAACAGAAGTACGTGGCAGAGTTTTAAACAGTAGCAGAAGTTTTTTGTTTTGTTTTGTTGAACAGAGTGTATCATACGGTATCAGTAATCACACACGCATGGCTTTGAACTGATGTAAGATGTCAGGCGTTGTGGCTGGTGCTTTGTGTTTTCACTGGGAAAGCCTCGCTTCAAGTGCCGAGCCAAACTGGGAACAATTCCTGTGCTGTGTGGAGGGAGTGGAAAACAGAACTCTTCCACATAACGGTGCTGGCGTGTGATGTGCTGGCCCCCGGTCTCCGACGGCGCCTGGTGAAAGGACGAAGGGTGACTCCACCTTGTGGGCCGGTCCGCTCTCATTCAGGGTGCTGTGTTTGGCCACTCTAGCGTGACTAGGCTGCTGAGAGTTCTGGAAGTCAGCGAGAAGTCAGAACGCACGGCTCACCTCACTGCTCAGCCTCCACTTCACACCAGGAGAGAGAGAGAGAGAGAGAGAGAGGGAGTAGGAGAGAGTGAGAGAGAGAAAGAGAGTGTGAGAGGGAACGAGAGAGTGAGAGAGAGGGAAAAAGAGTGAGAGAGGAGGGAAGAGAGAGTATGAGGGAGAGCGAACGAAAGAGAGTAAGAGAGTGAGTGAGAGAGAGCGTAAGAGAGAAAGTGAGAGAAGGAAAGAGAGACAGAAAGAGTGAAAGAAGAAGAGAGAAACAGTAAAAGAGAGAGAAACAGTGAGAAAGAGAGAGAAGGAATGAGAGAGTTAGAGAAAGAAAGAGGGAAAGAGAGAGAAAGAGTGAGAGAGGAATAGAGAAACAGTGAAAGAGAGAGAGGAAAAGAGAGAGTGAAAGAAAGAGTGAAAGAGGGAATAAGAGAGAGAAAGTGAGAGGAAGAAAGGAACAGTGAAAGAGAGAGGGAAAAGAAAGAGAGTGAGAGAAAGAAAGAGTGAAAGAGAAAGAGTATGAGAGGAAGAAAGAAAGAGTGAAAGAGAGAGAGGAAGAGAGAAAGAGTGAGAGAGAAAGAGAAAAAAGAGAGAGAGAGTGAAAGAAAGAGTAAAAAAGGGAAAGAAAGAGTGAAAGAGTGATAGGAAGAAAGAGAGAGAGAGAGAGGGAAAAGAGTGAGAGAAAGAAAGAGAAAAAGAGTATGAGAGGAAGAGAGAAACAGTAAGAGTGAGAGAGGAAGAGAAAAACAGTGGAAGAGAGAAAAAGAAAGGGAAAGCGAGAGGGAAAGAGTGAGAGGAAGAAAGAGTGAAAGAGGGAATAAGAGAGAGACAGTGAGAGGAAGAAAGAAACTGTGAAAGAGGGAGAGGGAAAAGAGAGTGAGAGAAAGAAAGAGTGAAAGAGAAAGAGTATGAGAGGAAGAAAGAAAGAGTGAAAGAGGCAAAGAAAGAGAGAAAGAGTGAGAGGAAGACAGAGTGAAAGAGAGAGGGAAAAGAGAGTGAGAGAAAGAAAGAGTGAAAGAGAAAAAGAGTATGAGAGGAAGAGAGAAACAGTGGAAGAGAGAAAGAGAAAGGGAAAGAGAGAGAGAATGAGTGAGAGGAAGAAAGGGGGAAAGAGAAAGACTGAGAGAAAGAAAGAGTAAATGAGGGAAAGAGTGAAAGGAAGAAAGAAACCATGAAAGAAAGAGAGGAAAAGAGAGAGAGAGAGTCGACTGAATCAGTTTGTTGTACATGTTTCTGGTCTTTTTAGCTGAATGTTGTTATTAATGCGAGTCTTTTAATATTTATATTTATTTTTTATATATTTATTGTCTCCTAGGAGCCTGCCAAGCCACGCCCCCTCGCGGATGCTATATTCTAATATTGCTAAGATTATCTAATATATCTAATATAATCTAATTCTAATATTGCTAATATTGTAATTATTATTATTACTATATTAAAAAACATATTATTATTATTATTTTTTTTTTTTTTTTTTTCTGTCAATGATTGTATTTTAAGTTTGCAAGGAAGGTTTTAATATTTATATATGTTATATATATTTTTTGTCTTCTAGGAGCCTGCCAAGCCACCTCCCCCTCGCGGATGCTATATTCACGGTGGAGTTGGTGAGTTCAGTAAACTTTATCCCTGAGCAGATTTAATACTATGGCAGACCCCACTGCTATTTTACTTTAGAACATATGAGCACATGTGGTCCAATAGAAAAACACACTGCTGGGACATATTTGCCCAATCACTATTTTTACATCTTGCTCCTTTAATGCGTTAAAGACTGTGGTTTGTGTTTTAAGGCACTGGGAAGACGATGCTGATGGACCTGTTTCACTCTGGTGTGGAGAACAGCAGGAAACGGAGGCTCCACTTCACCAGCTTCATGCAAGACATACACAGAAGTAGGGTCTCCACGCTGAGTCCTAGATTGGTATCTTGTGTAACCGGGTACTGGAAGTAATCTCCGATGTTTTCTGTTATGCGTCCAGGGATCCACAGGCTGCAGCGGAGTCTGCCCAAACGGCGGCTAGGCGACGCGACAACGCACGATCCCATCTTTCCTGTTGCCATGGAGATTGCCGCAGAAACCTGCCTCTTATGCCTGGATGAGTTTCAGGTGAGGAGGGGGGCGGGCTGAGGAGTTTGAAAAGGTGCCGAGGGCTCGGCAGCTCGGGGTGGGTGGGCGGGCGGAGATCAACAGGTGTTGCAAATCAAGAACTAATAACACAAAGCCAGTTTGTTAAATCATTAGCATGGAAATAACAACATTGACATGCAAAGTAAAGCGCGCGGGCTGTATAATCCAACATTCATACTCGCACTGGACATTACTTGAGTCCCCTCGCCCGCCAGAGACCGTACCCGTCCTCCTAGAACGCTCGTAAAAAAAAAAAATTAAAAAGCCGGCCAACGATAATCAATACGTAATTGAGGAATCCTGAGAGGCGGAATAGAAAAACAAGACACATCAGGTCTGCGGTATTGACCCAGAGACTGCTGCAGTGGGCCACTTTGAAACAGCAGTTAATAATAGACTGCTAGAATAGGAACAGGTGGCCAGATGTTGTTGTGAGGGAAAACATATTATTACTGGCAAAACAAGTTAGCGTCCCGCGGTATTGCCGGCGCTCATCGATCGTGGCTCTTTTACTTGACATTTTCCAGAAAAGACAAGTTGCCTGGAGGGACGTGTGGGGTTCGGCTTCACTCGAGCATCAGAGTCCTCATTGTTTCTGAAGCAGAGTTGAGTGCAGAGTGTGAGAATACAACTTTGTACGGTTTGGAGCCATCTAGTGGAGTTTAGGACCCAAACACAAACCCAGGCCTGCATGCTGAGGTCATCTAGCAATGGGAATGAATGTTAATGAGCATGAAACTCATTGAAATGTATAGGATTGAAGCATCAGACTGTACTGCAGTAATACACAGTCGAGTCACATTATTATGACCACCAGCTAATATCCAGAGTAGCTGGTTATAGGTATCTGGAGGTATCATGCTGGCTACAGCTGCTGGAAGGAGCGTGGAGGAGGATCCATAGAGCCAACACCACCATCCAGAGGGTCCCACAGATGCTCGGTTGGGTTCAAGTCTGGAGAATTAGGGGGCCGGGGTAGTACTTGGTAGTCTTGGTCAGCTCTTTCAACCAATGTGGGACATTTCTAGTCGTGTGGCATGTCTCAGTGTCTTGCTGGAAGATCCCATCCAACCCAGAGAAGACCATCAGCATGTATGGTGGATTCAGGAAGGATGGATTCAGAGCCCAATTGAGAGTTGCATCCCACAGCTGCTGGAGGGAGCACGGAGGAGGATCCATAGAGCCAACACCACCATCCAGAGGGTTCCACAGATGCTCGGTTGGGTTCAAGTCTGTGGAATTAGGGGGCCGGGGTAGTACTTGGTAGTCTTGGTCAGCTCTTCCAACCAATGTGGGACATTTCTAGTCGTGTGACGTGTCGCAGTGTCTTGCTGGAAGATCCCATCCACCCCAGAGAAGACCATCAGCATGTATGGTGAATAAAGGAAGGATGGATTCAGAGCCAAATCCAGAGTTGAGGTTGCAAATCGAGAGTTGCTTCCCACAGCTGCTGGAGGGAGCGTGGAGGAGGATCCATAGAGCCAAAACCACCATCCAGAGGGTCCCACAGATGCTCAGTTGGGTTCAAGTCTGGAGAATTAGGGGGCCGGGGTAGTACTTGGAAGTCTTGGTCAGCTCTTTCAACCAATGTGGGACATTTCTAGTCGTGTGGTGTGTCTCAGTGTCTTGCTGAAAGATCCCATTCGCCCCAGAGAAGACCATCAGCATGTATGGTGGATTCAGGAAGGATGGATTCAGAGACCAATTGAGAGTTGGCTCCCACAGATGCTTAACTGGGGTCAAATCTATGGAATTAGGGGGCCGGGGTAGTACCTGGACGTCTTGGTCAGCTCTTCCAAGCAATGTAGGACATTTCTAGTCGTGTGACGCGTCGCAGTGTCTTGCTGGAAGATCCCATCCACCCCAGAGAAGACAATCAGCATGTATGGTGTACAAGGATGGATTCAGAGCCCCCAGACCGTAACTTCGTTCATAAGCTAAGTCCTGCCGTCTCGTCTGTGTAGATTAGACGGAGATGTTCCTCAAAAACAAGACTTCGTTATCGTGCATGGCCTGAAAAGCCACAGTCCATACGGGACTGACTTCTGAGGAAGGGTTCATGCTTTCCCTGCCGTGCCGACCTTTCCATCGGAGAGGTCATCCACCTCAGGACTGCCGTGCCCCGGCGTCATTAGCTCTGGAGCTCGAGCGTCCTGTAATCATGCGTCTGTCTCCACACGGGCAAACACAAGCAGGCGCACTCGTGTTCTCGCTCTTTGTGTCCGTCAGGATCAAGGGCCGCTCTTTTCATTAGCGCCTTTTATAATTTAAATGTTTACCTCAGACCAGATATTCCTCTCTCCCTGTGTGTGTGTGTGTGTGTGTGTTTGTGTGTGTGTGTGCGCGTGCACACGTCATTGCCCACACACTCAGGTTTTTCCGCTCGGCGTGGCGAGCGCCAGCACGGCCGGCCGGCGCACACGTTTTTGTTTGAGATGCATAAACGAGGAGCCCGACGGGCCCTTACCAATCAGGAGCCGCGGCCACTTAGGCATGCAAATACGGCAACGGGTTTCAGCCGGCCCCTCTCGCTCCCTTAAGTGAGGAGTAATGGAGAGCAACCGCGGCGGGTCGCATGCATCCATGCCTCTTAAATGCTAATGAAATTTCTTCGTTCTCTTCATTAGTCCGCCGTCATTATCAGTAATTTGTAGCCTTCCCCTTTTGTCCCCCCCCCCCCCACCTCAACCTCCTCCTTCTCCTCCTCCTCCTCCTCCTCCTCCTCCTCCCAGGCTCCCTTAATGAATGCGAGGTATTGAGAGGAGGGCAAAGAGAGATATAGAGGGGAGAGGGAGTAGCGACTGCTCCAGGCATTGTCTCGGCCCCTCAGTTAGAAATTACTCATCGCCGGATTTGGGTAAGTAAAGGTTTAAGATCAAAAGAGTGCAATTTGGCACCCGCGTGCGCCGCACAGGAGTGACTCCTCGCCGCTGTAATTGGATGCTCATTTGAATATGCGCGCCGTCGATCCGGAGGCCGTCCTCGAGCGCGCCGGAGTACCGCGCCGGGCTTTCTTCTGCTCAAACTGCCCCGACAATGCCCACCCGAGAGAGCGGCAGGAGCGTGTGTGTGTTTGTGTATGCGTGCGCCACGGTGCCAAACAAAAAACAAAAACAAAACATCACACTTACACACACACACTCAGCACACACACACACTCATGCACTCACTCGCTCACTCACTCTCACATACAGGACGGATGAAAAGGTCATAATTAAACGATTCTTTTGAAACGGGCCCAAAGAAAAAGGCGGTTAAAGGAAATGTGATCCAATTTAGGCGGCATCACCTCGGCTTTGTAACGTACCCACCGTCCCGCTGCCGCCGCCCACCCTCGCCCTCTTGCACGCACCCATCCAAACAGTGCCATGGCGCCACGGATGCTAATGGGGTTAGATTAAGGGCCGAAGGTTCAGAATCGAAAAAAAAGAGAGCACTTGAGCGTAAGACAAACAACATATGGCCGTCTTAAGTGTGTCCTCGTCCTTTTTCGGGGGGCGGGGGGGGGGGGGGGCGTGGACGTGCGAGCGGGAGTCTTCTGCAGGAGAGTAACCGCCTAACTGGAAACGCTAATGAAGACGTACAGTAGGCTGCAGCCGCGGCGGCTGGGAGAATCGATACGGCCGAGTCCACCGAAGGACGGCGTGAGGCATGAAGGGCGCTCGCTATAGGCTCTGCACGTCCAGGGACACACGCGTGAGCAATGTATTGCAGGCTGGAGTGCATATGAAACATAAAAGATTGCAGGAATGGACGGATGGGCTGGAAAGAGAGAGAGAGAGAGAGAGAGGAAGGGAGAATATGAAAGGAAGAGGATCTCATTGTAGGTTATTGACTAAAGGGCTCCTTTTGTTCGGGGAGGGTCAGCAGCTCCTGTGTTTTTGCAGATGTGTGTGAGGCGACAGCTCGCTGCTGTGAAAAAGGCAACGTTTAAATGATAATAACGACAATGACGATGATGAGAATGATAATGAAAGAACCACTCGTCCCCCCTCGCCGCCGAGATTCAGGGACAGCCATGCCAGGCCCTTAAGAGCACAATAGGGAACGCATCTGTGTGTGTGCGCGCCTCGCGGGGCATGTGTGGCCATCTGGCTGCCATTGTGCCACTGATTTTGCCTCGTATTGCTTTGTTTATTTATTTATTTATGTATTCATTTATTTATCATTTCATTCCCCCCCCCCTCGGCTTTGTCTGGCCTCCCTGACTTGATTAGCTCAGACGAGCCACCTTGAGACACTCGTCCTTGTCTCCGGCAGAAAGCTGCGGCGCGCTGTAGCCATTTTGCCGTCAGGTGGAGTGGCTTTGTGTACGCGCGAGCGCCCGCGTGTGCCCGCGCCCCGAGCCCCTCGCCCGCGTGGTGGTCAATGGACCTTGGCCGGCGCTCGGGATTCGAAATGTAACAACACCTGGTATTCATTCGATCGCATGTACACACGCAGTAACAATTGCGGTAATTAGCTCAAGGCAGAGTAAGTGGGGGGGGGGTGGGGGGTGGGGGGGATGCAGGGCTCTGCTCGTCTTCAGCCTTCATCCACCTGCGTCTGCTCCCAGAGCCCTCTGACCGGCCCCTGCGTACAGGCGGGAGGTGCGGTGGCTCAGGGCCAGGGGTCGAGTTTATTTCAAGTTCGGAGGATTGTTTGATGTTCAGATGAGTTTTATTTTATAGTCAGGTGAATTAGTGGCATCTCTCTCTCTCTCTCTCTCCTTCTCTCTCTGTCCTTCTCTCTCTCTCTTTCTCTTTTTCTGTTTCTCCCGCTCTCTCTCCTTTTCTCTCTTTCTCTTTCTGTTTCTCTCTCTCTCCTCTCTCTCCTTCTCTCTCTTTCTGTTTCTCTCTCTCTTCTCTCTCCTTCTCTCTCTTTCTGTTTCTCTCTCTCTCTCTCCTTCTCTCTCTCTCTTTCTCCTCTCTCTCTCTCTCTCTCTCTGTCCTTCTCTCTCTCTATTTCTCTTTTTCTGTTTCTCCCGCTCTCTCTCTTCTCTATTTCTCTCTCTGTTTCTCTCTCTCTTCTCTCTCTCCTTCTCTCTCTTTCTGTTTCTCTCTCTCTTCTCTCTCTCTCTCTCTCTCTCTTCTCTCTCTCTCTCTCTCTCCTCTCTCTTTCTCTTTCTGTTTCTCTCTCTTCTCTCTCTCTCTCTCTCTCCTTCTCTCTCTCTCTCTCTCTCTCCTTCTCTCTCTCTCTCTCTTTTTCTGTTTCTCCCGCTCTCTCTCCTTTTCTCTCTTTCTCTTTCTGTTTCTCTCTCTCTCCTCTCTCTTTCTCTTTCTGTTTCTCTCTCTTCTCTCTCTCCTTCTCTCTCTCTCTTTCTCTTTTTTCTGTTTCTCCCGCTCTCTCTCCTTTTCTCTCTTTCTCTTTCTGTTTCTCTCTCTCTCCTCTCTCTTTCTCTTTCTGTTTCTCTCTCTCTTCTCTCTCTCTCTCTCTCCTTCTCTCTCTCTCTTTCTCTTTTTCTGTTTCTCCCGCGCTCTCTCCTTTTCTCTCTTTCTCTTTCTGTTTCTCTCTCTCTTCTCTCTCTCTCTCTACTTCTCTCTCTCTCTCTTTCTCTTTTTCTGTTTCTTCCGCTCTCTCTCCTTTTCTCTCTTTCTCTTTCTGTTTCTCTCTCTCTCTCCTCTCTCTTTCTCTTTCTGTTTCTCTCTCTCTTCTCTTTCTTCTCTCTCTCTCTCTCTTTCTCTCCTTCTGTCTCTATCGCTCTCTCTCCTTCTCTCTCTTTCTCTCTCTTCCTCTCCCTCTTTCTCTCTCCTTCTCTATCTATCTCTCTTTCCGTTTCTCTCTCCTCTCTCTTTCTCTCTCTCTCCCTCTCTCTTTCTCTCTTTCTCCCACTCCCTGTCTCTCTCTCCTTCTCTCTCTATCTATCTCCCCCCATCTCTCTCTCTTTCTATTTCTCTCTCTCTCTTTCTATTTCTCTCTCTGTCTGTCTCTCTCTCTCGCTTTCGTTCTATCTCTCTCTCTCGCTCTCTCTGTCTCTCGCTCACGCTATCTCTCTCTCTCTGTCTCTTTCTTACTTTGTCTCTCTCTCTCGCTTTTTCTCTATATCTCCCTCGCTCTCTCTTTTTCTCGCTCATATTCCCATCTCTCTCTCTCTCTCTCCTATTCCCGCAGGTGGTGGACGTTGCTGACGCTATGATTCTGAAGCAGCTCTTCGAGGGCCTGTTCTCATGTGGCACGGTGCTGGTGGCCACCTCGAACCGGCCACCAGAAGGTGAGGACAGTAAGAACACAGATCTGATTAGAACAGATAAATAATCAGACATACAATACAAAGTAAGATGAATATGTTATTGTGAGAGAAGTAGATCAGATCTTGATCCAGTTTGAAGAACAAAGTTAGGTTCCAGATTTCTCCTGGACGCCCCAGACATTGTATGAATGTGTTCAGTTCCTTCAGCAGCAAATCTTGATTTAGCTTAATGAAGTACTGAGCAGTCAAAGCAGGTATTAGATGAGAACTGATAATAATACTGGGTTGTTTAGGAGAAGCTTGGAAAGGGTTAAATAAACACACTGACGTATGTAAAAGCTCTACTTACTCTATCAATACTGTTTAATATTTAATAATAAAGTGTTTACTGAGTAAATAAAAGCTTTTTATATATAATAATGTCCTCAGGTGTCTAAAACTTTCATACAGTCCTGTAGTTACAGCTAAGCAGGCTCTACCATTGGTTAGGTCTTCAGGAGCTGGACTGAAGACCTTACATGTTGGGCCACTTGACTTCAACTACCAACATAATTCGGCACTGAGAGTGGAATCACTGTACCAATCATGTTTTATTTAGTATGGGTGGCACTCAAGGCTTTCTGGAAGCACTAGTAGTAACAGCTCTATGCCAGAGCTCTTCACTGGAGGAGTCTTTGTACAACTGAAAACTTTAAATATAAGTTTATTAACACTGCACAACTAAATATAATAAATAAATAAGATTGCTGTCCATTAAAAAAAACATGTATCCCAATTTTTTTTATTTTTCTATAGTAGAGGTCTCTAATAGTTGGACCGCGATCCGGATCCGGACCCAGACGTTGTCCAGTGTGGACCCAAACTGATAAACTACTGAGAATGATTTAATTTAGACTGTGTTTATTTTAAGAGGTCTAGCTTTTCTTCTCTTTACGGTATACGGGCTTTATGGTGCAGTGAACTCCGAGACCAGTCGCGTGCGCTGTAAGATCACTGAAGGCTCCTCAGCCAATCAGATCTGTGCACATTGGGGCGTGCGGCGTGCACACAGGCGAGGTAGGAAGCGAGGAGCAGCAGTCGGAGACTAAAGCGAGTCAGAAAGAATAAGGAGCTCTAAAAACAGAAAAGTGAACAGAGAGAACTGAGTGTTTAACAGGAACGGTTCTGGAATGGACCTGCTCGTCTAGTTCTGGAGAACACCGCTCTGTACAACCAACATGTTCATCTGAGAAGCTGAGTTAACAAGAAGAACCACGTTTATTTACTTTCTCTATAAATAAACACTTTAAGATGCACTTTTTTTTAAAGCATTCTGTTTGTTTAATGTAGCTCTTGTTTTTACTTGAAGTAAGGACAAAAAAATTATTAGAAGTTTATAAATTATATTCAGTTCAGTATTTAAACAGTAAATATACTGAAATATACTGAACGGTATGTGTGATGTGTTGTTGTTTTAGTAGCTGATGGTATACGATGCTGATACTTGGTAACTTAAATATACAGGATCTGGCACTAAATCATAACACAAGTTAGAAATGATGACGCTCCGGACCTTGTCCTGAGGAACTCTCCTCTAACTGGACCTCACTGACCTCTAATTAAACACCCCTGCTCTGTAGCATTTGAACACGACAGCTGCTTTTTATATCCTGTGAAAGTTTCCTGAAGAATGGACCAATAGAAATGCTCTAAAATACAAATATGGTCACATTAACTTGTGAACGTGAATGTTTTTAGTCTCCCCGTACACGTATTTTGAAGGTATATGTTTTTCTTTGGACAGCCACCATATGTATTATCATTTATAAGCTTTGAAAGTCTGAAACGGCCAAGAATGTTCATGTGCATCAGCGTTGTTGCCGTTAACACACTGTTAGGCACTATCAGATATTAGCTTTAGGTTTTTTTAGGTTTTTAACATATATGGCTGGAATCAAAGCACCAGACCTCATCTGGTATCTACTCTAATGAAAGGTTTTGAAGAAGCTGTACTACGAGGACATTTGCATGCATCTACAGAGCACTCTGTCATCGTACACAGACAGGAGTGCATAAGCATTGAGACCCTGGCATGAGTGCGCATGCCAAGAGACAAGAGATCCAGAAGTGTACTGGTGCATAGACGGTGTACATACATGAGTTCAAATCCTTTCCCATTGGTAGAGTTCAGTACACAGTGTTATCAGTGTTTGTTCAAGTGTTCAGTTCATCCATCTATCAATTATCTTCCGCTTTATCCGCTAGTCAGGGTCAGGGAAGGGCTGGAGCCAATCCCACTGTCATCGGTCGAAGGCAGGGTATACCATGGACAGGTCGCCAGTCCATCGCGTGGACTACACATAGGGCTGGGCGATATATCGAGTTTTTAAGAAACATTGATATATTTTTATATGAGATATAAGATGAGACAATATTGTTTATAACGATAAAGTCGCTGCAATTACACTAGACCCACCAGTTCACCTCTCTCTCTTTCCCAGTTTGTCTCAACTTCAAACGGCCTCGCCGCTCTCCCCCACAAAACTCCCCCCTCCCCACCGCTTCACCCATAAACGCAGGCAGCGACAGACGGATAAACACACGAAAGAAGCTATCGAAGAGGATGCCTGTCGAAGGACAAGCTGGCTATCGCAATTTAATAGCAAAAAGGTACCGACCCAAACGTCTCGTACTACCGAGTACCCAAAAGTCTAAAAAAATCCGGTGCCTATTTTCGATACTTAAAATACTTAAAATAAAGAAACGTGACGCGTGCCGTGACACGCTGAAACGTGGGGAGCACACACACAGAGCTAGTTAAACATGTTGAAGCACTCAAAAGTTTGCTCGTGTTCTGTATGACATTAACTAACACTTGTGTATCGATTTATGAAGAAGCAGCTCCTTTCACTGTAGCAGAGAAGCTGAGGATGTCGGCTGAGAGAAGAGACAGAGCAGTAACCAATTTTATTCTTAAAGGATTGCATAGTGTTATAATTTTACTTAAGCATATGTTAATGTTTGTTCTCAATAAAGCAGCACAAAGATGCTCATTGTTTGAACAAGGTAAAAAGATTATGGTGACAGTATGAGACTCATGTTTTCTGTTAAATACATTAATTTTTTTTTGTTACAATTCAGAAAAAAGGTATCGGTATCAAAAATTTTCAAATGATATCCATCCCTAGTTAAAAGTGCCTGTGTGACATTTGGGACGTGTAGCTTTGACGCAGAAGTGCCTTTTTGTTATCACCGTATGGGAAGACAAAAATATCGAGATATATATTGTATATCGCCATCCAGCTAAAAATACTGAGATATATATTGTATATCGCCTTCCAGCCAGAAATACTGAGATATATATAGTATATCACCATTCAGCTAAAAATATCGAGATATATATTGTATATCACCATCCAGCTAAAAATACTGAGATATATATAGTATATCGCCATTCAGCTAAAAATATCGAGATATATATAGTATATCGCCATCCAGCTAAAAATACTGAGATATATATAGTATATCACCATTCAGCTAAAAATATCGAGATATATATTGTATATCGCCTTCCAGCCAGAAATACTGAGATATATATAGTATATCACCATTCAGCTAAAAATATCGAGATATATATAGTATATCACCATTCAGCTAAAAATATCGAGATATATATTGTATATCACCATCCAGCTAAAAATACTGAGATATATATAGTATATCGCCATTCAGCTAAAAATACTGAGATATATATTGTATATCACCATTCAGCTAAAAATATCGAGATATATATTGTATATCGCCTTCCAGCCAGAAATACTGAGATATATATAGTATATCACCATTCAGCTAAAAATATCGAGATATATATTGTATATCACCATCCAGCTAAAAATACTGAGATATATATAGTATATCGCCATTCAGCTAAAAATATCGAGATATATATAGTATATCGCCATCCAGCTAAAAATACTGAGATATATATAGTATATCACCATTCAGCTAAAAATATCGAGATATATATGGTATATCGCCATCCAGCTAAAAATATCGAGATATATATAGTATATCACCATTCAGCTAAAAATATCGAGATATATATAGTATATCGCCATTCAGCTAAAAATATCGAGATATATATAGTATATCGCCATTCAGCTAAAAATATCGAGATATATATAGTATATCACCATTCAGCTAAAAATACTGAGATATTATTTTTGGTCCATATCGCCCAGCCCTACTACACATACTCTAGCCTAACGTGCATGTGTGGTGTTTGTACTTATGATCCGGTGGGTTCTGTGGGTGTGACCCCTTTAACAGCTCACAGGTAGAAACTGTTCTTGAGTTCAGGCTTAGATGTTCTGCTGTCTCTGCCCAGATACCAGTGGGTGGAACAGAAAGTGGCTGGTTTGTTGAGGGTCTGCTGACTTTCATCTGAGGTCTTTTATTGTAAGGCCCTGTAGGGACTGGGTGGGAGAACAGCTGCAGTGATGAACTGGGCAGTTTTCAGCACCCTCTGGAGGCCTTTCCGTACTGCAGCAGTGGAGGTGCCATACCAGACTGTGGGTGTGCCCAGTTTGCACTACTTATACCAGGGGTGTTTAATTAGAGTTCAGTAAGGTCCAGTCAGAGGAGATCTTCTCAGGCCAAGGTCTGGACCATCATCATTTCTAACGTGTGTTCTGATTCAGTGGTGTATCCTGTTTACTGTAGTAGTCTAGTATCAGCATCTTATACCATCAGCTACTGAAACACCAACACATCACACATACCGTTCAGTAGATTTCAGTATATTTACTGTTTAAATGCTGAACTGAATGAATTATTTATAAACTTCAAATACATTTTTTGTCCTTACTTCAAGTAAAAACAAGAGCTACATTAAACAAACAGAATGCTTTTTTAAAAAGTGGATCTTAAAGTGTTTATTTATAGAGAAAGTAAATAAACGTGGTTCTTCTTGTTAACTCAGCTTCTCAGATTAACATGTTGGTTGTACAGAGCGGTGTTCTCCAGAACTAGACGAGCAGGTCCATTCCAGAACCGTTCCTGTTAAACACTCAGTTCTCTCTGTTCACTTTTCTGTTTTTAGAGCTCCTTATTCTTTCTGACTCGCTTTAGTCTCCGACTGCTGCTCCTCGCTTCCTACCTCGCCTGTGTGCGCGCCGCACGCCCCAATGTACACAGATCTGATTGGCTGAGGAGCCTTTGGTAATCTTACAGCGCACATGATTGGTCTCTGAGTTCACTGCACCGTAAAGCCCGTATACCGTAAAGAGAAGAAAAGCTCCGCCTCTTAAAATAAACACAGTCTAAATAAAATCATATTTAAAAGTTTATCAGTTTGGGTCCCCATCCACAACATCTGGGTCCGGATCCAGACCGCAGTCCGCCTATTAGTGACCCCTGACTGATACTGTTTTTTTTTGTATGTAGCATGTGGTATAGTCACCGGGAAACAGGGAGGGAGGAGTTTGTTGAAAAAATGGTGGAGGGCTGCGGTACCCAAGCTCAACCCAAATCAGCCTGTACACAGTCGAGTCACATTATTATGGCCACTGTGAAGCCAGTTGAGAGATGAGAAGCCGTGGGATTACCGTTATCATTGTGTTGGCTCTATAGATCCTCCTCCACGCTCCCTCCAGCAGCTGTGGGATGCACTGCAGTCAGCATGATACCTCCAGATACCTGTCACCACCTACAAGGACCTTATTGAGTCTCCCAGTCTGTCTAGGTTGCAGGAGAGATGGTGTGGCCTTCCTCAGTGTCCTCATCCTTGGGCGCTTTTGATGTGTTGGGACAACTAGGTGTGATCCTCAGCTATATGAACTTATGTCCTCTGTGTATGGTTCCTCACTGCTGTTAGTGATGAAGCCCACTACTTGTTTACTGTTGTATCATCATTAGTGTTGGAGTGATGCTTGGTAATGCACTTGTGGGTGTACAGGGTGCAGACCACAAGGTGCCAGTGAAAAAAAATTCATAATCCAGCTTTGGTCTATAAGCAATATATAAACATCTGAGACCTTCTAGCAAACACTGCAGACATGGGCCCAAGTCACTAAGTTGCAAGTAACAAGTAAGTCTCAAGTCTTGACAATCAAGTCCCAAGTCAATACAAGGAAGTCTCGAGTCAAGTTCCAAGTCTTAAACTTTGTCTCCAGATGTAACGTAATTTCAGTATTTAACACAATTGATGCAGTTGATTAGTAGAACATTAAACTAACATTAATATAACATTAACGTTTTTAAAGTTTCTATTATAACAAAGATAACTTGCACATGAAATTAGATCATTTCAATCAGTTCTAATCACTAATCAACTCATTACCAGTCCATTACCAATCCAATCACCTCATTACCAGTCCAATCACCTCATTACCAGTCCATTACCAGTCCAATCACCTTGTTACCAGTCCATTACCAGTCCAATCACCTCGTTACCAGTCCAATCACCTCATTACCAGTCCAATCACCTCATTACCAGTCCATTACCAGTCCAATCACCTCATTACCAGTCCAATCACCTCATTACCAGTCCATTACCAGTCCAATCACCTCGTTACCAGTCCATTACCAGTCCAATCACCTCGTTAACAGTCCATCACCAGTTAAAATAGGTGTTGAAGCAGAAAAATCACAAAAATGTGAGGCAGTGGGCCTCGAAGGCCGAGGCTGAGAAACACTGCACTGGTATGGAACTTTAATGACATCACATTCTAAACCCATAAGCATTAATATCTGGACGGAGTCTTTCAGTTCTAACAGCAGTTCTACTACAGCAGAATCTTTGTAGTTGAACTGGATTATTTTCGGGAGCATGTTGCTCCTCGTCTCCGCACAAATTCAACACTGGCGGGGGGGCTTCCAAAGCTTCCCGTGATTGGCTGCAGAACTTCACTTGTTGCTAGGTTACAGATAAACTGAGCGGCGCAGCTCAGTTCTCTAGCGTTACAGCAACATTTAATACAAAATGGTCAGTTCTGTGATTCAGTTCCTTATTTATTATATTAAAATAGGTGGCGAGTTTTTTCAAGTCTTAGAGCTCAAGTCTGATTCCAAGTCCTAGTCAGTAAAGGTAAAGTCTAAGTCAAGTTGCAAGTCTTTAGTGATGTTGTTAAGTCAAGTCACAAGTCATCAGTTTAGTGTCTCGAGTTAGACACTGTGTTGCATTTTGTTGAGGTGCAGCAAATAACATTAAACCACAACAAGGTCTGAAGAAACACATTGACTTTCTCTTGAAGGTGGTGAAGGTGGTGTTAGGGGTCTTACTCAAGGACTTGTCAAACCCTAGTCTACAGCATGGAAGGCAGCAATGTAACCCACTACAGTGTACCCAGTTCATTTGTACATACATATTGTGGTGTATATATATATATATATATATATATATATATATATATATATATATATATATATATATATATATCATATTTGTAAATACAAAATGATCAGTTCCTTACTTATTAAGTTAAAATAGGGTGGCAAGTCAGTAAAGGTAAAGTCAAGTCACAAGTCCTGAGTTTAGTGACTCGAGTTGGACTCAAGTCACGTGACTTGGACTCGAGTCCAACTCGAGTCACTAAACTCATGACTTCACACGCCTGAAACACTGTTGCATGTGGTTGAGGTGCAGCAAATGACATTAAACCACAACAAAGTCTGAGGCAACACATTGACTTTCTCTTGTCTGCATCAACATTCACATTAAGTAATGCAGGTGAAGGTGGTGTTAGGGGTCTTACTCACTTATTGGTAGAGTGTAAGGTGGTTACCCAGGTGGGGAATCAAACCCTAGTCTACAGCATGGAGGGCAGCAGTGTAACCCACTACAATGTACCCAGTTCTTTTGTACATAGGCCAGCGTACTGTACTGCGTACAAGCGAAACATGACATTCAAGCCGCTGAGTTCTACGAAAGTGTATTTTTAATACTAGGCTGACCTTGTCACCTGCACAGCTCACGTAACCTCACTGCTTTCTCGCTTTGTATTGTTGTCCCCTCACCTTTACACAGTCATCGACAATGGCTTGCCCTCGGTCTCCTCCACTGCGTTTTTGTTGGTTGAACAAAGTCAAACATGTTCCTAAAGCTCACGGCCTTCTCGTGTTCTTAATCCATTTCCAAACGCTCTCGTATGTCAGCCTCTCCTTTCTTTCTGCAGCTTTTGTTCCACTCATCTATTCTTTTCAGCTTTCCTCAGTTTGCCTCGCACCGAGTTTGCAATGTCAAGACTCTTCCTTTCAATCATTTTAGGCCATGCATAAAATGTACACGGCGTACACATGACTTCTCAGTGCAAGGTTAAGTGTGAATTCACTCTGAAGGGTGTTGGAGGAGGACTGTACTCCTTGTTCAGCGTGACCTCTAACTTCCACGCTGCTTAGATGTCGGGATTCGTCCTCTCCTGCCACCTTTGTCATGATTCTTTAGCTTATATCATATTTATTCTTATTTACCACACGTTGTATGGAGGTCAAAGTACTGCGTTCCTACTATGACTTAACACCTCTTTCAAGATATGCGCCTTCTCCGTGCAACAGGTGGGCTGGTGCAGAAAGGTAAAGACCCCCGCTGGTCTTTGAAGCTTTACACACATTATACATGACCAGTTACACAATCGAGTCACATTATTGTGATCCTACTGTCGACGGTGGCAGCGTTACGGTCTGGGGAACGTTTTCGTGGCATTCTCTGGACCCACCCATCCTTGCAGATCACCTTCCAGCAAGCTGATGAGACACATCACACGACTAGAAATGTCCCACATTGGTTGGAAGAGCTGACCAAGACTTCCAAGTACTACCCTGGATCTCTAATTCCCCAGACGTGAACTCAAATGAGCATCTGTGGGACCACCTGGATGGTAGTGTTGGCTCTATGGATCCTCCTCTCTACGCTCCCTCCAGCAGCTGTGGGATGCACTGCAGTCAGCATGACTCCAGATACCTGTGACCACCTACCACGACCTTACTGAGTCTCCCAGTCCGTCTAGCTGCTGTCTCTGTGCTGCACACGGTGGTCACTCTGGATATTAGCTGGTGGTCATAATAATGTGACTTGACTATTTGCAGTTATCTCCTAATACCTGCTTTGACTAGCATTGTATACTGTATATTATGACCCAACACTCCCTTTAAATTCCCAGATGTGCACCTCCTGGGTGCGACAGGTGGACTGATACAGAAAGGTAAAGGCTGCTGCTGGTCTTTGAAGCTTTACACACTTTACACTTTACACATAACTGACCAGTCACATAGTCGAGTCACATTATTATGATTCTGCTGTCGACGGTGGCAGCGTTCTGGTCTGGGGAATGTTTTTATATCATTCTCTGGACCCACCCTTCCATGCAGGAGACACTCTCAACCTATTTGTTTCTGAATCCATCCTTGCAGATCAGATCACGTACACCATACATGCTGATTGTCTTCTCTGGGGCGGATGGGATCTTCCAGCAAGACATTAAGACACGTCACACTACTAGAAATGTCCCACATTGGTTGGAAGAGCTGACCAAGACTTCCAAGTACTACCCTGGATCTCTAATTCCCCAGACTTGAACCCAGTTGAGCATCTGTGGGACCACCTGGATGGTGGTGTTGGCTCTATGGATCCTCCTCTCTACGCTCCCTCCAGCAGCTGTGGGATGCACTGCAGTCGGCATGGCTCCAGATACCTGTGACCACCTACCACGACCTTACTGAGTCTCCCAGTCCGTCTAGCTGCTGTCTCTGTGCTGCACACGGTGGTCACTCTGGATATTAGCTGGTGGTCATAATAATGTGACTTGACTATTTGCAGTAATTCAGACTCCCAGATGTGCACCTTCTGGGTGCGACAGGTGGACTGATACAGAAAGGTAAAGGCTGCTGGTGGGCTTTGAAGCTTTACACACTTTCTATGTTGGATATGATTGTTTTCATTCACATCTGAACACTCCGAACAAAACCTCAATGTCATCACCATCAAAGCCTCTTTTCCCGCGTACTGTTCCCATCATAAAACACAAGACCGCGGCCTGACGCCCCCCCAACCCCCCTCCGCCAGCCTGAACCGCCAGCAGTTACTCTTTAATCTCTCTCTCCGCCCGGCGCTCACTCCTCTCCCTCGTCCTCATTGTTGATTCAACAGTTGCCGTTTTGTAATAGCTGTGATGTTACATTAACGTGGAGAGCCTAAGCAAGCGATCAGGGGAGAGATTGAGACAGTCAACCCTGTCATCTTTCCTTTCTCTTCCCTCGCTCTTCTCAGAGTGCCGCTAATGTCTCCTCGCATGAAGTGGCCTTTGCGTACGGAGCGCGCCGCAGGCGAGCACTTACATAAAGACGCTCTCCCCTAACATTAACCAGCCACCGAGAACAAAGCGCACGCTCAAACTTAATAGCCAGCTTATTTCGTTTTAATTAGGCCACTAATGGACGGGCCTACATGAAAGACGGGGAGCAAGGGAGAGAGCGCGGGCGAGATGATGGAAAGACGTGGCGCTGAAGGGCCGTCAAAGAGGCTGGCGCGTTTGAACCTCAACTTGGAGATGTTCTCTTCTCTTCCGTCGGGAACAATGCCTTCTTCAGGGCCGCTGGGAGAGAGAGCGAGGGAGCCGGAACGGGGGGCCGCTTTGCAGTCGGAGGTGTATCTGGCCATACCTTTGGCTTCAGGGTCACGATTCGCGGCCGAACAGCCCGAACGCAAGTGGCTTGTTATTGTGCCGTTGAAGGTCAGGCCAGTTTTCAGGAGATCGCTTTGACAGTGACAGACAGTGAGGACCTCATGCTGTTTTATTGATTCCATGTCTCCTTAAGTCCGTAAGCTGGAGATTTATTGATCAGTTCATTAAGGCTGATTATCTGGTAACTACCAGGAATTAATTAGTAACTAATACACAAGTTATGTAATAACCAGGGAAGAGAATTCTGGGGGTCTTTTGCCAACACTGGAATAAACTGCTGCTCAAATGTTGCTATTACCATGTAGAGATGATGTAACAGGAGAATGAATTGAAGGGAGAACCACTAGGGGAGGAAGTACTACTTTGACTGCTGACGTCCTGTATATACAGTACAGTACAAGTTGTAGCTATTTTGGAGCATTTCTATTGGTTCCTTCATTAGGTTTTCACACAGTATAAATGAAAAAATATAGATACATGTTTTTCTTTGGATATATATATATATATATATATACACATTTGACACACAATCTTTTCACATATATATACGACCGCTCAAAAGTTTGGATCGCAGTGAAATGTTCTTGTTTTAATGGAGTATCTTCTTCCTTAACACAACAATGGACTGACGGGTCTCTAAAGAAAGTTGTTTCTTTCTGGTCATTTTGAGTCGGTCAGCAAGCCATCAACTGCTGATCTTCAGATACTAAACTAACCTAGAATGTTGTTCCCTTTTATACTCACTTATTAGTAGAATGTTTTTCAGCTGTGCATCACAATTGATCAAGAGTGTCCCAACAACCAATTAGTCCAATAACATCCTTAACTTGGATTGGTGGTCGTACCAGGAGATTTAGACAGAGGACTGAGAATTACTGATAATAGAACTATATGTAAAATAAGCCTCTATACAAAAATAGACTTTAATACAAACATTTCTATTCTTTAAAATCATCTGATACGCTTACATTAATCGTGAAATGGATAATATTTTTTGTGAATTGCATGAAAATTGCATAAAAATAAATTCGAAAGTGATCCTAAACTTTTGAGCAGTAATGTGTGTGTGTGTATATATATATATATATATATATATATATATATATATATATATATATATATATATATATATATATATATATATATATCATAAACTTAGTTTAACGCTGTTAAATCAAGCATCTGATTAATCATTTAATATGCTTAAATGTAGATAGAATTCTCCTTTAAATTAATTTTCCTGTTATTTCATCTCTACATGGTAATAGCAACATTTGAGCAGCAGTTTATTCCAGTGTTGGCAAAAGACCCCCAGATTTCTCTTACCTGGTTATTACATAACTTGTGTATTAGTTACTAATTCATTCCTTGTAGTTACCAGATAATCAACCTTAATCGACTGATCAATAAGTCTCCAGCTTATATATATATATATATATATATATATATATATATATATATATATATATATATATATATATATATATATATATATATATATATATGGTCATAAATTTAGTTTAAAGCTCTTAAAATAAAATAAAATAAAAAGCCTGAGAAAAATACTGAGCCCACGTCCATCTTCACTGTTAAAGCTTAGACTACGCTTAACTACTTATTAAAGAGTGTTAAGATGCTTATGACCAAATTAATAACCTGAATTTAGACCATTTATAACCTTTTCCGATGGGTTTTATTTTAAAGTGGTACCCAATACCTGACGTTTTAGGCACTTGGGAAAATTATTATATTTAAAAAGCTATTATTTACTCAGTAAACACTTTATTATTAAATATTAAACAGTATTAATAGAGTAAGTAGTGCTTTTCCATACATCAGTGTGTTTATTTAACCCTTTCCAAGCTTCTCCTAAACAACCCAGTATTATTATCAGTTCTCATCTAATACCTGCTTTGACTGCTCAGTACTTCATTAAGATAAATCAAGATTTGCTGCTGAAGGAACTGAACACATTCATACAATGTCTGGGGCGTCCAGGAGAAATCTGGAACCTAACTTTGTTCTTCAAACTGGATCAAGATCTGATCTACTTCTCTCACAATAACATATTCATGATACTTTGTATTGTATGTATGATTATCTATCTGTTCTAATGTGTGGGGCCTCAAACAAGGGAAGCACGCAGGCCTCACGTAGGCTCCTCGTTGGAGACGAGAGTGGCTCTCAGCTTGCTGCTGCTTACTGGGATCGTCATTGGTTGCTGTGTACCTCTAAACAAGTCACCAATAACAGTATCTCATCCTGCTCTCTTTTACGATCTGGAGTGTGTGTGTGTGTGTGTGTGTGTGTGTTTGTGTGTGTTATCAGGGTTTGTAATGCCTGTGGGGCTAATTGAAGTCTCTATTCGCTCTGATGTTGGCCTATTGTCTGTGCTGAAAGAGAGAGACTTCTTTCCCTGAGCTCATTGTTAGGGAATGTAATGAATTTCATGTGCTGTTGTTCTCCTGCGCTGCACACAGAAATCAATTTCTGCCTCTCCTTGTCCCTTTTGTCCCTCCCCCCGCCTCCCTGCCTTCACTTCATCAATAGACACTTTATTTGCCAATCACAGGAAGAGAAATGACATTATGAGGAGGCTAAAGAGTGTAGCTGATACTAACCAGACCTGGCCATCTCTCTCTCTCTCTCTCTCTCTCTCTCTATTTCTCTCTCTGCTTCTCTCAGAACTCTACAAAAACGGGCTTCAGAGAGCTGCTTTTGTGCCTTTCATCGGCGTGCTCAAGGTAAAGACAAAGTCATTCTCCCTGTTAATTTATTTATCCTTTTATACTCTTCCCGTCCCTCTCTCTTTATGTCGCCCCACCTCTTTGTCCCTCTTTTTTTGATGTGTTTTATAACTGGCCCAACACACAACCGCAGCGCAAGTACGCGGAGACCCACACGCCGCAGAAAAGGCACCTTTGATCATACCTGGAGAAGGGAGAGCGCGAGAGGGATGGCGAGAGGGAGACGCAGAGGAGAGGAGGCTGTTTAATGACCAGCGTGGGTTGGCTGGAATGAAGCCGCCTGCTTGCATTTCAAAGTGAGCGCTGCCTCGGACGGCAGGGACGCTCTGATCCGCTTTGTAATTTAATAGCGTCATTGTAAGCAGGTATTGGCATTATCCCGTGTGCTATCGGGGGTAATTACCACAGTTCTGCCGCAGCCCGTCATCATAAATAATCAGAGCATCCGCGCCAGTGATGATTTCCAGCCGCCCGCATTCTTGCACATTTGGCTGGTCTGACCGCGAACGCTCGGGGGGTTGATGGAAGAGTGCTGGATGAGTGGGAGAGCCCAGCGTTTCCCCCTTAGTCATGTGTACTTGCTCTCGCTCTGTGCCTGTAACTGTACAGTGCCTTGCAAAAGTATTCGGCCTCCTTGAACTTTTCAACCTTTAGCCACATTTCAGGCTTCAAACATAAAAATATGAAATTGTAATTTATGTTGAACAATCAACAACAAGTGGGACACAATCGTGAAGTGGAACGAAATTTATTGGATATTTTAAACTTTTTTTAGAAATAAAAAAAGCTTCTTTACTTTCAGTGCTAAACCTTAGAGCAGTAGTGTATATATATATATATATATATATATATATATATATATATATATATATATATATATATATATATATATGGTCATAAATTTAGTTAAACGCTGTTAAAAGAAAAGAAAAAGCCAATACTGACCTGTTGCTCGCTTAACTACTTATTAAAGAGTATTAAGATGCTTATGACCAAATTAATAACCTTTAATAAACTGAATTAAGACCATTTATAACCTTTTGTGTTAAAAGTGTTACCCAAAACCTGACGTTTTAAGCACTTGGGAAAATTATTATATTTAAAAAGCTATTATTTACTCAGTAAAACACTTTATTATGAAATATTAATCAGTATTAATAGAGTAAGTAGTGCTTTTACATACATCAGTGTGTTTATTTAACCCTTTCCAAGCTTCTCCTTATGGAAACAACAAACTGAAAAGTGAAAGTAAAGGAGCCCGTGCAAAATTATTCAGCTCCTTTACTTTCAGTGCTAAACTTTAGAGTGGTAGTGTATATATATATATATATATATATATATATATGGTCATAAACTTAGTTTAACGCTGTTAAATCAAGCATCTGATTAATCATTTAATATGCTAAAATGTAGATAGAATTCTCCTTTAAATTAATTTTCCTGTTACTTCATCTCTACATGGTAATAGCAACATTTGAGCAGCAGTTTATTCCAGTGTTGGCAAAAGAACCCCAGATTTCTCTTCCCTGGTTATTACATAACTTGTGTATTAGTTACTAATTCATTCCTTGTAGTTACCAGATAATCAACCTTAATGAACTGATCAATAAGTCTCCAGCTTATATATATATATATATATATATATATATATATATATATATATATATATATATATATATATATATATATATATATATATATATATGGTCATAAATTTAGTTTAACACTGTTAAAAGAAAAGAAAAAGCCAATATTGACCTGTTGCTTGCTAAATACTGAGCCCACATCCATCTACACTGTTAAAGCTTAGATCAAATTAATAACCTGAATTTAGACCATTTATAACCTTTTACAATGGGTTTTATTTTAAAGTGTTATCCAAAACGAGACGTTTTAGGCGTTTGGGAAAATTATTATATTTAAAAAGCTATTATTTACTCAGTAAAACACTTTATTATTAAATATTAAACAGTATAAATAGACTAAGTAGATCTTTTCCATACGTCAGTGTGTTTATTTAACCCTTTCCAAGCTTCTCCTAAACAACCCAGTATTATTATCAGTTCTCATCTAATACCTGCTTTGACTGCTCAGTACTTCATTAAGATAAATCAAGATTTGCTGCTGAAGGAACTGAACACATTCATACAATGTACAATGAAAGTATTCGGCCCCCTTGAACTTTTCAACCTTTTGCCACATTTCAGGCTTCAAACTGATATGAAATTGTAATTTTTGGTGAAGAATCAACAACAAGTGAGACACAATCGTGAAGTGGAACAAAATTTATTGGATATTTTAAACTTTTTTTAAAAATAAAAAACTGAAAAATGGGGCGTGCAATATTATTCAGCTCCTTTACTTTCAGTGCAGCAAACGCACTCCAGAAGTTCAGTCAGGATCTCTGAATGATTCAATGTTGACCTAAATGACTGATGATGATGAATAGAATCTACCTGTACGTAATCAAGTCTCCCTACAAATGCACCTGCTCTGTGATCGTCTCAGAGTTCTGTTTAAAGCCCAGAGAGCACCATGAAGACCAAGGAACACACCAGGCAGGTCCGAGATACTGTTGTGGAGAAGCTTAAAGCCGGATTTGGATACAAAAAGATTTCCCAAGCTTTAAACATCTCAAGGAGCACTGTGCAAGCCATCTTATTGAAATGGAAGGACTATCAGACCACTGCAAATCTACCAAGACCTGGCCGTCCCTCTAAACTTTCAGCTCAAACAAGGAGAAGACTGATCAGAGATGCAGCCAAGAGGCCCATGATCACTCTGGATGAGCTGCAGATATCTACAGCTGAGGTGGGAGAATCTGTCCATAGGACAACAATCAGTCGTACACTGCAAAAATCTGGCCTTTATGGAAGAGTGGCAAGAAGAAAGCCATTTCTCAAAGACATTTATAAAAAGTCTTGTTTAAAGTTTGCCACAAGCCACCTGGGAGCCACACCAAACATGTGGAAGAAGGTGCTCTGGTCAGATGAAACCAAAATCGAACTTTTTGGCCACAATGCAAAAGCAACACAGCTCATCACCCTGAACACACCATCCCCACTGTCAAACATGGTGGTGGCAGCATCATGGTTTGGGCTGCTTTTCTTCAGCAGGGACGGGAAGATGGTTAAAACTGATGGGAAGATGGATGGAGCCAAATACAGGAAGAAAACCTGTTGGAGTCGGCAAAAGACCTGAGACTGGGACGGAGATTTATCTTCCAACAAGACAATGATCCAAAACATAAAGCAAAATCTACAATGGACTGGTTCACACATAAACATATCCAGGTGTTAGAATGGCCAAGTCAAAGTCCAGACCTGAATCCAATCGAGAATCTGTGGAAGGATCTTAAAACTGCTGTTCACAAACGCTTTTCATCTAATCTCACTGAGCTCCAGCTGTTTTGAAGGAAGACTGGGCAAAAAATTCAGCCTCTTGATGTGAACACTGATTGGCTGAGGAGCCTTCGGTGGTCGTACAGCGCACATGATTGGTCTCTGAGTTCACTGCGCCTTAAAACCCGTATACCGTAAAGACAAGAAAAGCTCCGGCTCTTAAAATAAACACAGTCTAAATTAAATCATTCTCAATAGTTTATCAGTTTGGGTCCACACTGGACAATGTCTGGGTCCAAATCCGGACCACAGTCCGCCTATTAGTGACCCCTGATATACAGTAATAAGAGGTAGACAAAGGTGCAAAATATATAACATATAAAGTGAATAAATATTATAAAGAATAAATAAACTTCTACAAATGTACAAGTTTACATTTATAATTGCACATATATATATATATATATATATATATATATATATATATATATATATATATATATATATATATATATATTGTACAGTAATTTACTGAATATTGAACAGATATTACATAGATATTGCACAGGGATCGCTCTATTATACCAGTTATTGATTATATACTGATTAAATATGCGGTTAGTAAGAGAATTATAGAGATGATGAATTGAGTTTAATAGTATAGGAACTCTTTTTCCCAGGTCTACTCAAGCACAGCTCAGAAGCATTCAAGGTTGATTGACAGGAATCGCTGATTGGCTGAGTGGTGATTGGAGGATTGCAGATTCTGGTCATTTCAGCCCAATCACAATGATAGCACATCAGAAAATATCATAAAATATCAAATTTCATAAATGCAGCTTTAACAATACACAATATTTCTATTTTCAGTTGGGTATCCTTGGGGGCCAGCATACAACAGCCAGCGTACAATAACCCATGTGGTTACATGGAATGTATAGAACTTGCTCTGTTATATATTATTATATAGAAAAAGTCTTTTTTTGAGGAGAACATTCGATTCCACTGACGTTCTAATCATTAATAAACTCTTAATTTAACACAGCCTGATCAGTTAATCAAGCTTTGAGGATTGCTCCTGCAGTATGAGTCTGAGAATTGATATAATAAGAGCTACAATAATAATAAATATTTATATTTACGACGATGCTCCCACGTTTTTAGGCCCAACCCATCGTCTTGGTGGCCATAAGGCACTAAGTACTAAGGTGACCTTAAGCATGGGGAGAAGTTTCATTCAGGCCATGAATCCTCTCTGCTTGGACCCCTGGTCTTCAGGGTCAGCGGGCCGGCACAGTGGACATGCCCCTTCAGGTCATTCTTTTCCTATTAGAGTCGCGGGGTCCCTAAAGTCACCCCGTGCTGCGCGCCCCCCGCTAATGCTGCCTGATAGGGGTGCTGAATGGCCCTCGGCTTTCTAGCCTCGGCTGCTTCTTTGTGAAGCCATCTGGGGCCGGCGTGTTTGTACCGTGCGGGCCAGGGTGGGCTGCAGGGATCGTCTCATGTCCACTCAGGCCTGATGACTTTAGATGCATGGCGGACTGACTCAAGCGTCTTAGCGCACACATGTGCCGGGGTTGTGGTCTCTGGGTTTTGTCTGAGCGTGAGGAAGGTCTGTGACCTCCGCTCCGTAGTCCACAGAGCTGGGGTTTCCACGCTGCCTCTCGGCGCTCGGAGGAACCTCGCCTTCCTTTGAGATCTGGATTGTCACGCTGTGTCTTTCAGCTGAGAATGAAACGCTGTAAGGCTGCAGCCTTCATGTTAGCGTGTTCAGCGACTCTCAGCTTCATCTTCATCAGTTTACTCGGAGCGAAGAGCAGCTGTTGCTTAAATAGTGATTAGATTTTTACATATATGTATGAATTTTACATATTGAAAATATTTGGGCCCAGCACCTTGTCTGAGTATATGTTCTGATGATGTCATTGCTTATCCTTTATTCGACATGACTATAATCATCACTTCTCAGTCTGAGGGTAGATTAATTGTCATTTAAATAGGTGTGGTTAACACTTTAAATGCCCATTGCATGCATGTTTGATTAACTAGCTATGTTTGATTAACTCTTTGAGGCACAACCTCCATCAAAAGTAACCCGACTAAGATTTTATTCTTTATATATTTGCAATTAATTAAGCTTCAGTGTATTCCTCAGTCAGTTTTATTATTTAGCTTTTTAATAAAACTTATTTTTTGTGTCACTGCCCTTCTAACACGCAACATGGGCCAGAACTAACCCTTATATGTTCACTATGGAGTTTGATAGGAACTGTTGACATTTGTAAACATTTGTCAAAGGGTTAATAGCTAATACTGGTTGTACAGTCAGAGTATTACACCAACATTGCTCAGCACTGATCTCTAAACAGTTCAGCATCGTCTCAATGATTCATGTTACTGCACAAATCTAACAAACAAGTGGTACGGTGGTGTAGTGGTTAGTATGGTGGTGTAGTGGTCAGTATGGTGGTGTAGTAGTTAGTATGGTGGTGTAGTGGTTAGTATGGTGGTGTAGTGGTTAGTACGGTGGTGTAGTGGTTAGTATGGTGGTGTAGTGGTTAGTATGGTGGTGTAGTGGTCAGTATGGTGGTGTAGTAGTTAGTATGGTGGTGTAGTGGTTAGTATGGTGGTGTAGTGGTTAGTACGGTGGTGTAGTGGTTAGAATGGTGGTGTAGTGGTCAGTATGGTGGTGTAGTAGTTAGTATGGTGGTGTAGTGGTTAGTATGGTGGTGTAGTGGTCAGTATGGTGGTGTAGTAGTTAGTATGGTGGTGTAGTGGTTAGTAAGGTGGTATAGTGGTTAGTACGGTGGTGTAGTGGTTAGTATGGTGGTGTAGTGGTTAGTAAGGTGGTGTAGTGGTCAGTATGGTGGTGTAGTGGTTAGTATGGTGGTGTAGTGGTTAGTACGGTGGTGTAGTGGTTAGTACGGTGGTGTAGTGGTTAGTACGGTGGTGTAGTGGTTAGTATGGTGGTGTAGTGGTTAGTATGGTGGTGTAGTGGTTAGTATGGTGGTGTAGTGGTTAGTATGGTGGTGTAGTGGTCAGTATGGTGGTGTAGTAGTTAGTATGGTGGTGTAGTGGTTAGTATGGTGGTGTAGTGGTTAGTACGGTGGTGTAGTGGTTAGAATGGTGGTGTAGTGGTCAGTATGGTGGTGTAGTAGTTAGTATGGTGGTGTAGTGGTTAGTATGGTGGTGTAGTGGTCAGTATGGTGGTGTAGTAGTTAGTATGGTGGTGTAGTGGTTAGTATGGTGGTGTAGTGGTCAGTACGGTGGTGTAGTGGTTAGTATGGTGGTGTAGTGGTTAGTATGGTGGTGTAGTGGTTAGTATGGTGGTGTAGTGGTTAGTAAGGTGGTATAGTGGTTAGTACGGTGGTGTAGTGGTCAGTACGGTGGTGTAGAGGTTAGTATGGTGGTGTAGTGGTTAGTATGGTGGTGTAGTGGTTAGTATGGAGGTGTAGTGGTTAGTATGGTGGTGTAGTGGTTAGTATGGCGGTGTAGTGGTTAGTATGGTGGTGTAGTGGTTAGTATGGCGGTGTAGTGGTTAGTATGGCGGTGTAGTGGTTAGTATGGTGGTGTAGTGTTTAGTATGGTGGTGTAGTGGTTAGTATGGTGGTGTAGTGGTTAGTATGGCGGTGTAGTGGTTAGTATGGTGGTGTAGTGGTTAGTATGGTGGTGTAGTGGTTAGTATGGTGGTGTAGTGGTCAGTATGGTGGTGTAGTGGTTAGTACGGTGGTGTAGTGGTTAGTACGGTGGTGTAGTGGTTAGTACGGTGGTGTAGTGGTTAGTATGGTGATGTAGTGGTTAGTACGGTGGTGTAGTGGTTAGTATGGTGGTGTAGTGGTCAGTATGGTGGTGTAGTGGTCAGTATGGTGGTGTAGTGGTTAGTATGGTGGTGTAGTGGTCAGTATGGTGGTGTAGTGGTCAGTATGGTGGTGTAGTGGTCAGTATGGTGGTGTAGTGGTTAGTACGGTGGTGTAGTTGTTAGTATGGTGGTGTAGTGGTCAGTATGGTGGTGTAGTGGTCAGTATGGTGGTGTAGTGGTTAGTACGGTGGTGTAGTTGTTAGTATGGTGGTGTAGTGGTTAGTATGGTGGTGTAGTGGTTAGTATGGTGGTGTAGTGGTTAGTATGGTGGTGTAGTGGTCAGTATGGTGGTGTAGTGGTTAGTAAGGTGGTGTAGTGGTTAGTACGGTGGTGCAGTCCGGGTGGTTCAGTGTGGACTGTGTATGTTCTCATCAGTAGGTGATTGTGCAACAAGTGCAACTGAGTGGTTCCCATTTGACTGTACACACTGGTGGACTTTCCTGCATCACGGAGCTCACCAGCCCAGAGAGAGAGAGGGATCAGCGAGAGGACGGGCGTTCGGGATACTCAGAAGCCTGAAGAAGTGAGTTCAGATGGAGGAATAGTTTAGCACTCATGGCCCTCGCTGGTTAACGTGCCGTCGGCTGGTAACGTTGGTCTTTTGAATTCTGTGTTCTGTCTTTTGAATCTTGAAGGTCGCACTCCGGTTTGGAATCCTTTCTGGACAGCGTGGCATTTCTCTCTTTCTTTCCCTGTTATTCCCCTCATCCCGCCGTCCAGGGTCAGGCATTATTGTGTGTCAAACTCCAGCCATGCTTTGACTTTTTTTTTTTTTTCTCTCTCTCTCTCTCTCTCTCTCCGCACCCCTCGTTCACTCATATAGGTAGACGCATTACAGTATTGTCTCAGAAATATGATAACCTTAATTTAGCTTAAGTGCCGACCTCTCTCTCTCTCTCTCTCTCTCTCTCTCTCTCTCTCTCTCTCTCTCTCTCTCTCTCTTGTTCTTTTTCCTCCTCATTCGTTCTTTTGTCGGGACTAATTGGTACGTACAGTTAGCCAAGTATTTCAAAAAATTACACAAAGGGAAATAAATGTAAGTGGTGGCGGGGCTGCGCCTGTGTGTATATGTGTGTGTGTGTGTGTGTGTGTGTGTGTGTGTGTGTGTGTGTGTGTGTGTGTGTGTGTGTGTGTGTTTATGTGTGTATGTGGGTACGCTTATGGTGAAGGACTCGGCTGGACAGAGTCACAAGCACGATGATGGAGTGACATGGGTAGAGAGCGCTCTTCAGAACGAGGGAATTGATGTTGAATGACTGCTATTGTCCCTCTGGCCTTTGGTTAGCCAACAATAACTCCTTATTTTTCATATTTCGTTTATTTTTCCCTTCCCTCTTTCATTCCGGCTCGGGAGACGGAGTGTACAAACCTACATGGTAAAAGTTCAAAGTGTTCAGAGAAATCGACTCAGCCTTGATAGTGTTCGAGAGGAGCGATTGAATGAGCGGAGGAGAGCGAGTGCTCTCTTTCGCTGTTGTGAGAAACGATGGCTAATTAGTGCAAGCGGTTTGTCTGAGCAGGCCACCTCAGAGAAAGATCTAATCCAATAAAGCATTGAGGGCCGAGAGAGAGAGAGAGAGAGAGAGAGAGAGAGAGAGAGAGAGAAAAGAGAGAAGAGAGAGAGAGAAAAGAGAGAGAGAAGAGAGAGAGAGAAAGAGAGAGAGAAAAGAGCAAGAGAGAAAAGAGAGAGAGAGAAAAAAGAGAAACAGAGAAAAGAGAGAGCGAGAGAGAGAAAAGAGAGATAGAGAGAGAGAGAAAAGGGAGAGAAAAAAGAGAGATAAAGAGAGAGAGAGAGAAAAGAGAGAGAGAGAGAAAAGAGAGAAAGAGAAAAGAGAGAGAGAGAGATGAGAGAGAAGAGAGAGAGAGAGAAAAGAGAGAGAGAGAGAGAAAAAAGAGAGAGAGAGGAGAGAGAAAGAGAGAAGAGAGAGAAAAGAGAGAAAGAGAAAAGAGAGAGAGAGAGATGAGAGAGAAGAGAGAGAGAGAGAGAAAAGAGAGAGAGAGAGAGAGAGAGAGATAAAGAGAGAAAGAGAGAGAAAAGAGAGAAAAGAGAGAGAGAGAGAAAAGAGAGAAAGAGAAAAGAGAGAGAGAGAGAGAGAGAGAGAGAGAGATAAAGAGAGAAAGAGAGAGAAAAGAGAGAAAAGAGAGAAAGAGAAAAGAGAGAGAGAGAGATGAGAGAGAAGAGAGAGAGAGAGAAAAAAGAGAGAGAGAGAGAGAAAAGAGAGAGAGAGAGAGAGAGAGATTGCTAACTCTTTTTTTGAGTGTGTTGCTCATCATTTATACATCTACCACAGCCAAGCTGCTCATCTGTCCATTAGCCACCACATTGCTTCCTCTGCCCTGTCCACTGTGTGTCCTCCTGGCTCACCTCTTGCTTCGTCCAGCCAGCACTAAACGTTGAGGTGGGGCCCAAAGAGAGAGAGAGGGAGAGAGAGAGAGAGAGAGAGAGAGGTCCCGGGGTGGTCCCGGCTTTTTAAGGCGATGCAGATGTTCTAAAGGTGCTGCTTATTTAAGAGCTGGACGCAGGGCAGCGCGAGGTTGTGAGAACGTTTCAAATGCGTTGTGAGAACGTTTTGAGTAGCCAACAAAGGCCGCTACATGTAAAGGGAATAGATAATTAGGCGTAATTAGTGTGTTCACATCTTTAGCCATCCCCCACCACACACACACACACACACACACACACACACATACACACACTTGTCACTTAATCTCTGAATACGTCCACCCAAGACACACACACACACACACACATAGGAAATCACACACCACAGTGGTGAAAACACTTTGATGTAAGAGGAGTCGTCCTGGACTCAAAAGCATAAAGGCACTGTTTTAAGCTGTCTCTCGTTCTCTTTCTACCCCTCCCTCCGTTCCACCCCCCTTTTTCTTTCCTCTTTCCACAGTGGCTGTAAGACACACACAGATGAATGGACAACAACCTCCCCCCCCCCCATCACCACCACCACCACCCCCCTTCTCTTTTTCAGTCTTCCCACCCTGCGTTCTTTGAGCCGGGCTCAGTCAATTCTCCAGCCCCGCGAAAGGGGGAGGAAAAAAAAAAAAAAAAGCATCAAATGTTTTCGGCCGTCAGTAATGAGGTAGTGGACCTCATCAGGGCCCAATCGCCAGCTATCTTTGGCTTTTGTTCGGCCTCAATGGCAAGGCTCGCTTTGAAAAACTGAAAGGCAACTTTTTTGAGGAGGAGAGAGAGAAAGAGACGGGGGGAGAGAGCGAAAGAGAGCGAAAGAGAGAGAGAGGGAGACGCACACAAGCCCATTTTTTCGCCTTTTCATTCCCGCTCTGAACTGTTGTCCAGACCCGGGGCCTGGACATCCATCCAGCATATTGGCTGAAACAGCGGCTACATGTGTTCGGCTTGACTTTGAAGGAAAACAAACTTTTTTTTTCCCGGAAGCTCGCGAGGAGCTGCAACACACCACAGATGCTCCTGAGAAGGATGCTGAAAGTACTGACGTGTGTGTGTGTGTGTGAGGTGGGGGTGTCACGTGGACAATGAAGGGTTGAAGATGAAGATCTCTGAGGAGTTACAGGTCTCTAATGAACCCATCAGTAGCCATAATCATGCAATGATCCAAGAGAGGACACATCTCCGTCTGATTATATGTATATATATATATATATATATATTTATATATAGCTACACTCTGATTGTGTTTCTCCTCTCCTCCACTCACTCCTTGCTCGAGCTCGTCCCCACTACCCAGACCCCCCCCCTCTCTATTCTGAGGGATGTCTCTGTTAACTCACCAGCTGTCAAGGTATGCCGGTGAGGGGGGAAAAAACATCTCTATTTTTTTTTTTTTCAGAGCTAGAGATGAAAATAAAAAAAAAATAAATAAAAAAAAGGGGGAAGGAGGTAGGAGAGCGGGAAAGAGAGGGGACCCAACCTGATTTGGTGGCTGTCGGCGCGGCGGCGGCTGTTTACGAGGCGACTCGGTGACGAGGTCGCTCGGGGCTGATGAAGCGACACTTCTCCCTTTTGTGTTTCGCCGCTCGCGGTTTGTCAGCCTGTCATTAAGCCTGATTCAGCCAATTGGCTCGGACGCGGAACTCTGAGCTCGAGAGAGAAAAGTTGACAGCATCGGAGAATGGGAGAAGAGCGCGGAGATAGAGAGGGGGAAAAATAGGAATATATCATTCCTCGCTCACTCCATGTGGTGATTGCTAATTATCCCCGGTTCAAGGAGGAGGGTGGCGGAAAATTCACTGATTTCATAATTCGCCGGAACTGTCATTGAGGACTGATTCAGGCAAAGGCCACATATTATTACTCCTGTTAAAAATAATCACCCGTCCTTTTCATCAGCCCCCCTTTTCTTTTTTATTTTTTTACATTTTTTTTATTTTTTTAGTTTTCGTCGTCTTGCGTCTCGGCCATTCTGCTTGGGTTGAGTGCGCCGGGATGCGCTCTCGTGTTGGAGTGGCTCATAAAATGCCAGGCTGCTTGGATTCCGTGTTTTTCATCAGCCTCTAGACCTGAGAGCGTACCCCACCCAGGCGGGGGGAGGTATCAGCACACTGGTGGACAGTTATAGGCTGTGTTTGGAAGTCAGGCTTCCAAAAGCTCTCACTAAAGCTACAAACACCAAGTTTGTCCTCAGTGTTGGTCAGTTCATCCGTAGAGCTGTTTTGGCTAATCAGTATCAGTGGGCATCTGTATTGGATCAGTATTTGGGAAAATAATCAGATATCGGTAATAATAATCTATAACAAGCCAAAACAGGTCTAGATTTATTTATTTCGTCGCTGTCCAAAGAAATCAAACATATATCTCCATCTTTGTCCATTTTTTATTGTATCATTTGAACACGACCACTTAATTTTATACTGTGTGATTAATATTATAATGAACGGACCAATAGAAATGCTCTAAAATAGTTTGAAACTATAATCCGCTTCAATAAATTCACATGAAAAGTTGGGTTGAGATGATATGCGCCTTTTACAACAGATCTTGGTTTACAGATCATCTAAGAACGAAGCCAGGGGTAAGCAAAAGCTCTCCACAGAGCAACCTCAAGAGGAACCAGACTCACGAAGGAGAACCCATCCTCCTCTGGTCCACAACGTATAGCAAACTAAGCACAAAGGCAGTGTAGATACATTCCTGTGGGGCTGAAGAGTGTTTAAACCTTTAACCATCTTCTCAACCTTTTGGTGGAGCACGTTTTGAGACACTGTATCTAGAGAAATCTAAATTAAATTATAATAAGTAATTAAATATAATCTGATTTTGTATCTCTACCAATCGGTAAGCTGAAGAACCCACTAGACTTTCAATAGAGTCTTTCAATAGATAGATAGAGGGAGCAACAAGTTAGTCCCTCCAGTTGTTTTTTAAGGTAAGCATATTTTTTCAGTGTATTACATTTTTGATTAGCATAATTATGTAAATGTATTCATTGTAAATAAGTCTAATAAGGGTACAGTGATTTTCAGAAAATGTGCATTACCCAACAGCCTAATTGTTTCTTTATGCTGAAGATGTCTATGCCATGCTAATTAGAGTTATTATTAGAAATATTATTGCTCCAAAAAGAAAACTTTCCATTAAAAGTAGCTTATTTCTAAAACTTGTTATCTAAGAACTGATATCGAGTCAGTATTTACTGATTCGGACCTGCATCACAGAAGTGAGTGAATACTTTCACAGGTATGCCACTCTCTGTATAACACATCACTCTGTCACCGCCTGGAGGTGAGATTTATATTGCAGGCTGCAGCAAAGTGGTCCTGCAGTTCAGCTTTACACTACTGTTCAAGAGTCTGATAGTTTAAAAGCCTTTATCTGATCAATAAGTGTATTTTCACCACCAGATCTGATTAGAACAGATGTAAATAATCACACATACAATACAAAGTAACATGAATATGTTATTGTGAGAGAAGTAGATCAGATCTTGATCCAGTTTGAAGAACAAAGTTAGGTTCCAGATTTCTCCTGGACGCCCCAGACATTGTATGAATGTGTTCAGTTCCTTCAGCAGCAAATCTTGATTTAGCTTAATGAAGTACTGAGCAGTCAAAGCAGGTATTAGATGAGAACTGATAATAATACTGGGTTGTTTAGGAGAAGCCATCTTAACTTAGTTTTATAAAGTAATGCATTTCACTTGAATTTCATTATAAAATCACACTGTTAGACTTAATTATATTAACTTTCTATATAATTTAAAAGATACTGATGGTGAAATTGAAAACCTGTCATTACCATCAACAAATGTCATTATCCTCTCAACAGGTTATGTGTTGGTAATGGCGTGTTGCGGTAATGACAATTTTCACTATTTTAAGAAAAAAGCTAGCTAAGCCATGGATTAGATAAAGCTAGTTAACAGCTAGTACAAGATGTACTTTAAATACACATAAATAAATAAATAAATGAATAAATAAATAAATAAATAAATAAATAATGTGTAAATGTAATGTTTAGTTATAAATAAATAAATAATGTGTAAATGTAATGTTTAGTTATAAATAAATAAATAATGTTTAAATGTAATGTTTATTTGTAAATAAATAATGTGTAAATGTAATGTTTAGTTGTAAATAAATAAATAAATAATGTGTAAATGTAATGTTTAGTTATAAATAAATAAATAATGTTTAAATGTAATGTTTAGTTGTAAATAAATAATGTGTAAATGTAATGTTTAGTTGTAAATAAATAAATAAAGTGTAAATGTAATGTTTAGTTGTAAATAAATAAATAATGTGTAAATGTAATGTTTAGTTATAAATAAATAAATAATGTTTAAATGTAATGTTTAGTTGTAAATAAATAATGTGTAAATGTAATGTTTAGTTGTAAATAAATAAATAAAGTGTAAATGTAATGTTTAGTTGTAAATAAATAAATAAATAATGTGTAAATGTAATGTTTAATTGTAAATAAATAAATAAATAATGTTTAAATGTAAGGTTTAGTTGTCAATAAATAAATAAATAATGTGTAAATGTAATGTTTAGTTGTAAATAAATAAATAAATAATGTGTAAATGTAACGTTTAGTTGTAAATAAATAAATAAATAATGTGTAAATGTAATGTTTAGTTATAAATATATAAGTAATGTGTAAATGTAATGTTTAATTGTAAATAAATAAATAAATAATGTGTAAATGTAATGTTTAGTTGTAAATAAATAAATAAATAAATAATGTGTAAATGTAATGTTTAGTTGTAAATAAATAAATAAATAATGTGTAAATGTAATGTTTAGTTATAAATATATAAATAAATAATGTGTAAATGTAATGTTTAGTTGTAAATAAATAAATAATGTGTAAATGTAATGTTTAGTTGTAAATAAATAAATAAATAATGTGTAAATGTAATGTTTAGTTGTAAATAAATAAATAATGTTTAAATGTAATGTTTTGTTGTAAAGTACTGCTGTACTGATGTAAACGGTAATGACTCTGAATAAATGTACTCTATGATCAGGAGCAACACACGATTCAGTTACTCCCATTTACACACATTAACATGTCACTCCTCACTCATGGCTGCTACTTTGTGAGTCTTTGTTTCCATGGTTACAACATAAACAAGTGCTACCTTTAAATATTTCACTGCAGAAGTCATACACTGTTGCGGTAATGATGATAATGTTGGGGATGATAATGTATTGCTCAAAAATAAGCATAGATACAAATATGAAAGTAAACAGTATGTTTAGTTTATTTTTAAGTTTTTATGAAACTCATATTGTGATCTTTTTCATGAATTGATCACTTTTTAGCATTTTATTGGGGCCCAGAAGTTTTAAAATCTGGGGACAAGGCCAAAGTAGCAAAATATTGATGTTTAAATCATTATAAAAAATGGAAATCATAATTATTTGTTTAAAGGAATGATCTTTTTAATACCAAAAATGTTTGTTTTGTATTTAAAAGTTTTTTAACACAAAATTATAACCTAGGCACGTAAAAGTTCCCTTAATTGAAGAATCACCCATATATATATATATATATATTTTTTTTTTTTTTTTTTTTTTTTTTTTGCTTACAGAAACACTGCCACACAGTCAGCTTGGACACTGGAATAGACTATCGCAGGAGGGAGAAGACGCCTCCAGGAAAATTCTACTACATGTAAGCATCTCCTCTGCTTTCTTATCGTCTGTGTGTGCGAGAGCTGCTACACCAGCCTATGTTCTAGAGCAGGAAAGAAATGGAAGAAGGGATAGACGTGGGCAGATGCAGGGGATAAAAACAGTACCGTCCAGTGACTCATTACAAATCTATGCTCTTCAACAGCTGCCCTTTCAGTGTATGCTAATATGCATGTGTGTGCGAGTGTGTGTGTGTGTGCGTGTGTTGGTAGGTACCCGATTGCCGCTCGCTTCCATTCACACTCACAATGTTTGTTTTGAGCCCAACATCCTGTTCTATTGAGTCGCTCCTGAAAAGCTAAACACAGCCCCGCACCACTCTCTGTTTGATCTGAGCACTTCAGACCTGGTTAATTTCATATTCTATTCTCTCTCTTTCACTCCCGCTTTCCACAGATCGAGTGAACCCCATGCAGAGGTTGCTGTGAATACGCTGTTCAATGAATTGGCTTACAGACAAAATGATGGTACACAAGTTAATTTCCCTTAGTTAGACTGAGCGAGAAGCCCAGCGCGCACCCAACAAGTGCCCCAGGGGCCTTGAGGGCTGCGTGCGTGAGATCTTCAGTCAGCTATATGATGAGTTGTTTGGTGTTAGTGTTATGGCTCCATGATGGTACCAGTATACGTACCGCTCATTGAGTTTGTTGCTTCTACAGTGACCGGGCCGAGAGTGCTGACCGTGCAGGGCCGAGAGGTGACCCTGAGCCGTGCTTGTGGAGCCATCGCTGACTGCACCTTCCAGGAGCTCTGTGAACGAGTGAGCGAGCGAGCCAACCTCATTTCTCTGACACTTGCTTTTAGTATTTAGAAGAATACATGAAGGAGTTTATTAAGAAAAGCTGTTATTTTGTGTTCTTCATTGTCAGCTTAAAGGTGACACGACCAGCACTGTTTAAATATGATATATAAACCCAGTAGGAGTGTTTTTTTGTTATTTATATTTTAAAAGAAACGGAGGACATTCCTCTATTCACGGGCCACCATTGTCGCACCATGCTAAACTCATGTGGTTGCAGTGGAGTCAGTATTTAAGATAAGATAAACCTTAATTAGTCCCACAGTGGGGGAAATTCACAGTGTTACAGGGAGAGCAAGGCACTCAGTACAATAAATAGATAAATAAACAGTACAGTATATTCAGTATACATAATAAAAAGTCAAGAACTCTTGAGATTGTATTGACAAATAATTGCTTCTTAATTGCACAGAGTAATGAAAAAGTGTTGCACATTACATTACACTGAAAAAAAATCTATTTTCTGTAAGTGTGTAGTGTTTAAGTGTGTGTGTATGTGAGTCTTATGCATGGGGTGAGAGTCATTCTCCAGCATGGGTGCCAGCATTTTAGGAAATAAGATGGTAAAATATGCTTCTCTTAAATAATGTTATGCTCTGGCTAAAGCTGGAAAGGCTAAATGATATATTAGAACTAAGTGAGATATTAAGATATTTAATAAATTCAACATGTAAACATAAAAAAGAGAGCAATCGTTTCATTAAGCAACAAAAATGCTAGTAAAATAATTTTATGTATTGTTGATAATAAAGTATTTATTTATACAGCTTATTAAAATGGTATTGGACATGGACAGCATATTGGGGCCTATATGATCTAAACAGTCAGTTATAGGACTGGTGCCACCCTGCATTCATCTCTATTTATTATCCATTCAAATCAAAAAAATGTATTTCGAATTTTGTTTAAGCCTAAAAATCTGTTCCCCAAACCCCACCCCAAAACCTCACCCCAAACCCCACCCCAAAATCTCACCCCAAACCCCATCCCAAACCCCATCCCAAACCCCAACCCCACACTTAACCCCAAACCCCAACCCCACACTTAACCCCAAACCCCAACCCCACACTTAACCCCAAACCCCAACCCCATCCCCATCCCCATCCCAAACCCCAAACCCCACCCCAAATCCAAAACCCAAACCCCAAACCCCATACCCCATCCCCATCCCAAACCCCAAACCCCACCCCAAATCCAAAACCCAAACCCCATACCCCATCCCAAACCCCATACCCCATCCCAAGCCCCAAACCCCATCCCAAACCCCAAACCCCAACCCCATCCAAAACCCCAAACCCCAACCCCATCCCCATCCCAAATCCAAAACCCCACCCCAAATCCAAAACCCAAACCCCATACCCCATCCCAAACCCCATACCCCATCCCATACCCCATCCCAAACCCCATACCCCATCCCAAGCCCCAAACCCCATCCCAAACCCCATCCCAAGCCCCAAACCCCAACCCCATCCAAAACCCCAAACCCCAACCCCATCCCCATCCCAAATCCAAAACCCCACCCCAAATCCAAAACCCAAACCCCATACCCATCCCAAACCCCATACCCCATCCCAAACCCCATACCCATCCCAAACCCCATACACCATCCCAAGCCCCAAACCCCATCCCAAACCCCATCCCAAACCCCATCCCAAACCCCATCCCAAACCCCATCCCAAACCCCATCCCAAACCCCAAACCCCAACCCCATCCAAAACCCCAACCCCATCCCAAACCCCAAACCCCAACCCCATCCCAAACCCCAAACCCCAACCCCATCCCCATCCCAAACCCCAAACCCCACCCCAAATCCAAAACCCAAACCCCACCCCAAATCCAAACCCCATACCCCATCCCAAACCCCATACCCCATCCCAAACCCCATACCCCATCCCAAACCCCATACGCCATCCCAAGCCCCATACGCCATCCCAAACCCCAAACCCCAACCCAAAACCCCAACCCAAAACCCCAACCCAAAACCCAACCCAAAACCCCAACCCAAACCCCAACCCAAAACCTAAACCTGACCCAAACCCCAACCCAAAACCTAAACCTGATCCAAACCCTGCTCCCAAACCTAACCCTATTCCTTATACTAGTTTCAAAGGATAGTTAGTTAATAATTTAAACATCTACTGGGGGCTTTCCAAACAAACTGTGCTCCAAAAAAAAAAACAAAAAAAAAAACCAAACCCCATTCCAAACCCCATCCAAAAACCCCAAACCCAAACCCCACCCCAAACCCCACCCAAAACCCCAACCCAAAACCCCAACCCAAAACCCAACCCAAAACCCCAACCCAAAAACCCCAACTCAAAACCCCAACCCAAAACTCCACCCCAAAACCTAAACCTGACCCAAACCCCAACCCAAACCCCAACCCAAAACCTAAACCTGACCCAAACCCCAAGCCAAAACCCAAGCCAAAACCTAAACCTGACCCAAACCCTGCTCCCAAACCCCAACCCAAAACCTAAACCTGACCCAAACCCTGCTCCCAAACCCCAACCCAATACCTAAACCTGACCCAAACCCTGCTCCCAAACCTAAGCCTATTCCTTATACTAGTTTCATAGGATAGTTAGTTAATATTTTAAACATCTACTGGGGGCTTTCCAAATAAACTGTGCTCCAACAAAATAATTTCAAATAAGATTTCAGCCATATGGAGGTGGCAGTTTGTGTTGCACCAAAGTTTCTTTCATCTTATAGTCTTTTATTGCCATCTTAAGTAAGATATTGACATTGTGATTGTAGGAAAGCACAGGAAAGTCCTGTTTTTCTTTTTTTGGCTGAACAGAAGCTCATTTCCTTTCTCTGGAATACTCTTTTTGGATGTAGGCCCTGCTTGTCAGCTTGTTTTGGTAACTAGAAGTGAGGCTGTAGGGGACTGTCCAGAGTCAAGACTGCAGTCAAGCTACGTCAGGATTAAGAACAGGGGAGTTCCAACATTAATCAAATCATCGCTGTCCAAAGAAAAACAAGAATTGCTTTATTGTCTTTACTCTCAGAATGTTTTCCTAGCAGTTTTAGAGCATTTCTATTGGTCCATTCATCATGAAACTGTCACACAATGTGAACACCAGCTGCTGTGTATAAATAGAAAACTAAAAATCAACAAAAATAGAGATAAATCTTTTTCTTTGGACAGCTTCACTTTTACTGCAGGTCAATGAAGCCGTGATCAATAATGTTTATTGACCTGCAGAGTCAATAAACATTAACGGGTGTCATTTTCATTATTGGCCACGTGGTTTGGTGCAAACATAGAATAAAACATAGAATTTAGAATAATTTCCCACTTTTTTTTGCACACAGTGGAATTAGACCTCCATGTTTAACCCATTCGTGCAGTGAAACGCCCACAAACACTAGTGAACACACTCTAGGGGGCAGTGAAACACCCACATACACACACAGTAGTGACCACACTCTAGGGGGCAGTGAAACACCCACAAACACACAAACTAGGGGGCCAATGAAACACCCACATACACACACAGTAGTGAACACAGACTAGGGGGCAGTGAAACATGCAAATGCAGATGTACTAGTGAACACACACACTAGGGGGCAGTAAAACACCCCCATATACACACACTAGTGAGCATACGCACTAGGGGTAGTGAAACATGCAAATGCAATTGTACTAGTGAACACACACACTAGAGGGCAGTGAAACAAGCATAAACACACACATACTAGTGAACACACACACACTAGGGGGCAGTAAAACACACACATATACACACATACTAGTGAACACACACACACTAGGGGGCAGTGAAACAAGCACAAACACACATACTAGTGAACACACACACATACACACTAGTGAACACACACTAGGGGGCAGTGAAACACCCATATACACACACATACTGGTGAGAACACACACTAGGGGGCAGTGAAACACCCACATACAAACACACTAGTAAACACACACTAGGGGGCAGTGAAACACCCACATACACACACACTAGTAAACACACACTAGGGGGCAGTGAAACACCCACATACACACACACACTAGTGAACACACACACTAGGGTGCAGTGAAACTCCCACATACACACACACTAGTGAGCATACACACTAAGGGGCAGTAAAACACACACTAGGGGACAGTGCGCACACTTGCCTGGAGTGGTGGGCAGCCCTATGCAGGGTACCTGGGTAGCAGTTGGGGTTTAAGTGCCTTGCAGTAATGTCAGTCATGTCCTGGTGGTTTAGGGGCTTGAACCTACAACCTTCCGGTCACAAGGCTGCTTCCCCAACGTCCAGCCCACGACTGCCCCACTTAAGTCATAAAAGGTGAAGTGCACTGGGCTAAATCATACTTGAGGGCAGTAAGCCCACATGCCCGGTGCGGTGGGCAGCCCTATCCAGGGTACCTGGGCAGCAGTTGGGGGATCTTACTGGAGGGCACCTCAATCACGTCCTGTTGGTTCAGAGAATTGAACCGGTGCCCTTCTGGTCACAAGGCTGGTTCCTTAACCTCTGGTCCACGTCTGCTCCACATAAGTAGAGTCGCTCATAAAAGTAAACGTACATAGAGGATCTCGAGCGTCTAGACACAACACTCACGCTGCCGTCTCTCAAGCCACCTTCGAACCCCACCCGAGCCGGTGTTGGTAGCATTAGCCCATGTGTGTGGGTGTATACCGGTGAATATCAGTCATTTAACATGAAAAATCATCTCCGCAACTGCGTGTGATTGATTTTTCAGACCCTTTGCACCAACGAGGCACGTGTTTGCTCTCTTGCTGTCATCCCTGCTGGCAGTGCTTGTGTTTACAATACCATCACCTCACTTACATCCTGCTCTTTTTCTTCAGTCCTGCGTTACAGCGTACCTGCATTTCATCCGTATGAGTCATCTTTTTCATTTCTCCTGCTTCGCCCGCTCAATGCGGCGGCCGCGGAGCCCATCGGCATCTCGCGGAGTGAAAGGCAGCGGTGGCCGTTGCGCTTTCAGTTGAGATTTTAAAACGATGAATAGGCTCCTCCGTCCTTTTGTCCAGTCATAAGACAAGTTTTTCACCGCAGCCTTGGTGACAGCTACCCTAAGCAGGACCTCTCCATGTGTGATTCTGGGGGAGAGAGAGAGAGTGAGAGATGCTCGCTCCAGCCTTGGATGCGTATTATCGGTTGCGCAACCGCATGTCGTAGCTTTTTGTTTGCGAGGAGGGAGAGAGAGAATCAGCAAGCCGTCCTCTAATGGAGCTGACGTGCTGTCTCTGCGTCCTTCAGCCCTTTCGAGAGTGCTGTTCACTTCCATCCCGGCTGAGGGGTTTCTGTGTGTGCGTGTGTGTGTGTGTGTGTGTGCACATGAAGAGTCCTCAACTTCTTTGTCTTCATGGTCAGACTAATGCAGTCGGGACAATGTCAGCATGTTTTAATGTGCCTTCCTGCTTGGTTACCACACAGGCTCTCGCGTACTCTCGCGCACAAGTCACATTGTTACCTGGTTTTGCTAGAACACGGAGAAAAAGATTAGAGGGCATGAGAAGAGAGGAGTGCGAGATGACACACAGATGAATGAGTTAAAAGGAGCGGATAGGGCCGGACAAACTGGGTGGAGGTTGAGGAAGCGTGGATCAACCTGGCTCGGGTTTTACTCCTGCTTGTTCAGCGAGGGTTCTTCTGCTAACGCCATTAAACAGCCTGCTGAGTCGCTGAATGGCGCTCGGTTAATTGTATGATGATGATAATGTATTCAAAGCTGTCTTACGCGTATGTTTGTGTATGCGTTTCAGCCGTTGGGTGCGAGCGATTATCTGGAGATTGCGCAGCGATTCCACACGGTCTTCATCCGGAATGTGCCTCGGTTGAAGGTGGGGCTGAAGGACCAAGTCAGGCGCCTCATCACACTTGTTGATATCTTCTATGACCAGAAGGTAAAGCACAACAAGCACCAACATACCTGCTCTGTCACACTGGGGAATAGATTTCAGGGATACCTCGAGCCCCCGATTCATGATTTCTCTCAATGTTTTGGATAAAATTTGAAGGACTAATATCATGCAGGGTACTAAAGACACCCCAGATGAGTTGCTGATTGGTGCTGATCATTTGCCAGCTTTGGAGTTCAAACAATGCAGTTATATGAGCTGGCATAATTTATCTAATGTCTGTTATTATTATTATTATTATCATTAATTCATCTTCTAAACCACTTATCCTTCTGGGTTGGAGAGGGTCTAGATTAGTCCAGGCGTATGTAGAAGAGGGTCTAGATTAGTCCAGGTGTATGTGGCAAGGGTCTAGATTAGTCCAGGTGTATGTTGGAGAGGGTCTAGATTAGTCCAGGTGTATGTAGAAGAGGGTCTAGATTAGTCCAGGTGTATGTTAAAAAAAGTTTAGATTAGTCCAGGTGTATGTAGAACAGGGTCTAGATTAGTCCAGGTGTATGTAGAAGAGGGTCTAGATTAGTCCAGGTGTATGTTAAAAAAAAGTCTAGATTAGACCAGGTGTATGTAGAAGAGGGTCTAGATTAGTCCAGGTGTATGTAGAAGAGGGTCTAGATTAGTCCAGGTGTATGTTAAAAAAAAGTCTAGATTAGTCCAGGTGTATGTAGAAGAGGGTCTAGATTAGTCCAGGTGTATGTTAAAAAAAAGTCTAGATTAGTCCAGGTGTATGTAGAAGAGGGTCTAGATTAGTCCAGGTGTATGTTGGAAAAGGTATAGATTAGTCCAGGTGTATGTAGAAGAGAGTGTAGATTAGTCCAGGTGTATGTAGAACAGGGTCTAGATTAGTCCAGGTGTATGCTGTAAGGATCTAGATTAGTCCAGGCGTATGTAGAACTGGGTCTAGATTAGTCCAGGTGTATGTAGAAGAGGGTCTAGATTAGTCCAGGTGTATGTAGAACAGGGTCTAGATTAGTCCAGGTGTATGTTGGAAAAGGTATAGATTAGTCCAGGTGTATGTAGAACAGGGTCTAGATTAGTCCAGGTGTATGTAGAAGAGGGTCTAGATTAGTCCAGGTGTATGTAGAAGAGGGTCTAGATTAGTCCAGGTGTATGTAGAAGAGGGTCTAGATTAGTCCAGGTGTATGTTAAAAAAAAGTCTAGATTAGTCCAGGTGTATGTAGAAGAGGGTCTAGATTAGTCCAGGTGTATGTTAAAAAAAAGTCTAGATTAGTCCAGGTGTATGTAGAAGAGGGTCTAGATTAGTCCAGGTGTATGTTGGAAAAGGTATAGATTAGTCCAGGTGTATGTAGAAGAGAGTGTAGATTAGTCCAGGTGTATGTAGAACAGGGTCTAGATTAGTCCAGGTGTATGCTGTAAGGATCTAGATTAGTCCAGGCGTATGTAGAACTGGGTCTAGATTAGTCCAGGTGTATGTAGAAGAGGGTCTAGATTAGTCCAGGTGTATGTAGAACAGGGTCTAGATTAGTCCAGGTGTATGTTGGAAAAGGTATAGATTAGTCCAGGTGTATGTAGAACAGGGTCTAGATTAGTCCAGGTGTATGCTGTAAGGATCTAGATTAGTCCAGGCGTATGTAGTACTGGGTCTAGATTAGTCCAGTTGTATGTAGAAGAGGGTCTAGATTAGTCCAGGTGTATGTAGAAGAGGGTCTAGATTAGTCCAGGTGTATGTTGGAAAAGGTCTAGATTAGTCCAGGTGTATTTTGGAAAAGGTCTAGATTAGTCCAGGTGTATGTTGGAGAGGGTTTTAATTAGTCCAGGTGTATGTTGGAAAAGGTATAGATTAGTCCAGGTGTATGTTGGAAAAGGTCTGGATTAGTCCAGGTGTATGTAGAAAAGGGTCTAGATTAGTCCAGGTGTATGTAGAAGAGGGTCTAGATTAGTCCATGTGTATGTTGGAAAAGGTATAGATTAGTCCAGGTGTATGTTGGAAAAGGTATAGATTAGTCCTGGTGTATGTTGGAAAGGGTTTAAATTAGTCCAGGTGTATGTTGGAAAAGGTATAGATTAGTCCAGGTGAATGTAGAAGAGGGTCTAGATTAGTCCAGGTGTATGTTGGAAAAGGTTTAAATTAGTCCAGGTCTATGTTGGAAAAGGTCTAGATTAGTCCAGGTGTATGTTGGAAATGGTCTAGATTAGTCCAGCTGGATGTTGGAAAGGGTCTAGATTAGTCCAGGTGTATGTAGAAGAGGGTCTAAATTAGTCCAGCTGGATGTTGGAAAGGGTCTAGATTAGTCCAGGTGGATGTAGGAGAGGGTCTAGATTAGTCCAGGTGGATGTAGGAGAGGGTCTAGATTAGTCCAGGTGTATGTGGGAGAGGGTATAGATTAGTCCAGGTGTATGTTTGAAAAGGTATAGATTAGTCCAGGTGTGTGTTGGAAAAGGTATAGATTAGTCCAGGTGTATGTTGGAAAGGGTCTAGATTAGTCCAGCTGGATGTTGGAAAGGGTCTAGATTAGTCCAGCTGGATGTTGGAAAGGGTCTAGATTAGTCCAGGTGGATGTAGGAGAGGGTCTAGATTAGTCCAGGTGGATGTAGGAGAGGGTCTAGATTAGTCCAGGTGGATGTATGACAGGGTATAGATTAGTCCAGCTGGATGTTGGAAAGGGTCTATATTAGTCCAGCTGGATGTTGGAAAGGGTCTAGATTGGTCCAGGTGGATGTAGAAGAGGGTCTAGATTAGTCCAGGTGGATGTAGGAGAGGGTCTAGATTAGTCCAGGTGGATGTAGGAGAGGGTCTAGATTAGTCCAGGTGGATGTATGACAGGGTCTAGATTAGTCCAGGTGGATGTAGGAGAGGGTCTAGATTAGTCCAGGTGGATGTAGGAGAGGGTCTAGATTAGTCCAGGTGGATGTATGACAGGGTCTAGATTAGTCCAGGTGGATGTAGGACAGGGTCTAGATTAGTCCAGGTGTATGTAGAAGAGGGTCTAGATTAGTCCAGGTGGATGTAGGACAGGGTCTAGATTAGTCCAGGTGTATGTAGAAGAGGGTCTAGATTAGTCCAGGTGGATGTAGGACAGGGTCTAGATTAGTCCAGGTGGATGTAGGAGAGGGTCTAGATTAGTCCAGGTGGATGTAGAAGAGGGTCTAGATTAGTCCAGGTGGATGTAGGAGAGGGTCTAGATTAGTCCAGGTGGATGTATGACAGGGTCTAGATTAGTCCAGGTGGATGTAGGAGATGGTCTAGATTAGTCCAGGTGGATGTAGGAGAGGGTCTAGATTAGTCCAGGTGGATGTAGGACAGGGTCTAGATTAGTCCAGGTGTATGTAGAAGAGGGTCTAGATTAGTCCAGGTGGATGTAGAAGAGGGTCTAGATTAGTCCAGGTGGATGTAGGAGAGGGTCTAGATTAGTCCAGGTGGATGTAGGAGAGGGTCTAGATTAGTCCAGGTGGATGTAGGACAGGGTCTAGATTAGTCCAGGTGTATGTGGGAAAGGGTCTGTATTAGTCCAGGTGGATGTAGGAGAGGGTCTAGATTTGTAGTGCTGAGAATGACCCACCTCCCTAATAGTATCTGCTCTGTGGTGGTCCTGTGGGGGTCCTAATCATTAAAGAACAGAGTAATAAAGTATACAGAGAATCAGATGAACTACAGTCTGTAAGTGGAGGTCCTGTATGGTCAGTGGAGCTGATACAGTGGACAGTGAGTGTAGGTCCTGTATGGTCAGTGGAGCTGATACAGTGGACAGTGAGTGGAGGTCCTGTATGGTCAGTGGAGCTGATACAGTGGACAGTGAGTGGAGGTCCTGTATGGTCAGTGGAGCTGATACAGTGGACAGTAAGTGGAGGTCCTGTATGGTCAGTGGAGCTGATACAGTGGACAGTGAGTGTAGGTCCTGTATGGTCAGTGGAGCTGATACAGTGGACAGTGAGTGGAGGTCCTGTATGGTCAGTGGAGCTGATACAGTGGACAGTGAGTGTAGGTCCTGTATGGTCAGTGGAGCTGATACAGTGGACAGTGAGTGGAGGTCCTGTATGGTCAGTGGAGCTGATACAGTGGACAGTGAGTGGAGGTCCTGTATGGTCAGTGGAGCTGATACAGTGGACAGTAAGTGGAGGTCCTGTATGGTCAGTGGAGCTGATACAGTGGACAGTGAGTGGAGATATAAGGAGGTGGTTTTAATGTTATAGATGATCGGTTTATTTAAACAATTATTTACCTACATGTATTAAATTTAGAAGTTTGTTTACATTGATTGATTACTTTTAGACTGTGATCATTTGGGCTCATGTGTTGTTCATGTACTTGTGTTTTATATTAAATTATATTTACACTATATTTATATTTTATATTCAGTTTTCTAGTGAAAACATATGAAATATGGGGCTAAGTCTTTTAGCCCTGCTTAATTCGGACACTGCCTGACACAATCATCTCAGTAGTGTGTCTTATTTCAGTCCAGCTAAATCCTGTCTCTGAGATTCACAACAGCTGTCTTACTCTCTCTTGTCTTCTAGGTGAGGGTGGTGGTGTCGGCTGAGGCCCCTCTGCACCTTCTTTTTGTCGGGGGCCCTCTGTCTGGAGAAGAGGAGCGTGACCGTCTGATGCTGGATGAGCTTGGCCTGACTAATGTAAGTGAAAGCTTTTAGCTCAGCCCTTTGAGTATTTCTTAATAAAAAGCCTGAAACGCTCCATCAGTGGAAATAATAGTAGCAGTATGAAGATGATGATGATGATTCTGACAGATGTTAGTTGAAGAATACAAATGGAATGGAATACATACACACACACACACACACACACACACACACATATATATATATATATATATATATATATATATATATATATATATATATATATATATATATATATATATATATATATATATATATATATGTGTGTCCCTCATTTTCAATGCAGCCGAGCATATACAATTAAAGGGATTGAAAACAAAATGAGCAAAAATAATAAATAAAATACAAATTTTAAATAAACATTTAATATAGATGCATAAAAAGTACAATGTAAAAAAGGTTAGAAATTTATTATAAAAGAATATAAAAGAATATAAAATAAACAAATACATACACCAAGATAATAAAAAGTTGAAATGCTGATAAAAAATACTCAATAAAACAATCACAATAAAAAATGGATAATTATAGTAATAAAATATAGAAATAATAAATAATAAAAAATAGAAAAAATATAATAATAATAAAAAATAACTAAAATAAAAATAAAATTAAATAAAAAAAATATATAATAATAATAACAAGATAAAAATAAAATCCTAATAGAGAGATTTATTCATTTAAACATTTAAATATATATATATATATATATATATATATATATATATATATATATATATAGTACTTTATTAGGAAAAAGCTCATGTATACATGTATATATGTATATATAATTAGTAGTAATCAGAGTTACAGGCCAGTCTAAGCTGTAAGTTGACTACTCTTCCATCTCCGTGGTAGTGTGTGTGGTGGAGTTCTACTGTGGTAGCCACAGATCTCAAAATCAAGGTTTATTTGACACATACGTAGACACATATGGTACAACTAGCAGTGAAATGCTTTAAGAGCTGCAGCTCACATACAACAGTAAGATATTTTAGAGTATGTAAAATATTAAGGAATGTATATAAGAGTGAGACGAAATAAACCTAAAATGATTGAGTATGTTCTGAGATAATAATATAATAATATAACTAGAAAAGTGTGTCTCCTGAAGGAAACGTTGGATGGTTGCGTAGCTTAAGCAGTGCGTGTAATGAGGGATGAATAAACGACTAGTAGAGGAGTGCAGGTCAGTGTTTGGGGACCTGCTCTGAGTGAGTACAGGCAGTTTGGAGGCTGTAGGTTTAATAAGACCATGATGTTTGGGTGCACTCGAAAAAGAATGGGACTCTATGGGGAAAAACGACAGAATAAAAAACGACAAACAGACGAGTGCAGATCAAACCAACACTACAATCATGGTCAAAGGTTTGTCTTTTCTATCCAATTCATTCTCCATGGAAAAAAAATCCTGTTGTTTTCCAGAATCCATCATTAAATATAGAAAAAATAAAGAAAAGTAAATAATACACAGGTGGTGTAGTGGTTAGTACGGTGGTGTAGTGGTTTGTACGGTGGTGTAGTGGTTAGTACGGTGGTGTAGTGGTTAGTACGGTGGTGTAGTGGTTTGTACGGTGGTGTAGTGGGTAGTACGGTGGTGTAGTGGTTAGTATGGTGGTGTAGTGGTCAGTATGGTGGTGTAGTGGTTAGTATGGTGGTGTAGTGGTTAGTATGGTGGTGTAGTGGTTAGTATGGTGGTGTAGTGGTTAGTACGGTGGTGTAGTGGTTAGTACGGTGGCGTAGTGGTTAGTACAGTGGTGTAGTGGTTAGTATGGTGGTGTAGTGGTTAGTATAGTGGTGTAGTGGTTAGTACGGTGGTGTAGTGGTTAGTACGGTGGTGTAGTGGTTAGTATGTTGTAGTGGTTAGTATGGTGGTGTAGTGGTTAGTATGGTGGTGTAGTGGTTAGTACGTTGGTGTAGTGGTTAGTACGTTGGTGTAGTGGTTAGTACGTTGGTGTAGTGGTTAGTACGTTGGTGTAGTGGTTAGTATGGTGGTGTAGTGGTCAGTACAGTGGTGTAGTGGTTAGTACGGTGGTGTAGTGGTTAGTACGGTGGTGTAGTGGTTAGTAAGGTGGTGTAGTGGTTAGTAAGGTGGTGTAGTGGTTAGTATGGTGGTGTAGTGGTCAGTACGGTGGTGTAGTGGTTAGTATGGTGGTGTAGTGGTCAGTACGGTGGTGTAGTGGTTAGTATGGTGGTGTAGTGGTTAGTATGGTGGTGTAGTGGTTAGTACGTTGGTGTAGTGGTTAGTACGGTGGTGTAGTGGTCAGTATGGTGGTGTAGTGGTCAGTACGGTGGTGTAGTGGTTAGTACGGTGGTGTAGTGGTCAGTACGGTGGTGTAGTGGTCAGTATGGTGGTGTAGTGGTCAGTATGGTGGTGTAGTGGTCAGTATGGTGGTGTAGTGGTTAGTATGGTGGTGTAGTGGTTAGTATGGTGGTGTAGTGGTTAGTATGGTGGTGTAGTGGTCAGTATGGTGGTGTAGTGGTTAGTATGGTGGTGTAGTGGTCAGTATGGTGGTGTAGTGGTTAGTATGGTGGTGTAGTGGTTAGTATGGTGGTGTAGTGGTTAGTATGGTGGTGTAGTGGTCAGTATGGTGGTGTAGTGGTCAGTATGGTGGTGTAGTGGTTAGTACGGTGGTGTAGTGGTTAGTATGGTGGTGTAGTGGTTAGTATGGTGGTGTAGTGGTTAGTATGGTGGTGTAGTGGTTAGTATGGTGGTGTAGTGGTTAGTATGGTGGTGTAGTGGTCAGTATGGTGGTGTAGTGGTTAGTATGGTGGTGTAGTGGTTAGTACAGTGGTGTAGTGGTCAGTATGGTGGTGTAGTGGTCAGTATGGTGGTGTAGTGGTCAGCACTGTCTCCTCACAGTAAGATGGTCTGGGTTGGATTCCCGGTCTGGGTGGTTCTGTGTGGAGTGTGTATGGTCTCTCTGTGTTTGAGTGGGTTCCTCCGGGTACTCCGGTTTCCTCCCACAGTCCAAACACATGCATGTTAGGATCCTCACTCTAAACTGACCGTAGGTGTGAGTGTGTGTAAGTGTGTATTGGCCATGGACTGGTGACCTGTCCATGTTGTACCCCGCCTTCGCCCAATGACGCTGGGATTGGCTACAGCGCTCCCTTGTGACGCCGACTAGCGGGATAAAGCTGAAGATAATGGATGGATAGAAATAGTACCCAGAAATATACACTACAGAAAATGTGCAACAAGTGGATGAAATGAATGAAAGATCTGACCACGCGTCTGTGTTCATGTGTTTAGGACTCGTGGAAGCGACTGACGCTCTTCACAGCCGAGGAGGAAATTTTCGCCTTCCAGCGGACGCTGTCCCGACTCACCGAGATGCAGACAGAGCAATACTGGGTTCAGGGAGCTCGCAGTTGAGCTCACAAACAACTTCACGACATCGAATGATCTCCCCTTGGATCACAGGAGGCTCTGATATGGGACTAGTGGGATGCTGCCAGTGTTTATAATGTACATATCTGCTGATGTCAATGCATAAACATCTATAAACTGTAGAACCTGCCACATAATAATTACAATTATAATAACAGTATCCATAATAAGAACAATGCAGCTGACTTGTTGTTTTTACAGGGTTAAAAGTGCAATGAAGTGATTAAAACACAGACACTTTACAGCAGTATTAATATGATCATATGATATGATATGAATCGATTTTTATTTTTTAACATCGTTTGAAGTCGACACCTGCCGTTTACATTGTGTAGAATTTTCAGGATGAATGGACCAATAGAAATGATCCAAAATAGCTTGGGAAACATTCTGGTTCCATTGACTTACATTAAAAGTATAGACAGTTTTTGGCCTCTCCTGTAAAGTTGCCATTTTACTTGTTTTTCTCTTTTCAGACACTCTTCAGCAAAAGGAATACACTTATAGCCACAGTACCAGTGACCCCAGTACTGAACCTGAAACTGAATCACACCACATTCTAATACGCAGACACAAGAATTGTGCATTAAACTGTGTGCAAGTGCGTTTTCTCTGTAGATGATGTTTTTTTTCTGTTGGGAAATTTAATAAAACATGTCATTTGGACAGAGAGCGTGAAAGAGGGATATGTGGTAAATAAACTTAATAATTATTAGTGTTATATTTGTGCTATAACATATCGTCAACTGTCTATACTTTCAATGTAAGTCAATGGAACGAGAACTTTTCCCAAGCCAATGTGAAGCATTTCTATTGGTCCATTATGATGAAATTTTATTTTAAAAGATGTTTAAAAATAAAAATCAACAAAAAACATAAGATCTATGGTTTTCTTTGGACAGCGATGATATGCAACTGGAAATAAAATGTGGAAGGTATGTAGCGCACTCTACTGGTGGACTGGGAGGCGTCCAGCAGAAAAGGCTTGGGAAGAAAACTGCTAGATCTTAATAAGTACAAGTATAAAAATAATAATAATTATTATTAGAACCCCCTCCTGTGACTACATGTACCACACAACATATTAATAATCTAAAATATGAGATTTCTAAGCAATGTCCAGACAGTCTCATGTACTACACAGTATTGCAATATGAAAAAAATACAAAAATATATATATATATAAAATATCAAACCACTTACAGACCTACACCTAGAATTAAAATAGATAGTTTATTGTTTCCAGAGGGAATATCAAGATCTCTGCATTTAACCCATCCGTGCACTGAAACACACATATACACACACTGGGTGGCAGTGAGCACACTTGCCCGGAGCGGTAGGCAGCCCTACCACAGTGCCCGGGCAGCAGGTTAGGTGCCTTGCTCAAGGGCACTTCAGTCGTTGAATTCAATTCAATTTAGTTCAGGTTTATTTGTAAAGTGCTTTTTGCAACGATGGTGTCACAAAGTATCTTTACAGAAGTTTTGAAAACAGACAGTTACAACATATATATCCCCCAGTGAGCAAGACAGTGGCAAGAACACCACCCTCAGACTGGAGGAAGAAACCTTGGGAGGAACCAAGACTCACAAGAGGAGACCCATCCTCCTCTGATCAAACAGTGTTTACAGTTTAATAAACTAAACACCAAAGAAAAGAGTCTCTGTTTGAAATCTGGATAGCAAAGCTTTAGAAGCTGCACAGGTAGAGGCAGTCTCTGACTGAGGCAGTCTCTGACTGAGGCAGTCTCTGACTGAGGCAGTCTCTGACTGAGTCTTTATGTAAAGTGGGCGTGAGCTGAAACAGTCCCATCCTATCTCAATGCTGGTGCATCTGGATGGTACAGTGATGTGTGTAGCAGTTGGTAAAAATGGACAGGAGAGCTGGTTGGTGATGGTGAGGAGGGGGCTCTGATGGTCAGTCTTCCAACAGTGTTCAGTCGTGTCCTGTCGATTAATGGGATGGAACCAGCAACCTTCTGGTCACAAAGCCACGACTGCCCCCACAATACATAGACTACAAGCTGTGTTCAGGCCTTGCAGCCTATTCTAACTTGCAACTCTAGACAAGCTTTGAGATTCTGAATCCATTGTGTTGGCCTCAGGTTTGTGGTGCATAACTCATCCATACGTCTCAAGAGCTCCGGGAGAAACTCTCCAAAGTCAGCAGGCGAGTTTCCCACTCCATTGTTTCTGAACAATGACAATGTAAACAATGCACTTAGAGCTTCAGGTTACCGACTATTGTTCCTCGCGCCCAGAACTTTGTTTATGAATCTGTGGTGACACCTAATAGCTGCCTTGGGCTTTACGGGCGGATCCGATAGCAGCGTTTCCCTTGTGCTGTTCTCAAATCACAAAGTGTACTTTTAAAGCTCCCTGGCTGGTGTTGACAAACCACTTCACTGCCTGACCGCTCAATACTGGCCGTAGATTCCTCCACAGGCCATTAGATGGCAGCAAAAGACAGCTACGTTGGCTGCATGGGACCATGTGTTTGGTGTTTTTGTTTGTGGGTGACGTCGCAGCCGCACACTGCCAGTGGAAATGCCACCACCTCAGAGGCAGAGCTGGTAAACAAGCACAACATGTAAATAAGCCACTCTTAAGTCACTGCTGCAGAGCATTGCAGGTGAGTGTGGGGCACACACACACACACACACACACACACACACGCACACGCATAGCTGAGACTGCAGGATTCATACATTTAGTCAGAGATTAAAGAAAGTTGGGCATGTTAAGTTCGGTCCAGTTGTCTGGCAGACCAAGCCAACTCAGCATCTGCTGTAATGGTTGCTTTGGAAACATGAGACCAGAACCTACAACCTTGTGCTGCTCTTCCCAAATAGATACTCACTCTTTAAGACAGAACAAACACCAGTTGAAAAGCAACCCTGTCCTGCTCAGCGTCCCTCCAGGTGTTTGTTTAAGAGGGTCACTCTTTGCATTCACTCTCTCACCACTCTTCTCACTACATCCACAGCTACTCACTCCATTGTTGCAGATGCCCATTATAACCAGCCAGGCTCTACCTGCTGCCTCAGCCCTTTCTCTTCATACAGGCCCCGGTGGGAACAAAGGAGATGGAGAAAAGAGACAGAGAGGGTTGGGGGAGGGGAGATTTATTTATTTATTTATTTATTTATTTATTTATTTATTTATTTAGATACTGTAAAGAAGAGAGCACTGCACTGTGATTGGCTCAGAGTGATCAGGGTCCGGTCCACCGACGGTATGTGCTGTTAACTGTTCTGCACCTTGACTACGGAGTGCGGTCAGGTGCATTCAGCCGTGCGATCTTGCGAGCGTCCCCCTCTGCTGCAGAGCGCGCGCAGGTGTGAAAGGGGGCGCGCATTCCTTCACGTGCACGTGCACCAGCAGCGCGCCCCCGACGGAACCGCATCTGGAGGACTGGAACAAAGAGGAGCTGCTGCTGCTGGGTATGTAGAGAAGGAAGTGGTGATGGCAGAGAGAGAGAGAGAGAGAGAGAGAGAGAAAGAGAGAGCGTAGGAATTCGTCGCTTCGTCATCGCGAACGCGGTGACGTCATGTGTCCAACAGAGCTCGCGCTGGCAAAAGGGGGCGTGCTCCTGCGATCACATGGGATTAAAGGGCTAACGTGGAGAACTGCACCCTGAACTGCAGAGAGAGTGTGTGTGTGAGAGTGTGTGTGTGAGTGTGTGTGTGTGTGTGAGAGAGAGAGAGAGTGTGTGAGTGTGTGTGTGTGTGTGTGTGTGTGTGTGTTCTTGTAGAGGTATTGTTGTGAGGACCACATGTCCTCACTAGTATAGTAAAGTCTGATTTTTTGGTAAAGTGAGGACATTTTGCTGGTCCTCACTTTAGGACTCAAGTCCTATTTTTTATGTTTTTATTTTTTTATGCTTTTTCAAGTTTTAAAAAATCTAATAAAGCAGAAAATTAGTCTTTGGGGTTCTAAGGTTAAGGTTAAGGTTAGGTGTAGTGTTATTTAGTTATAGTAAAACAAAGATCAATAAAAACCTATGGATGACCTCACTAATATAGTAAGACAAACGTGTGTGTGTGTGTGTGTGTGTGTTTGTTTATAATAGAATAGAATAGAAATGCTTCAAAATCACTTTGTTCCATTGATTTGACATTGAAGTTGACTTATATATATATATATATATATATATATATATATATATATATATATATATATATATATATATATATATATATATATATATATATTACAGGTATGTGTCAGTACTATATATATATATATATATATATATATATATATATATATAGATAGATAGATAGATAGAGAGAGAGAGAGAGAGAGAGAGAGATAACTTTCATAAATACATATGATGAATCACTCAGGTTATGAAATGTACACAAAGGTCCAGAGCTGCTATCTGGTTTCATGACAAGCCTTCACTCGCGACACAACCTGAACTATATTTGGCCATCCAAACACACCGATACCATCTCGCGCGGCTTGCCTGAACATGCCCTTGTGTGTGCTTACTGTACTTTGGAGCTGTGGCCCTTTAAAAGGCGATCCCATGCACGGGAGGGGGTGGGGGGGGGGAGGTCTGTCCGGGTTAGCCTACATCTCCTTTCTCTCTCTCTCTCTCTCTGTCTGTCTGTCTCTCCTCTCTCTAAGTTAGACTGAAGCTGGCTGATTGACACAGCGCGAGAGTTGTAGCTTTTAGTGTTTGGGACTTCTATTCGTGCTCTCGCGCGCTCTCTCTTTCTGAAGACACTGACTGCTCCTTCTCTCTCTCTTTCTCTCTCTCTCTCTATCTCTCTCTCTCTCAACTTCAGAGAGCCAGGGAGACGTCAAGGTGGAAGCCTTATGACAGCGCGAGCGCAATTCCAGCTTTTAAACTCCGTCTGAATGACTTGAAGCGCGTGCTGAATGGGATTTTTTTTTTATGTCCGTGACGTTGTGGCTCGTGCTTTTTTTTTCGTAGCTGCATTACATCAGTGATCTGGAGTGCGACACCGGAGTGAGCGAGCGAGCGAGCGGAGTGGGCTGTGAAGTGGGGGGAAGATCTCTGCAGGATCTGGACGACTGCGCGTGAATGGTACATACACGAGCGCATACATGCACGCACGCACCGCTGAGTGAGTTGTTACAGCAGTAGGGTCGCGTGCGCGCTTGCTTCCCAGCCATTGCATTCAGTGTTTTCTCCACATGCAGGACTGCTGAGGGGGGTCTTCGCTGCCACAGCTCGCGGACGCGCATTCATGGAATTGGACTGTGACAGCGCGCCTCTACCTGTCTGAGTGAACAACCAACGAAACACCCCCCCCCCCTCCCACCTCCTCGTGACTATCCGTTCGAGCGAGAAACAGACCCCCCGAGCTGCTCGATGGCGGACGCGGCTTCCCCGGAGCCTCTAGCCGCTCTGGACGTGGCCATCGACCCGGACTTCGAGCCTCAGAAGCGGCCGAGGTCGTGCACGTGGCCGCTGCCCGAGTCCCTCTCGGTCAACAAGCCCGTGGCCGCCGATACGGACATCATTCCGGAGGAGGAGGATGACGACGAGGACGGAGGCGCGATGGCCGTCAACGCGAGCAGCAGCGACGGCGCGAGCAGCCCCGGGGCACCGACGGACGCGAGCGCGAACGGAGGTCCGGCCGCGCAGGGGGGGCAGCAGGAGCAGCAGCAGCAGCAGCAGCAAGCGGGGCAGCAGACGACGCCGCGGAAGTCGTCCTCTCGCCGGAACGCGTGGGGCAACCTGTCGTACGCGGACCTCATCACCAAAGCCATCGAGAGCACGCCGGACAAGAGGCTGACCCTGTCTCAGATCTACGACTGGATGGTCAGGAGCGTGCCCTACTTCAAAGACAAAGGGGACAGCAACAGCTCTGCTGGCTGGAAGGTACTATCTTTATCTTTATATATCTGTATTATCTATATATATATATATATATATATATATATGTATGTATGTGTGTTAGCGCGTGTGTGTTGGCACGAGCGGTGAGCACGCACCAAAATAAAAACAACAACAACAACGAGGAGGCGGAGGAACGCGTGCTCGGTGACAGGCGCGCGCGCACACAAAGGAGAGAAACGCACAAGGGAGCGCGTGCGCGCGTGACGCAGCCGCCGTGGCGACGCGCGTGACGTCACATGTAAACAAAAACACGCCAGAGAAATAATAGTAATAATAATAATAATAAACAATACATACATACATACATAAAATATATATGTATATAAATTAGCTGCTGTGCTCGCGAGCCTTTTAAGAAAAGCCACGTGGACGCGGTTATGGAAGCACGCGCGTCGCAGTGGTCGAGCTCCTCGCTACAACCCATAGCCCTCGCGATACGACACGCACGCACGCACGCATACTCTTACACATGGCTTACATAAGAGTGGACGGGGCGCGGAGGGTTGCCAAGTCTGTTGACTCGGGGTTTTGAATTGCGCTCGGAGTTTTGGGTTGCATAACAACTCGGGGCGAGGTTCTGGTCAGGCGCGGGCCGTGCAAGAGAGTACCTTGAGAGGGAATGTCATGCTCGCGCTCAGAAATGCAACGAGTGTGCGCACGCATGCTAGGGTCAGGGGTTCGGGCCAGAAGGCTATGCCTGCAAAGAGAAATAAAGGAGTCCTGGACCCTCAGGACGCTGACCTGACACCTACAGGCATCTAAACAGATAGTGGAATGTTTATCTACTACTGCCACACGTCGAGAGGCCTCCACCAGCACACGGCCACTGGGTAGCACGTGATCACTGTCCAATGAAAATGCTGCAACCCTGAGTTGCACTGACTTGCTTTAAGAGTAAAGAGGGCTTTCTTTAGTTCTCTGCTGTGAAGGTATCATGTTGGACTTTGACGAGTATCCATGAAGTCTACAGGTCCATAGTTGAGATGCTAAGCTAACGACAACTACACAGAGCTCCCACAGTAGTGCCCTGCTGCTGCAGCATATTGAGAGTGTGCGTGCTAAGGTCAAAGGTCTGGTGCAGCAAGCTTTAGTCTGCCCTGGACACTCCAGATACTGACCTGACACCTACAGCGCACCAACAGATAGTGGAATGTTTATGTACCATGGCTACACATGTGACAGCCCAACACTCGGTCCCGACACTGAGACCTGAAGCATATGTGCAAAACCTGTAGGCCCGTAGCTTTAGAGCCTGTAATCTAAAACCCTCTGGCTCCCGCAACTGGAGAGCGCGCCCGGAATAGCGCTCGTCGCCGTTGCTGGACGTGGAAAACCTGCCTGGCTCCGTTCCAGCCAACTTCAGTGTTACTTAACCACAGCCTTAAACACAGTCTGCCCTCCAGCGCTGGCAGCTGATGCAAGGCGGGACGTGCAACTTTCAGTCTGGCTCTTATGCAAACAGGTTTGTGCTTCACACCTTTCAGGGCCCTAACTGCGCGCGGGACCCATCGTTCGTTTGTCTCACCCGTCCCGAAGTCGTTTTAATGGGTCCTTTTTCTTTTTCTTTTTTTTTAACGAAAGCTAGCGTGTTGTTTTTCCACAGATGGCTGATTTGTGGTCTCCTCTGTACACTGTGCTGACATAAGGGAGTGCAGGAAGTGTGTAGGGGTGAGCTGTCAAGTGTGCGTGTGTATGTGTTTGTGTGTTTTTTATCTGTTGCTTCTCTTTTAGGAGACAGAACGAGTGTGTTTGATAAGAACACGTGAGCACTGATTCATCCCACATGGCCTGTTTGAGACAGTATGATGGGAGGTTGGGTTCTGTAGGCATAGCAGCTCCTGTGTATGTAACATATTTCATACATTAACATAAACAGTAGGGGTGTAAGAAAATATCGAAAATATCGAATATCGGGATATTATGTTTAGTGATACTGTATCGATTCTGAAAAACAGTATCGATACACAGATTCCTGACAGACAGTGAATCATTGTGTGTTGTGTTTAAACCTCTGACCACTAGATGGCAGTGTTGTAATCCATTTTCAGCTCCACTCCAACATTAACAAGCAGCACAAGGGCGCAATGCTATTGTAAACATTGATAAACCTGTTCATACAGTGGTGTATTTTAATAGTAGGATTTGAAAAATATGTAATATATCACTTTGCTTGCAGTATCGCAATAAATCGTGATATATTGAATCGTGACCGCTGTATCATGATACGTATTGTATCGCCAAGTTCTTGCCAACACACAGCTCTAATAAACAGTAGAGCAGGATGGTTTAGTGTTTCATGCTTTGGCCACAGTTGGGACCACAAAGACAGCTCTGATGTCATCACCATTCATTTCTCTGTCCACGGCAAAGGGCAAGATCACCAGGTTGAATTAAAATAATAATAATAATAATAATAATAATAATAATAATAATAATAATAATAATAATAAACTGGTGCATGACTCTTGTCCAAAAAAGCATTAACAGTAATCCTTAATGACAGCAATGATACAGCAGGACACCCGTCTAGGACAGGTCTGCATTCAGTGATGAAGCTTTTACTTTAATATATCATCACTTTACAGTGGAGGCTAAAAACCTTCTTCACTTTCAATGTAAGTCAATGGAACCAGGATTTCTTCACAGTGATTTTGGAGCACTGCTATTGGTCCATGCATTATGAAAGTTTCCCACAATGTAAAAGGCATCTGCTGTGTTTAAAAGATCTAAAAAAAAAACACGTAAAAAAAAAAAAAAAAAAAATATATATATATATATATATATATATATATATATATATATATATATATATATATATATATATATATGACAATAATAGATATGCTCACTGAGTGGGCTTTGCTGTTGTGAGTGGTCCCCGTCCTGAGCAGTCAGACTGTTTGGACGTCAGGAAAGACTTTCCTTTGTTCTTGTCGGATCCTCTGCAGTTGTAAAGGAGGGGGAGGGGACAGGCCCCGTCAGTGTAGGTGACATTGCTGCGCCCATAACCTCCTAATCACCAGCACGGCTCTGTGTGAAGGGCCATGAGAGAAAAATAGAGGCTGCACTGGAAGGAGGCAACCATCATTCATTTTTATGGTCGGACCCAGAGCCAGATTTTCTTGGCTGTTTTTCATTAAACAGAGGGTTTGTTTTTTTTGGTCTTACAGCAACAGGCTTTGTTTACTTTTTGACCAAAAGCTTGCACTAAACTAAGACACTGATATGAAACACACCTACAGGCACACATTCATACACTTAATACGGCTACGGCGTTCAACTGGAGCACATGTGCGTGGTCATGGGGCACAGATTGACTAATATAAAAATAATTTGGGTGGTTTTTCTTTGCAGGCTGCACCGCGTGCCTGTGTGTTTAAGTTCAAGCAGGTTAGCCGCCTTGAACGCTTCCCGTTTTCCTGCAGGGCTAAGAAAGGGTGACTGATATTTTATTGATTTATCATTCCATTACGCAGTAGTGTGCAGATCATCGCTCTGGTGCCAAATGATCTACTCTACACCTTGTTCGAAGCCGGCCATTAAATTATTCACTGCTTTAAGTATTAATTCAGAACCTTTTATTAATTTTTAAAGCCGGCTCCGCAGCCGAGGGTCCGGAACACACTCGAAATCATTCCCTGCTGCAGACACGAGCTACCCAGAGCTCTGCTCGTTTCCTAATGCTTCAGAATCCCACACAGCCGAGTTCAGCGAGTGACAACACTGCACCTTCTGTTTTTAGTATGAATCAAACGAGCATTACATCACATATTTTGGTTGTAACAGGACACACAAGGTCCCGCCACGCTGGGTCTCGCTGCTCCCAGCAGCAGGTGGCCGTGTCTGTTATTATAATGACATTTTCTGATGTGATTTCACAGCAAACCTTACAAATGACTCACGTCTGCATTGATCATTTTGTTGTTATAAGTTTCTATACTGTGCATCAATGAGCTCGCTTAGTTTCACTTGTATTATTTGAAACCTGCCTTCTACCATGTGAAGGATTCCAAATCAAAGGCTTTTCCTGGAAATCAACAGTTTAAAGGAGCGATGTGTAAGATGATGCTACCTGTCAAATTCATACTCCCAACTATAGGGGGCGACATATCGACCATAAAAATGTTCCTACCAGTCTAGAAGAAACGTTCATCAATCTTCATCCCTTCACTCGCCAATAGCGCCTCCAGCTTCCTTTTCTATCTGTTTGCTGCTGAATGTGGATTCTTGACGCGTGCAGGCAGTGGCGGTCATTATTAAGGGTCATTCACCAAGACCCTTACGTTGGCCACCTGTCCTTTAATGATCTAACCTGAAGCAGCACCTTACATAATAGACGAGAGAGGTTAGAAAACAGCGTAGGCGGCAGCAGAGCTACTTCTTCATCCTCTCATGTTGGACCAAATCAAGTTTCTATACTGTGCATCAATTAGCTTGCTCAGTCTCACTAGCAGACTAGTATTATTTAAAACCTGCCTTCTACCATGTGAGGAATTCCAAATCAAAGGCTTTTCCTGGAAATCTCTACCATCAACAGTTTAAAGGAGCAATGTGTGAGATGACGCAACCTGTCAAATTCATACTCCCAACTATAGGGGGCGACATATTGACTAAAAATCCTCCTCCCACTTCAGTTCCTACCAGTCTAGAAGAAACGTTCATCAATCTTCATCCCCTCACTCGCCAATAGCCTCTCCAGCTTCCTTTTCTATCTGTTTGCTGCTGAATGTGGATTCTTGACATGTGCAGGCAGTGGCGGTCATGATTATAATCATTTGCCAAGACCCTTACATTGGCCACCTGTCCTTTAATGATCTAACCTGAAGCAGCACCTTACATAATAGACGAGAGAGGTTAGAAAACAGAGTAGGCGGCAGCAGAGCTACTTCTTCATCCTCTCATGTTGGACCAAATCAAGTGAAGGCCAAAAGTGACTCACTATCGCCCCTTTAAGGCATAAAATGGTGTTATAACAATTGGATATACAGAATTGGTTGCTAATATTTGCTCATTTTGGAATGTTTCCAACTAAAAAAAATTACCTATTGCTCCTTTAAAAGCAGGGATTGTCTAGTTATGCATTCAAAGCGGAGAGCAAGTGTTTCCCTTGCTTTCATACAGTGAGAGTATTATATTTCAGCTCAGGTTGTAAAGGTTGGGCTAGAACTTTTGTTTCGCTGCAGCTGTGTGTGCGAATCTATCAGATCTGTTGCGAGTGGACACGCTACCCACAAGTAGCACGGGTTTAAGCACAAAAAGTCCAGCCAATGCTGACCTTATGACTGCTGCGAGACAGGATCTGTGCCTGAGGGCTATTTAAAGCTTTTCCTGTAATCTTGTCATTGCCTGGTGGGTGCAGGCCTCATTCGAAGGCTTCCACCACATCCACTAAACAGAACACCATACTGCTGGAACACACACACACACACACACACACACACACACACACACACACACTCCTGAATGCTTTCCACACAATAACAGTGCTTAGGAGAGGCAGAGACTTCACTAATGAGTCGTAAATGACTATTTTGTCCCCAGCGCTGAAGAAGTGCGGCTTTCTGTAGGCCTGTGTGTATGTGTAAACACAAGCCCCCGGGTTCTCTCGTCTCTCACTCCCTCACTCTCTCTCTCTCTTAGAACCATATCACCCTGGTTCTCATGCGGTCCCAGTGATGGTGTAAATAATGTGCGCTGTCATGCGATTGGTGGTCGGTTGCCATGGCTGCTGGTGTGTTGTGTAAGGTCATGAGAGGGTGAGTAGGTTTGGGCGCCTCGCTGGCTGGTACCGCGGCCACAAAGCATATGTGCGAGTGCGCGATTTGTACGAAGGGAAAAGAAAAGAAAAGGAAGAGGAGAAAAAAAAGAGAAAGAGAGAGAGAGAGAGAACGAGGGGGAATTGTTGGCGCGGGAGGTCACAGGTTATGTCGCCATGGCAACCGGCCGAGCCTAGGGCAGGGCGACAGGTCGGTGTGACTTGCGGTCTGACGAGAGTAACAGTAAGCCTCCTGTACAGTCTGATAAACATATGGCACAGAGGCCCAACCGTGATAAACACACACACACACACACACACACACACACACACACACACACATTCACACACACACCCTACCACAGGCCTGTCAGCACAGAGACTGAAGAAGTGCCTTCACTCTACTAAAAGCATCTAAAGGCCGTCCTCACTTTTCCTGTGACCCCGTCTCTCGGGTACCCGCGCTCCCGCCCGTCTCCCTGGGAGGATGCAGGAAAGGTGTGCTGCCCCAGAGCTCTGACCCCGGGCTTTTGAAAGTTTAATTTGTTTTCCTCCCGACCTGTCTTTTCCAATTACGGCTCTCGGCCTCCGCGCCGGGGCTGAGCAGGGGAAGCTAAATTGTTCTTGATTAAAAATTAATTGACTACAATAAAGCTAGCTTTCTGTGTCAGGAGCTCCCGGCCACGCGGAGACGGCGCTGATGAAAGGAGACAGAGCTCTGTGGTGAAAAATGACTTGAGCTGGAGAGAGAGAGAGAGAGAGAGAGAGAAATGACACTCGGACTTACACATTCTAACTCATCTGTCTGGTGGAGCATAAGGGAGGAGCGCTTTCTGAGGAGCTCAAGCGAGAGACTGTTGGCCTATTTGCCCTGTTTGCAGATGGTTTGTTTAGGCCTTCAGAATAACATGGATTAACACATATTCGTCTAGAATTGGGGTAGTTTTGAGGCTTTCGGTAGATGTTTAGGGGGGCAATCGGAGCTATAACTGTACTGCAAAGTGTTCAAAGCTTGACTATCTTAAGTCTAAAGAGAACACTGTATTGTTATATACACCACTGTGCGAAAGACTCATGGTTTAAAAGCATGTATATTGGCAGTATATATATATTCCCCAGTAATTAGACACCAGATATCATTAGAAATGATATAAATAGTCATAAACACAACATGAATATCGTATTGTGAAAGAAGTATCATATCTTGAGTTCCAGATTTCTCCAAGTGTCTAATATTATCATTGTTAGATTAGATTATTGTTTTCAGAAATCAGTAATTAAGTACAAATAATCACAATAATTGCTTTTCCTTGGTGGTACAGTATAGGACAGTATAGGATAGTATAGGATGGTGGGCCCCAGCCCCTCGTGAAACTCCAAAGCTAGCCAAGCATGATGTCCCCATGACTGGGATTAGGAAGCACTAGGCTAGGAGGATGATCTAGATATTTTTCCAGAGTTGGCGATCCTCGTCGGGGACAATGGACTGATTAAGCAGCCAGTCATCATCTCTGCCCCACCTAAACTGGGCACAGGTGCAGCTCCGTGGCCTAATCACCCTTCAGACAGGATAAAGATACAGTGTGACCTATAAAGAAGTGCTGAGCTAAGCGGAGTGAGACAGAGAGAACAATGCAGTGGATTGGAAGATTGATGGTATTTGTGCTGTTTTGTTCCTCCAACCTTGGTTTACACTTCTTTGGCCCTTGAGGGATATTTCATTTTCTCCTTCAGCCTGATGTTTACCGAAACCTTGCTTAACTCGTTCTCTGGCAAGTCGGCAGCCCAGTGCGGCATGGGCGAAATCCACTCCTCGGCTAAACAAATGGCTGTTTAATTTACTTTCGAAGAGACCGCATGCAAGTATCAAATTTGTTAGGCAAAGTTATCATGCGTACATGACCTCTCTCAAAGTCCTTATAGGGAGAGGGCCTGCTCAAGTGGCCCTTACACCACGGTCTATATGTACTCCAGCCATCGGACTCTGCGATGAAGACTACCTGCTATTTATAAGAACCAGCCTGTGTACTGTTAGACAAGCTCGTTTAGTTCCCAGACATCAAAGCCTTACCTTGTATCCACACTCAAAGGGTCAGAAACCATGCGGAGGCTAGCTCTGAAGAGACCCGGCATAATGGCCCTTCTAACGATTATGTACTCCATGAAGTTTCATTACAAGCTCTCTTTCTCTGTGTGTGTGCGTTCGTGAGGGTTTACAGTAGGCCAGCACGATTAATACAATACTCTGCCAAACTGAAGTTCACAAGCAAGCAATGTGCAAACCCCACAGTCCAATCACATTATTATGACCACCAGCTAATATCCAGAGAATCCATCAGGTGCGGCACGGACAGCAGCTAGACAAACTGGAAGACTTAATAAGGTTCTGGTAGGTGGTCACAGGTATCTGAAGCCAGTGCATCCCACAGCTGCTGGAGGGAGCGTAGAGAGGAGGATCCATAGAGCCAACACCACCATCCAGGTGGTCCCACAGGTGCTCAATTGGGGAATTAGGGGTCTGGGGTACCACTTGGAAGTCTTGGTCAGCTCTTCCAACCAATGTGGGACATTTCTAGCCATGGGACGTGTCGCCTTGTCTTGCTGGAAGATCCCATCCGCCCCAGAGAAGACCATCATCATGTATGGTGTACGTGATCTGCAAGGATAGCTAAATGGGTTGAGAGTGTCTTCTACACGAATGGGTCCATAAGTGGGTCCAGAGAATGGCACAAAAACATTTCCGGATGCTGGTCATAATAATGTGACTCGACAGCAACAGAAACTAATATGAAGTAATGAGCTACACTGTGCTTGTGCTGCACTTGCTGTCAAAGGCTGTCTTCTGCTTTAGAGACATCACAGCAAACATAAGCCAACCTTAAGCTACGAGTGAAGAACTGAGACGTGGGTCCCTGAGACCATCTGAAGGGTTCAAGCGCCTCGTGCAGCCAGACTTACTCTTGCTTTTTATTTTCCGTCCAATGCTTTATTGCTTTATTGCTGTCTCTCTGATAACGCCCGCACACCGTGGAACTTTCGCCGTCATGACTGCACAACTCGGCGCTCGCCCAGCGCTCCTTATCTCATGGCATGTTCTAAATGAGAGAGGCCAGGCCGGGGGGGGGGGGGGGGGGGGGGGGGGGGTGGGTAAAGCTCCACAGGTTTTCGAGGGTGCACAGTTAGCATGTGGCCAATGTGTGCACAGAGTCCGTCACCCCTCACCCCCCATCGCATGCTATCAGTGGCCGTTTATCACTATTCCCTACGCTTTTAGTGTTTGCACACCTGTCTTTATGGCGACCCTCGGGGCAGCTCTGATGACACGGCTGTCGAGGGAGGGCGGCGGGCGGGCGGGCAGGCGCTCGAGGAAAGCTCAGGGGCCGGAGTGCTGACGCTGCACTAACCGAGGCAGTAAAGTTCCAGCGCCTTGTTCGGGAGTGGGCAGACAGGTTTGCGCCTGTAACACTATCGCCACCTCTGACACACATTTCCAGCCTCCCGCTGCAGCCAGCGCTCAGATCTGGAGCTTTTATTCGCTTTTTTTTCGCTTCCAGTTTGCCTCGTTTTACCCTCCCCCGCTTGCGCCCCCCTCTCTCTCGTGCATTACAGTGTTTATGGGGGCATGAAATCGCTCCAGAACTCCGAGCCATCCCGTGCGCTGGCTTACTCAAACTGCTATCACTCTTTCTCTCTGTTTCGTTCCTCTTTCCAGCCTGTCTGCTTCGCTCCTGAACCCGCTCGCTGGCTGACACTTCTTTTTTCTTTTTCTTTTTATTTATTTTATTTATTTTTTTTATTTTTTGCTGGCTCGTGCCAATTCAACCAAACCGGGGGACTGTTTCAAGAGCCCTTGGTTCTAAACGTCTTGGTACCTTGTCTCTGCTCAGACAGCTGCAAAGCAGGGTGAAGGATAAGATCCTCCGTAATGATCCATGACAATGTGTGACAAATTATGTCAGCATGTGGTATAGTCAAAACGCCCGGCTAGTAATCTAGCTGCCAAAGAAAGCTTGTTTTGTGAGACGCCACAGGCTGCGAGCTTACATAGACTCACTATAACTATGTGCTTCTGTAAGCTTAGGGCCGACACCAAAAAGTAAAGGATGAAATAGAATAAACAAATATAAGAACGCATAAATAAACAAAAGACCGTCTAACCACCGGTGACTGGGCCTACAGTCTCTGAGTGTGTGTGTGTGTATGTGTGTGTGTTTGAATGCGGTGGGTGTCTAAAAGGAGGCCCTGGTCTGGCTGTCGTGTTACAATCTCCTCTTCCACCTTTTCTTTCTTACTGTGAGGGGCCCAGCCAGGGGTTACACGGGGTGACAAAGAGGGGCCCCTCGTGTTCTTTCTTTTCTTCTTCCCTTGCTTTATCTCGCACTCTCCTTTTCTGTTTCACGTTCACATGCTGTACATGTACAGCCTGGGGGAACAGACAGCCTGAACCATTATGGCCCAGTACAGCCCAGTATAGGGTTAATAATGCAGAGAGAACAAGACACTCTCTGCCGTCCCTTCAGAACTGAGTTTACTACTGTGTGGGTGAACTGCAAGTGTGTTTGAGTAACACACACACACACACACACACACACACATATATATATATATATATATAATTTTATTTTATCTACTCACAGTTTGACAATCAACGTCTAAACAATTCTAAAAATATAGACAAATAAATTATTCAGTTCAGTGTTGGAGCGTGGGGGGTTAAGTGGAAGCCTGTCAGTCTGTGTCTCCCCCTATAAGGACTGTGATGCCTCCGCAGAGTGTTGGTGATGGGTGGTCCCGCTGTTCATGTACAGAGGGGGCCAGGCAGCTCTAATTCAGAGCCATACCAATTTCAAATGACAGTAAAACTGACCAATCATATCTTCCCTCTAAGTGGGCGGGGCTTAACTGTATGATCATTTCCGCCCGCTGTGGCGACGCTAGCTGGAGAAACAGCTAGCTAGCGCTAGGCTACCACCGCTAGCTAGTTCTCTGAGTCAGGAGGATGAAAGCCCATGCCCCGCCCCCAAACTGTCGAAACCACGCCCTCCGAAAACTCTAGAGCAAATATTTCTCTCAAAAAATATCAAATCACGAGAGAAGAAAAGCTTTAAAGAAGGAATAAAGTGTGTTTATGTTTGGTTATTATTAAGGAGGAGACTTATTTAGATTAAGAAGTTGTCTATGTTGTACAGATGTTATTGTTTGATGTATTTCTGTCGTCTCATTTTTTGTTTTTTGACTTGCAGTTTATTTTTTTCAGAAGGTGTTGGGGGGGGGGGGGGTGGTTGGGGGAGAGGGCCGAGGGTCACGGTTCACTACTGGTGTGAAGCCTTCCATACTGTCGTTTCCAGCCGTACCCAAGCAACAGTGTATAGGCTCACAAAGGACAGAGCTAAGAGCTGGTCACATGACCGTGTAGATTCCTGCACAGTGACAAGAATTCCCCTCCAAATGAAAGAGGAATTATGCTGGTGGATGGCCTCATGTGTATATCCGTGCTCACTAAGTTTGCTATAGAATGTCTGTAGAATGTATAGAAACGCCACAACGCCACATTGCTGGGGGGGTTTCCAGATGAGATGTTCAGGGGTACCTCCGTTGACCAGGATGTTCAACACTACTCCAGTACATGCCATAGCTTAATGGTTCTGTACAGATATTTCCAGATATACCCAACTTCAAGCCAGCGGCATGTCAGAATCCATTCTCGTGCAAGCACTTCTGTGAACGATTTATACATTATATGTTAAGCAGACTTCTTCTCTCTCACTTCTCTCTCTCTGTCCATCTCTGCATACATAAAATATGTAAGTGCTTTCTGAAAGAGGGCTCAGCATTGGGAGATGGGTTGTAGGAGCTTCAGTCCCAAAGTCTGTGTAAATGGCTAGTGCTGGCTAGAGGTTAGAGCCTTGTGACCAGACTGAAGTGCCCTTGAGCAAAGGTACCTAACCCCTATCTGCTCCCCGGGTGCTGTAAATAGGGCTACCCACTTCTCTGGGCAAGTGCACTCACTGCCCCCTAGTGTGTGTTTACTAGTGTGTGTGTATTTGGGTGTTTCACTGCACTGATGGCTTAAATTCAGAGGCCAAATTCTTCTGTGCTCTGTGTCTGAAAGCATCCATGCAATGACAGTGATGCTAGCTTATAGGGCTGTGTATTGACAAGAACCTGGAGATCCAATACGTATCGTGATACAGCAGTCACGATTCAATATATCGCGATATATTGCGATACTGCAAACCAAGTGATACATTGTGATTTTTCAAATCCTACTATTATAACACACCACTGTATGAACAGGTTTGCCAATGTTTATAATAGCACTGCACACTTGTGCTGCTTGTTAATGTTGGAGTGGAGCTGAAAATGGATTACAACACTGCCATCTAGTGGTCAGAGGTTTAAACACAACACACACTGATTCACTGTCTACCAGGAATCTGTGTATCAGTACTGTGTTGTTGAGAATCGATACAGTATCACTAAACATAATATCCCGATATTCGATATTTTTGATATTTTCTTACACCCCTACTAGCTTATCAGTGTGATGTAAGGAGAAATAGAAGAGCAAGAGAAGTCCCTCCACAACTACACAGAGCGTATGCACGTTTGAGAGGCCAGTGGTGCTAAAACTGTTAGCACATGTGGAAAAATGTGCTAAAAGTGGTCAGATGAGTCATCCTGCGGCACATTCTTGACAAGTGGGCGAGTGCATGTACACCGAGAAAACAACACATGCCTGAACGTTTGACCCCCTGCAGTTGGGTATTCCTGCTATGCTGTGGGAAGCGTTTCGCTGGCTTGGTTTGGGTTTAAGTGGGAGTGTAAGTGCAAATCAATACAAAGTTATTAACATTGACTGATCATCTGGTTCATATGGCGAAACACTCCTGTGCTTATGGGAATGGTCTCTTCTTGGATGACGATACGCGCCATCCAGAGCGCATAAGAGGTCAATGAGTGGTTTGATGAGTACGTATTCTATGGCCTTCACAGTCACCACATCTCAAGCTAGTTCTACACCTATGGGAGATTATGTATCTGCACTCTCCTCTAATGTTTCCTACCACTTGCAGGGACTAGGCCAAATCTGGAAGACACACCAAATCTGTTCTGGAGGCAGTAGAAGTCCCATTTATGGCCCAATACCTAGTTTTCCATACTATATGTTAAGGCTGCCAACTTTGAGGAAAAATCACACAAAGAAACAACAAACCATGTTTTAGAAGAAAGCTGACCTATTCGGAGATCATAAATTTCTAAATTCCAACTATGGATCAGCATTTTAACACAGTTAAGCTGCTTAACTTCATTGCCTCATCTGCAGCTTTTGGGCTCCAGGCAGGCGAGAAACTTCCAGCACTCACACGTGCAGCGTTTAAAACAGTGGGTGGCGCCTCTTTCTGTTCACAACCAATCAGCTATAGCAACCACCTGCTGTCAGCCACGTTCAAATACTTGGATCCAGCAAATTAGCTTAATGTGCTGGGATAGAATTGCGGGAGAATATACAAGTTCGGCAGGAGATCTGAACTCAGGTTTGGGGGAGGGGGAGGGGTAGGAGATAACATCACCATCACCATCCCTGGTCCAGTGGGACCGGGGTATTAACCTGGTGGTGTCATCGCTGCTTGGTTGGGAGAGTGTGATTAATTTCTGGTGTGGTGTTCACGTCTTTGCATGTATATGTGTACAGTGGCGTATACTGTATGTACAGTATGTGTCCTTGCACTCACACCACCCCCAACATAGCAAACAAGCAAGCTGTCCTCGTCTTTCCCACACGTCCCTCTCTCTCTCTCTCTCTCTCTCTCTCTCTCCCTCTCTCTCTCTCTCTCTCTCGCTCGGCCTTTCAGCTCGGCTCCGTAAATATGGGTTAGTGTGCCTTTTCCCGTCTCCTTCCCTTTGTTTGTTTAACTTTTCCTTTTCTTCCACCCAGTGTGTCTTTCCCTCCTTTTCCCCCCTCTTCCTGCAGCTGTGCGGAGGGATCCAAGGTTTTTCCATGAGAACACAAAAGCGCAGCGGGCGCGAAAGCGCGCAAGCCTCCGCTGCCTCTGCTCGCTGTTTGTCTTGCTTCCACACAGAGGTGCTTTGTGAGCCGCGGCTTACGGACAGAATCTGCATTGAGCGCGTCGTATAGTAGCCCTGATGTATCTTTATTAGCGGAGAATGTCTGAACACCAACTGTACGCTCGGTGTGGGGGAGGTACTGAGCTCTGTGTGCTGCTCTGTACAACAGATTTCCACTAATGTTGCTGCTGTATGAGGATTAGCCATGTAAACTTGAGGCTTAGTCAGGTGCCAGATCATATGAGCTCAGGGTGTGTGTGTGTGTGTGTGTGTGTGATTACACTGGGCAGTGCATCATACATTAATCTGTCTGCTGCGTTCAGTTCTGTGTGTCACGGCCAGCCGTCAAACACTGAAAGCAATGTAATGCATTAAATGTATTCGACTCAGATCATTACATCATGATTGTGTTTGTTATTTTCTATAGAGGACGTGTGCCGAAGTGAGATGAGACTAATTCGGTAGAACTCAGAACTCAGTGGAAGCAGACAGCAAAGGTCTTTATGACACTGAGCTTTATCATACAAAAGATAAGCTGATGAGGCTGACAAGGATTGGCTGAGGATATGGTTTGACCTGTCAATGACCTTTCTTCAGGAGTGTTTATATATGTGTGTTGGGAAAAATGTGTATCATCACCGTCCAAAGAGATACGAATATCTCCAATATGCAACTTTACAGGAGAGTCTTACTTTCAATGTAAGTCAATGGAACCAGAATCTTTTCCCAAGCTAGTTGGGAGCACTTGTTTTTCTCTATTGCTGGACCAATAGAAATGCTCCAGAACAGCTTTCTGGTTCCATTGACTTGCATTGAAAAGGCAACGACAATGTATGCAGTACTGTGCAAAGCTTTGAGGAGCTTGTTGACATTATTATATATAGAAAGCTGTTTTATTTACTCAGTAAACACTTTATTATTAATATTAAACAGTATTAATAGAGTAAGTAGAGCTTTTACATACGTCAGTGTGTTTATTTAACCCTTTCCGAGCTTCTCCTTGTGGAAACAACCCAGTATTATTATCAGTTCTCATCTAATACCTGCTTTGACTGCTCAGTACTTCATTAAGATAAATCAAGATTTGCTGCTGAAGGAACTGAACACATTCATACAACGTCTGGGGCGTCCAGGAGAAATCTGGAACCTAACTTTGTTCTTCAAACTGGACCTCAAGATATGATCTACCTTGTTCTCTCACAATAAGATATTCATGTTACTTTGTATTGTATGTATGATTATTTATCTGTTCTAATCAGATCTGGTGGTGGAAATACACCTAGGTGGTGAAAGCAGTCCTCCTGCGTAGTTCACACCGCCGAGCGATGCTTCTTCTATTGTTAGAAGGTCCGTCCAAAAAGGGAGGGAGAGGTGGAGGACAGTGAAGTTGTGCAACTGTGATTGGCAGGGAAAGGGCACTGACCCAGGCCTCTGTGTTAATCTGTCCGAGAGAGTGGTCTGGCTTTGCATGAGAGTCTCCCTGTCCTGGCGTACAATCAGCTCCATTTAGTTCTGTCATCCGAGCTCTGTGGAACTCTCTCTCTCTCTCTCTCTCTCTCTCTCTCTCTCTATTTTTCTGTCTTTCACTCTGTTGCTAAGCCAACCTTCCGCCCTCTTTTGCCTCTCCTTTCACAGACTCTCTCGCTTTCAGTCTCCTGCTGCCTGATAACTGCAAAACTGTACGGAGACTGTGAGAGAGCGTGCTGAGGGGAGCGCTGCTATTGGCTGGACCGCACTCCTCCCCCACATGTGATTGGCCCCAGCGTTCAGTGGGGCACTCAATCAGCGCAGTGGAAGTGTATGTAGGTCAGTGTGTAGTGGGGTTGCTTAGAGTGTGTGTGTGTGTGTGTGTGTGTGTGTGACCGTGTACCCTGGCGGCCCTCCAGCTCACTCCTTCAGAGTGAGAGAAGAGCGCTGAGGAGAGGGGGAGGGAGAGAAAGAGAGAAGCACAGAGGGGAGAGTTGACTGCGAGGCCTCCTACACTCAGCCTGTAACTCACAGAGCAATAAAAAAACACAAATCTTTAATTCACTGACTTGCGGTGGAACTGAGGCGGCCGTTGCCGTGCAGGAGCTCTCGCAGTGATTTCAGCCTCATGGACAATTAAGTCTCGCCGTCTTGTCAACGAAGCAAAGCACTGAAGCAGCTTTCGCACCAATTACTGAAGAAACACAGTCATTTCTGCCTCATGGTCAGATCAGACTCTTGACCATGTCAGCCGACAGGGGTTCAGTAAGGTCCAGTTAGAGGAGATCTCCTCAGGCCAAGGTTTGTGAGTTCTGATTCAGTGGTGTATCCTGTTTACTGAAGTATCTAGTATCAGCATCTTATACCATCAGCTACTGAAACACCAACACATCCCACATATCATTCAGTACATTTCAGTATATTTACTGTTTAAATACTGAACTGAATTAATTATTTATAAACTAATAATAAATGTTTTTACTCACTTCAATAAAAACAAGATCTACATTAAACAAACAGAGCGCTTTAAAAAAAGAGAATCTTAAAGTGTTTATTTATAGAAACAGTAAATAAAACATTTTTGAGCATGCCATCTGAATGAGCCTTTCTCTGACTCGCTTTATTCTCTGACTCGCTTTATTCTCTGACTCTTTATTCTCTGACTCTTTATTCTCTGACTCGTTTCATTCTCTGACTCTTTATTCTCTGACTTCATTCTCTGACTATTCTCTGACTCGCTTTATTCTGTGACTCTTTATTCTCTGACTCTTTATTCTCTGACTTGCTTTATTCTCTGACTCTTTATTCTCTGACTTGCTTTATTCTCTGACTCGCTTTATTCTCTGACTCGCTTTATTCTCTGACTTCATTCTCTGACTCTTTATTCTCTGACTCGCTTTATTCTCTGACTTCATTCTCTGACTCTTTATTCTCTGACTTGCTTTATTCTCTGACTCTTTATTCTCTGACTTGCTTTATTCTCTGACTCTTTATTCTCTAACTCTTTATTCTCTGACTTGCTTTATTCTCTGACTCTTTATTCTCTGACTTGCTTTATTCTCTGACTTTATTCTCTGACTCTTTATTCTCTGACTTGCTTTATTCTCTGACTTGCTTTATTCTCTGACTCTTTATTCTCTGACTCGCTTTATTCTCTGACTTCATTCTCTGACTCTATTCTCTGACTCTATTCTCTGACTTGCTTTATTTTCTGACTTCATTCTCTGACTCTTTATTCTCTGACTCTTTATTCTCTGACTCTTTATTCTCTGACTTGCTTTATTTTCTGACTTCATTCTCTGACTCTTTATTCTCTGACTCTTTATTCTCTGACTTGCTTTATTCTCTGACTTGCTTTATTCTCTGACTTTATTCTCTGACTCTTTATTCTCTGACTTGCTTTATTCTCTGACTCTATTCTCTGACTCTTTATTCTATGACTTGCTTTATTCTCTGACTTGCTTTATTCTCTGACTCTTTATTCTCTGACTTGCTTTATTCTCTGACTCTTTATTCTCTGACTCTTTATTCTCTGACTTGCTTTATTCTCTGACTCTTTATTCTCTGACTCTTTATTCTATGACTTGCTTTACCCTCTGACTTGTTTTATTCTCTGACTCGCATTATTCTCTGACTTGCTTTGTTCTCTGGCTTGCTTTATTCTCCGACTCGATTTATTCTCTGCTGCTTCTCGCTTCGTACCTCAACTTACTTCATTCTCTGACTCTTTATTATTTTCTGACTCTATTATTCTTCCTTTATTCTTCTACTTGCTTTATTCTCCGACTCATTTTATTCTCTGACTCATTTTATTCTCCGACTCGTTTTATTCTCTGCTGCTTCTCACTTCATACCTCGCCTGTATGTACGCTGTGCCCCCAAAACTGCACAGATCTGATTGGCTGACGAGGCTTTGGTGATCTTACAACACACGTGATTGGTCTGTGAGGTTACTGCGCCGCAAAGCCCGTATACCGTAAAGACAAGAAAAGCTCCGCCTCTTTAAATTAACCCTGTCTAAACTAAATCGTTCTGAATAGATTACCGGTTTGGGTCCGCATTGGACAACATCTGGGTCCGGACCACGGTCCACCTATTAGTGACCTCTGGTGTAGGACATCTGCCAGTTAACATGATGGACAGGTCAAACCATAGGCTTCCTGATAGCCCTAATGTATATATTTTAATATGACACACTGATGAAGCAGTAAGGTTTAAAGACTAGCCTGAATTATTTTGACAGACTTCATTGACATTTTAAATGATTGTATGAAAAACCAATCAAAACAACCACAGAAACCCAGCAAGAACTGTGATTGGCCAAGATTCTCACAGTACACAACTTTGTGAGTTGGGCTCACATAGGACTCATTTACCAGTGATGGGCTGGAGGTTATGGGACCAGCCTTGTGACCGGAAGGACACTGATTTTGGTCCCCCGAACCAACAGGACACGACTGAAGTGCCCTACAGAGCTGGTGGACAGGAAGTGATTTCCCTTATAGGGGGCGCCATCACAAGCTCTCAAAATGCTTATAGTTTATGTTGTTTACAGTTGCTCAAAATCAGTTTAACCGAGGAACCATGAGGAGCTTTTACCAAGAACCAAAAGTTTTTTTTCCTGAGATAGAAAAAAGCAAGAAACTGACCAAGAAACCAGCAGGAACACTGTCTGACCCTTCATCTGCGGTCAGAACCAGAGACTGAACTTCCTGTTCTGGTTTCTTGTAGCTGTAGTTTTAAACCTCTCACCAGTGACCAGTCACATCACCCCCAGACCAACTGTTCACTCTACAATACTCACTCCTACCGAGCACACGAGGGTGAAGCAGCTCATTCACCAGTTTTCCTGTTCCACCTTAAACAGTGCAGCAGGAGCCAGAACATACCTGCACCTCCATTTAAGGTGGAAACAGGAGAACTGGTGAAGGAGAAGCTGAGCTGATGGTGCTGGTGGTCAGTAGGAGTGAGTATTGTAGTGTGTAAGGGTGATCTGGGTGTGAACACTGGTGGTCAGTAGGAGTGAGTATTGTAGTGTGTAAGGGTGATCTGGGGGTGAACACTGGTGATAGATTTAAAAGCGTACGTTACGGTAAGTAAACAGCGTAACGTTAATGACGAGAGGGCTGGAGTTGAGTGTGTGGTGCTGGTTGATCCACAGGACAGTAAAAGAAAACCAAACCACAGACGTTGTGGAGCTCCTCGGTATGGAGGTCCACCAACCGCCAACACACCAGTTGTAGCTCAACACTTTAGTATGTGGTGGTTTGTTTTCTTGGTGGTTCTTAATCTGCTGCTCGATATCAGCTCATCTTTCAGTTCAGCTCAAACCTCTCTTCATCACATCAGCACCACCTCCAACATCTACTGTGATGTTCTGTTTGATCTTTCTCTCCTGATATCTCCTCTAAACTAGTGCAGCACAGACTCCTCACCTTCATCTCCAGCACCTCCTATACACACTTCTAATTGTCATTGTGATAAATTACCTCACATTATGCTTCCGTAAGCATATTGTTGATATTGCCAGTATTGTCATTACAAAGAGATCATAATTAGTCGTGCCTAATTAGATTAAGTGCAGTCAGTTAATGCTGAATTAAAGCCATTGTTACACTATTAGTTCTTTTTTTTGTAGAAAACCCCTAAATATCATGATCCATGTTGTTTATTCAGAAAATATCTCGCAGTATTGTGATGTTATATAACTGCTACATCGCCCATCCCTACATTATGCAGCCCTAGGTGGAGTTATGAGAAGAGGATGTGTTGAACAGAGAGAGGAAGAAAGGATTAGGAGTAGACTGCCGTAGAACAGCTCCATCTCCTTGGAGAGTCTGTGCCCTAAAAATGCCCCGTCTGCTTTGGCGCTCGCGGCTATACACGCACGGCTCTAACTGACAGTGTAGTAAGTGCAGTAAACCTCAGTTGGTTACCTCTCAGTTGGTATCGCCAGACAGTGGTCGTCTAGACTGAAAGCCAGACGGCTAGACTAAACACTCATGAGTGTCACCATCTCTGCACTTTACAGTGAACAAACTCTAAAAGCAAACACACACACACACACACACACACACACACACACCCTAAAAGCCTGTGATAGCACATAGTGTTCTGCCAATGAATTATTTACTGATAGTAGGCTCGGTATACACAGGGCCCTCAGCCAGATCTCATACAGCTCACACATGTACAGCTTTAAAGTGTATATTTTAAGTTAAAACAAGCCCAACAGTCTCCAACATTTTGGTTCTGTTGTGTTTGAAACATAATTTGGAACAGGTTGAAATGCACATTCCTTATATGGTTATGTAATAGACCTCAGCTGGGTCTGCATACAATTCTACTGATCACATGTGACTTCTATTTATAGCCGACATACCTGCTGGTGTAGTGGTCAGTACGGTGGTGAAGTGGTTAGCACAGTGGTGTAGTGGTTAGTACGGTGGTGTAGTGGTCAGTACGGTGGTGTAGTGGTTAGGACGGTGGTGTAGTGGTTAGTATGGTGGTGTAGTGGTTAGCACAGTGGTGTAGTGGTTAGTACGGTGGTGTAGTGGTTAGTATGGTGGTGTAGTGGTTAGTACGGTGGTGTAGTGGTTAGCACAGTGGTGTAGTGGTTAGTACGGTGGTGTAGTGGTTAGTACGATGGTGTAGTGGTTAGTACGGTGGTGTAGTGGTCAGTATGGTGGTGTAGTGGTTAGTATGGTGGTGTAGTGGTTAGTATGGTGGTGTAATGGTTAGTACGGTGGTGTATTGTTAGTACGGTGGTGTAGTGGTTAGTATGGTGGTGTAGTGGTTAGTATGGTGGTGTAGGGGTTAGTACGGTGGTGTAGTGGTCAGTACGGTGGTGTAGTGGTTAGTATGGTGGTGTAGTGGTTAGTATGGTGGTGTAGTGGTTAGTATGGTGGTGTAGTGGTTAGTATGGTGGTGTAGTGGTTAGCATGGTGGTGTAGTGGTTAGTATGGTGGTGTAGTGGTTAGTATGGTGGTGTAGTGGTTAGTATGGTGGTGTAGTGGTCAGTACGGTGGTGTAGTGGTTAGTATGGTGGTGTAGTGGTTAGCACTGTCTCCTCACAGTAAGATGATCTGGGTTGGATTCCCAGTCCGGGTGGTTCTGTGTGGAGTGTGTATGTTCTCTCCGTGCTTGAGTGGGTTTCCTCCGGGTACTCCGGTTTCCTTTCATAAGCTATTTATGCTACTTTGTATTGTATGTATGATTATTTATCTGTTCAAATCAGATCTGGTGGTGTAAATACACTTATTGATCAGATAACGGCTTTTAAACAGTCAGCTTAGGTGCCTCAGACCTCAGCACTGTAGTGTTAAAGTGTCATCAAACTTACAATGCGTTCTAGTTTGCACATATTTATAGTTCCAGGAGTGAAACTATCACATGCAGGTCACACGCGACACCTGGGTTTTCAAAAAAACGGTATATAATTAAACTACCATACCTAAGACAGACAAATGCCTGTTCATTAGCTATGCATGACCGCAACAGCAGTACAGATACAAGACTTGTCAGCTCTCTGGTGCGGCTTCTCAGTCGCTTTCGAAAGCCGCAGGAGTCTTCTTAGGCCACGGTGCGAGAAGACTATATTTACACAGGTATTAAGCTCACACATGTGAACACATAGAAGCAGCCAGAGCTAGAACGAGCTAGAAGGACAAAGAAAGAAAGAGAGAGAGAGAGAGGGGGTCAGTGAATCAGGGCACACCTTTAACACACTAGGCGAGTTTCTCTTTGTCAGCGCCGAAGAGGAACCGACGAACAAACACACATCACCCTTCAGTTGGCTCACTGGAGTCTCGTGATCTGACCACCACTTCTGGCCGTCTGGAAGCAAAATATAAACACATTTCCTTTTTCCACTGGCTGTTTAAAACCACAGTGACTCAGCTCAGCGCTGGGAGCACCTTGGGTGCACGCATGTAACGTTATACAGCTCTTTATACAGTCATTTGTACCTCCACGACATTACTGGCTTTGGTTGAGCACTCAAATAAATATTTAGGACAGGCCTTTAATTTGGGGATTATATGAACTGTTATACGTATAACTGGTGGACAAACATGTGCGGTGGCAGGATCGGGTCATTTTAGATCCAAAGCTCAGTCTGAGAAAACGCAAGACAGGCATGTTGAAAACTGCATAGTGTCTGTCCCAAGAAAAATGTCAATTTTTATTTTTCTACAACATTTAAACACCACAGCTGCCGTTTACAATGTGTGAAAAGTTCACAAAGAATGGACCAATAGAAATGCTTCAAAACAGCTCCTGTAAAGATACTGGAACAGCGAAGATTTAAGATTTTGTCTTATTATCAGTGTGTTATTACAGGCTGCTTGGTGGTGTAGTGGTTAGTATGGTGGTGTAGTGGTCAGTATGGTGGTGTAGTGGTCAGTACGGTGATGTAGAGGTTAGTATGGTGGTGTAGTGGTTAGTATGGTGGTGTAGTGGTCAGTATGGTGGTGTAGTGGTCAGTACGGTGATGTAGTGGTTAGTATGGTGGTGTAGTGGTCAGTACGGTGGTGTAGTGGTTAGTATGGTGGTGTAGTGGTTAGTATGGTGGTGTAGTGGTCAGTACGGTGGTGTAGTGGTTTAGTATGGTGGTGTAGTGGTTAGTATGGTGGTGTAGTGGTTAGTATGGTGGTGTAGTGGTTAGTACGGTGGTGTAGTGGTTAGTACGGTGGTGTAGTGGTTAGTATGGTGGTGTAGTGGTTAGTATGGTGGTGTAGTGGTTAGTACGGTGGTGTAGTGGTTAGTACGGTGGTGTAGTGGATAGTTTAGTGGTGTAGTGGTTAGTACGGTGGTGTAGTGGTTAGTATGGTGGTGTAGGGGTTAGTATGGTGGTGTAGTGGTTAGTATGGTGGTGTAGTGGTTAGTATAGTGGTGTAGTGGTTAGTACGGTGGTGTAGTGGTCAGTATGGTGGTGTAGTGGTTAGTATGGTGGTGTAGTGGTTAGTATAGTGGTGTAGTGGTTAGTACGGTGGTGTAGTGGTCAGTATGGTGGTGTAGTGGTTAGTACGGTGGTGTAGGGGTTAGTATGGTGGTGTAGTGGTCAGTATGGTGGTGTAGTGGTTAGTATGGTGGTGTAGTGGTCAGCACTGTCTCCTCACAGTAAGATGATCTGGGTTGGATTCCCGGTCTGGGTGGTTCTGTGTGGAGTGTGTAGGTCTCTCTGTGTTTGAGTGGGTTCCTCTGGGTTCTCCGGTTTCCTCCCACAGTCCAAACACATGCATGTTTGGATCCTCACTCTAAACTGCCCGTAGGTGTGAGCGTGTGCACGAGTGTGTTTCGTCCCAAGCCCAGGTATGTGGCGAGGGATGTGTCAGCATGCAAGTTGACTCGCTGTGGCGCCCCCTGTAGAAGCTGAAAGGTGTGTGTGTGTGTGATCAGTGTGTTATTAGAATTCTGTGTGTTGCCAGTTAGAAGAATCTTGGCCTCCAGGTGTGCTGACACACTTTTTCTGTCTCATGTAGCCGGCACAGGGGTCAATACACACACACACACCCAAGAAATGAAATTCACAGAATGGTGCAGTTGTGATTTACGACTCCGCAGGGACGGTGGTGGAGGAGGAGGTGGAGGAGGAGGTGGAGGAGGAGGAGGGCTGATGTGTGGGTGCGGGTTGTCACACAGGTTTTTCAGGTTTTCTCAGAGTTGCGGCCCGCTCCGCTTAGTCTAGCGCTGTGGGCACTTTCTTTCTTTTAACCTTGTGTTTTTGCATAGCCAGTAACAACGACCCCCCCCCCTCCCTCCTCCCTCCCTCCCCCAACAAGAAAAACTCCTTTTTCACCCCCCCCCTCCCTCCTCCTTTCCAACAAATGCTAACATACATGTGCAAGCATCTCGTCCATGGAGATTCGGGGCCTCATCTGTTTCTTTCACTAAAGGGTGCAGCTCCTACCAGAGTGCTGGCCTGTGTGAGTGTGTAACTATTCTGGCACCGTTCCAGCAGAAGGGAGACTGCATGTGTGTGGGTGTGGGTGAGTGTGTGTTTGTGGGTGTGAGTGGGTGTGAGTGAGTGGATGCTCTGGCACCGTGCCAGTGAGCCTCACACAGAAGAGAGAGAGAGAAAGAGAGAGAGGTAGTTACTGGCGAGCTTTTGTTAAAGGGTTTAATCACTGAAATGCCCTTTAGAGAAGTCACCCAGTCAAATGAAAGGGTGAGTCGGGGGGGGGGGGGGGGTGGTGGACATAAAGGAGAGAATGAAAAAGGTTCTAGAGAAAAAAAAAATAAAGGAAAAAAAGCGAGCTGATCATACGGGAGCTGGATTAACGGGCGTCTGTGAAGCAATGCCGCCGCTTTCAAAGTACACCGTGTTCCACGTCTCGGTAGTCAATACTCAGTAAAGCTGCTCGCGAGTCTTCGAGGAACTGAAGGAACTGCTGTGTGGTTTCAAACGACCTGCAATCGTTTTGCCCCTAGGTATCCTAATTGAAGAGCAGGAGCGAGTTGTTCATGTAGTAGGTCTAAATCATAATGAGCCGATCATGTATTAATAATTAATGGTCCTCCAGTTAGAAGAGCGAAAGAAAAATTGGCCTCGTCGCAATAATGGACTATTGATGTTTTCTTGGTGGGAGCTGTACATCTACATGCGTTCCACAGTAGAAGAATGCTCCACTGTTTTCCAACCCAATCTCCTCCATCTGCAACGTATGCTCAATCAGCTTTGGCCAGTGTGCTGTGGTCGTGGCTGGTCTCGATCAGGTTGAGCATTGAGAATTGGCAGCGTAGGTGCGTAGGGTGGACTCCACACTGAGGTCAGGACTGTAATACTCTAATGGGCTTTAGGTCAGAGTTGAGCAGAACGCGGATGCCGCTGTGTCGGTGGCCTGAGCAGAGACAAATTCTGCTTATCGGCTTTAGTTTCTATTGTGAGATTATTTTGCTGTGCATACGGAACACACACACACACACACACACACACACACATGCACACACACAGGAGCTGGAGCAGTGAGGTATTATGGCGCGAGAGATAAAGAGAAAGAGAGAGAGAGAGAGAGAGAGCGAGGCTGGAAAATCAATAGCTGGGCTGTGAGCGTGTGTGGTGGGTTTCAGTGGGTTTCGTCATGCCTCGGAGCTGCATTAGTGAGAACGTGACTGCTAAGCCCTGTGCGCCTCACCGAGCCCGAACAAAGACGGCGAGAAGGAGAAACGGAGAATTACGAAGACAAAAAACTACAAAAAAAAATAGAAAAAGCGCAAAAAGCGGGGCAAAGAGAATCTGAGCCACTTGTCTGAGAGGGTCCGTGGTGCCGAGCCCACGGAGAAAAGGTTCAGCAGGGAGCCCGCGGGTCACCTGTGTTTGTTTACTCCGGTTGTTTATGGAGTTGCTGTTGCTGTTGTTCTGCCAAGGCTGTTTTAGATTGGCTGGCGAGAACTATGATGTAACAAGCTTTTCAATAAGCTGTAATTGGTTACAGTGGCTGCCAGAAAGAGTAAGCAAAGGAGATGCAGAGATGTGTTTGTGTGTGTGTGTGTGTGTGTGTGTGTGTTTTATAGGTACACCTGAGTCTCTGTGGGTCTCTCAAGCTAAATTGATACAATACTAATAGCCCACACATGCATTCACTGAGAGGCTGTGCCCCGCAGGACGGCCCGCTGCCTGATCACTGACTGTACTGGCTGTAGCGGGAGGGGTATCCCTGTCTGAGAGCTGACAGATCTTCAGGTGTTCCTCTGTAGCTATGCACGCGTGTTTGTGTGCCATGCTTCAGAATTAGGTCACGCGGTCACAGAACAAGTGTTTCCCCAAAGAGAGCGCGTTACAGTGTCTCGGCTCAGTTGGAGGCCCAGGAGAGCTCGTGTGTACAGTATGTGCTGGAGCCTTCCTCTTAGCTCGCGCTGCCACCCATCAGCAGAAACGGGAAGTCACGTGACCTGAAAGTCGAGGGGAGCAGGAACTGAGGGAGGGAGGAGGGGGGGGGGGGGGGGGTATTGTGGGTGAAAACTGCTGCTACAGCAGAAAATCCTGACACACTTTTTCTGCCGCCTGATTCCTTATTTCACTTTCCATCAATCGCGGACCCTCGCGTTCGGGCGGGTTCTCCGGGTTCTACCACGCGGGTACGTGATGCACTGAAAGGCTGATTCGCAGGGAAGTGATGTGTCTGTGCGCCGGCTGAGCCCAGAGACTGATGAGCTCAGCAAAGTGCTCACACACCCGCGCACATGGTGCTACTGTTCGGCGCTGATAAGGCGACGGCTCACTCTCAGCAGTCAGAGTGAGGTCACTTTTTCAGAAGGGTAAACGCCGGTCAGTGCAAACAGTTGTGATGACCCGTCGAACTTTGACCCCGAACCCGGGCGGGTCACGCTCGCCGCGTGTCGCATTTTGACGTACGGCTGACGAACGCGACACCGTTTTTCGGAGAACTTCAGCTGGCCCTATTTTCATTTTTGGACGTCTGTCCCTCTCCTTCGCTACACACGCACAGGAAAATAAAGCAGAGCAGGCCCTTCCTTTAATGGAGCCCAGATGGGCACGAGGGGAACAAACACACACACACACACACACACACACACACACACACACACACACACACACACACACACACACACACATACAAGATCTGAGCCAAAAACCTAGTCATGTCACAACACCCCCGTTTTAGCTACAGCTACTTCAGCCTACAGCTCTACGTCGCTAGGCTACTGTGATAGAGAAGGACAACACATTTAACACACATTATACCATCAACATCTATAATAATAATAATAATAATAATAATAATAATAATAACTAGAGAGGGAAAGTTCATGAACGAACTTCGGAGTTGGCTTGAAATCACCCGCAGATAGTAGTGTGTGTGTGATGTGTAGTGTGTGGTGAAGGTGTGTTTTGTAATCAGTGTGTGTAGTGTTTGTAATGTGTAGCGTGTGTGTGGTGTCTGTGTTTGGTGAAGGTGTGTTTTGTAGTCAGTGTGTGTAGTGTGTGTGATGTGTAGTGTGTGTGTGATGTCTGTGTTTGGTGAAGGTGTGTTTTGTAATCAGTGTGTGTAGTGTTTGTAATGTGTAGCGTGTGTGTGGTGTCTGTGTTTGGTGAAGGTGTGTTTTGTAGTCAGTGTGTGTAGTGTGTGTGATGTGTAGTGTGTGTGTGATGTCTGTGTTTGGTGAAGGTGTGTTTTGTAATCAGCGTGTGTAGTGTGTGTGATGTGTAGTGTGTGTGTGGTGTCTGTGTTTGGTGAAGGTGTGTTTTGTAATCAGTGTGTGTAGTGTGTGTGATGTGTAGCGTGTGTGTGGTGTAAGGTGTGTGTGTTGTGTAGGGTGTGTAGTGTGTGTTGTGTAGGACGTGTGTGTTGTGTAGTGTCTTTGTTGTGTATTGTGTGTGTGTTGTGTAGGGTGTGTGTAGTGTGTGTGATGTGTAGTGTGTGTGTGGTGTAAGGTGTGTGTGTTGTGTAGTGTGTGTGTTGTGTAGGGTGTGTGTAGTGTGTATGTTGTGTAGGGTGTGTGTGTTGTGTAGTGTCTTTCTTGTACACACTAGGGATTAGTGAAGCACCCACATACACACACACACACACTAGTGAACACACACACTAGGGATCAGTGAAGCACCCACATACACACACACTAGGGATCAGTGAAACACCCACATACACACACACTAGTAAACATTCACACACTAGTGGGCAGTGAAACACCCACATACACACACACACACTAGTGTACACACACATACACACATACACACACAGGGCCAGATCCCTAACCTCCAGCCCACAGCTGCCGCTCACGCTGCCTCATGATCTCAGTCATTCCAAACGTGTTCAAAATGTTGAGGTCAGGGCTCTGGGGTGACCAGTCCATCGGCCTGAGAAATGTACACGACGATGCCAGAAATGCAGTAGTTGAGACCAGTCAGAGCGAGTGAGCGGGGGGATTTTGGTCAGTGGAGGCTGCGTCCTGCAAGCCGGACAGTCCTTTTTGTGTCTTTCTGACTCCTTATTGACTGCTACGGTCACACGTCACAGCCATTCACAAACAGCGTCTATATACGAGAAATTCTCACAACAAATCACAACAAGGTTCCACACACATCACACAGTGTCTCATGCTGTATTTGTTTACCTGCAGCTTCAAGCCTATATGTGCCGACGCAGGTCTGTGTAGTACAGAACGTTTAGCTTCTCGTTTAATAACTGCCATAATTGATATAATTAGGAGAGGACACGAAGCGGATTCTCTGATGCCTGAGCGACGAATAGAAAACCCGGAGCGGAGCTGGAGTGGAGTGACCACAGTGTCTGCCATTCTACTCCAGACCAGTGAAATTCCACGATTCTTGATACCTGATTTAATACCAAAGCAAAAAAAACCTTCTCTGGCTTATACTGTGAAAGGAAAATTATGGGATTTCAGTTATCAGGTATAGTTCAGTGTACAATGAATCTCTATATACTTTGAGTGTAAGCAGTTCTCTTTCAAGCATTCGTTTGCTATAGCAACGAATGCTATCAGAGAACTGGACATGATGACAGACCATATATGGAGGTATTTATTTAAAACACTAGCGTTATATTTTAACGACAGTTGGCACAGACTGAACATGGTGGTCTACTGCTGCTAGCTATAGTTACATTACGCTGGCCTATCACAGCAGCCTCTGCAAACTTAGTCTCAAAAAATAATAAATAATAAATAATGTTAATATATATTTAACATTAATATAAATGTCATTCATTCGCCTTAAATTTTAAGTTTCTTCCTTTTACATGAAATGTTTGATGGCACTGCTTGCATACAGGTTTTTCTGACTCTGTTATTAATTAGTGATGGTTAATTAAATCTCAAGTACATCACTTTTTAACCAATCATGGAAGAGCTGTCGTTGCACCTGCACTTTTGTCCTGTTGGCGCTTGTCTGTGCTGGTATCTGTTCTTCATCCTTTGGCATTTACCAGCAGACTAGAACACTTGTCTTTTTCATTGCGTCAAAATGGCATTATGATTGGACTGATTGGATTGGAATAAAAGTGGAATAAAAATGGAATAAAAGTGGAATTAAAATAGAATAAAATTGGAATTAAATTGAAATAAAAGTGGAATAAAATTGGAATTAAAGTGGAATAAAATTGGAATAAAAGTGGAATAGAAGTGGAATAAAATTGGAATAAAAGTGGAATAAAAATAGAATAAAATTGTCATAAAATTGGAATAAAAGTAGAATAAAATTGGAATAAAATTATAATAAAATTTGAATAAAATTGTTCCAAAACAGATTTCAACAAAATGCCTTTACCTTAACATGGAAAGCAAAGAAGGTTTTTTTCTGATTCTTTATCTACTGTAGTACCACCACATTTTTTTGTTTATTTGTTTTTTGTTTATTAGTTTTTTTTCTTTTCTCTGTAACAGCTACACATTCTTTTCAACTCAGTCTTCTCACAGTGGAAGGGCAGAGAGAACCGCCTGTGGAAGGTTTCAGATCTGAAGCAAGAGTGGCGCATGATTTTCTCTTTCTTTAAAAGATGAAAGCTTTATATTCTGTTTATCTGATGGCAGTTTCGGTGGTTTACCAGGCCTTGCCTGGTTTTAGGAGCCCTGTTTTATCTTCTGTCTCGTATCTAATGTCCTCAGTAATAGCTTCTGAAACAGAACTTGCACAGAGTGGCTATTTTGGCTGAATATGAAATGAAACCTATGGTGTACTACCATATGTTCCACTGTTAACTGACGGAGAATTGATACGATCGGCCAGCAAATTACCCCCTAATTCTCAGACTTCCGCTGAACAACCATGAAGTAATTAAATATTGCGGAACGTTTCTGCTGGAATCCCACTTGCATTTGACCAAACAATGCCTGGGGAGTCAGTTACCCAGTCCACAGCGCTCCGACCCAGCAAACCCAAACATCTGGATGCTGTGCCACACCAGCATGTGATTCCTGGGAGACTCTAGAACGCTGCCTGTTCTAGAAAGTTCTGCTTGTCAGCTCTTGTTCTGGAACAGCGCAAAGGCCAGAGCTCACGCTGACCCAACAAACATCAACATTCTGATGTTGACAAATTGTTTTAAAGTGTTTGGGAGAAGAATAAGTAAACAAAACGAACCAGCGTGAACAGGAGAGAACATTCTAGAACAGAGGGAAAGGAGGAAAACATTCCTACAATAGTGTGAAAGGAGAAATACGTATCCCAACAAGATGAAAATCATATACATACCGTTAATGCTTTACAGTCAAACCAGTGATGGTTCTATTGGTCCATTCATCATGAAACTTTATATCACAGGATATAAAGAGTAGCTATTGTGTTCAAGTGATATAAAAAAATAAATAATCAAAAGCCCCTGAGAACCTAAATCTGAATTTTCTTCTTAATGTTGTTTCTCTTGGCCCCCAATATACATGCAAGTCTATAAAGTCTAATAAATGTCTGCTGTATTGATCCCCTCTTGATGTAAAATGGGTGGTCCTAAAAGTGGTCAGGCTACTTTGAATATATCCCTGACCAATCACAAGGTCAATATGGCTCCAACCTCTCTTCAGGCCCAAACAACCTAGCGAGGCTAATGGTAAATGTATAGCTAGATCCAGTTATTCCTCTGCGAGTCTGCGGTATTCCTCCACTATTGATCCCCTCTCGATGTAAAATGGGTGGTCCTAAAAATGGTCAGGCTACCTTTAGTATAACTCTGACCAGTCATGAGGCTAAGAAGGCTCTGCCCTCTCCTCAAGTCTAGGGGGAACCTAGCTAAAGCTAACATTGTAAACATCTCTGTAAACATCTTAGTAACATCCAGTTATTCCTCTGCAAGTCTGCTGAATTCCTCCAGTATTGATCCCCTCTCAATGTAAAATTGGTGGTCCTAAAAGTGGTCAGGCTACCGTCAGTATAGCCCTGATCAATCACAAGGCCTCTGCCCTCTTCCCAAGTCTAAGGGAACCTAGTGAGCTAAAGCTAACCTAGTAAGCATCTTAGTAACATCCAGTTATTCCTCTGCGAGTCTGCTGAATTCCTCCAGTATTGATCCCCTCTCAATGTAAAATTGGTGGTCCTAAAAGTGGTCAGGCTACTGTCAGTATAGCTCTGACCAATCACAAGGCCTCTGCCCTCTTCCCAAGTCTAAGGGAACCTAGTGAGCTAAAGCTAACCTAGTAAGCATCTTAGTAACATCCAGTTATTCCTCTGCGAGTCTGCTGAATTCCTCCAGTATTGATCCCCTCTCAATGTAAAATTGGTGGTCCTAAAAGTGGTCAGGCTACTGTCAGTATAGCTCTGACCAATCACAAGGCCTCTGCCCTCTTCCCAAGTCTAAAGGAACTTAGTGCGCTAAAGCTAACCTAGTAAGAATCTAATTTTAGTAACATTCAGTTATTCCTCTGCGAGTCTGTTGTATTCCTCCACTATTGATCACCTCTCGATGTAAAATGGGTGGTCCTAAAAATGGTCAGGCTACTGTTAGCATGATTCTGACCAGTCATCTCAAGTCTAGGGGGAACCTAGCTCAAGCTAACATTGTGAACATCTTAGTAAGCTAGCTATCCAGTTATTCCTCTGCGAGTCTGCTGAATTCCTCCAGTACTGATCCCCTCTCAGTGTAAAATGGGTGGTCCTAAAAATGTTCGGGTTACCGTCGCTATACCGCTGAACAGTCACAAGGCTGATATGGCTCTTCAGGTCTAAGTAACTAAGGATAACTTGGTAGCTGAAGCTAACTTAGTAAGCATCTGAGTAAGCTATCCATCTATGTTTGCCTGAGGTTCATTCACCCAGCCAGCATTCCATGTGAGTGTTCGTGTGTGTGTGTGTGTGTGTGTGTGTGTGTGTGTGTGTGTGTGTGTGTGTGTGTGTGTATTCCTGGGATTCTCAACCTGCAGTAAACAGGATGAAAGCTTTACCTTCTTTAAGTAGGTTTAAGTTGTTTATTCATGGACTTGTTTAGAGGCTTTATCTTCAACATAAGCAACTAAGCCTCAGTATCTTCACACAGAAGGTTAGTGGGTTATACTAAAACCCTTAGCCTGAAGTAACCTGCTCACCCTCTTCTGTTAGATACAGCACACGACCTGCAGCCAGGTTTTAATATAATCTGTATTATTGTCAGTCGTTTTAATTCTGCTGGTAAACTAAGAAAGGGTGATGAATAGCGTGCACTGAAAAGTTTTAGTACTTTTATACATTTACTTTATGCAAACATAAATTAAAGTCCATCAATTACATCATCATATAAACACACGTTTGGTTTGTGGAGAATCTTGTTGGGTTTTCTGTACCGTTCAGTGATGCGGGGACATCAGTCATGCAGGCTAATTATATAAATGAGTGATTTATTATATTTCTATTTAGTTTAGTATTACAAAAAACTATATATAATGTGTTTCCAGGTGCTTTAAAGTCCCACTACGCTGACACACTGCCATGCTTTATTTGTTTGTGTGTGCTGCTGATTTATTGTGGTGTTAGTCTGAACATCTTCAAAGCTCATGGTGAATGCTATAGTTTCATACTCGTTGTGCTAGCTACACAAATAAAAATAACAGTAGATAGATACGCTAAAATAATATTAAAAGATAAATTTAGACATTACATTAAAAAAGGATTCCAGAAATGAATGACTGCTGTGTCATTACACAAAGAGCCACCAGGAAAGATCAAAACCTCCATAAAAACCACTAACACAAGATTGATATTCATCTAGAACCCACATACGTGTATCATCTCATATGATGATTCACGTCTAATAACTGGCACCTCCAGTAAAGATGAGTAAGGGGGCGATATAGGCAATCTACCTTTTGGCCAATTAGTTTAATCTTATACTAAACAAATGAGAACATTCAACCTTTGTGCCACCCCTGCATTTAAAACTGTATACAACCCATGGCTGGATTACTGACTGGGCCAGTGCCCAGGGGCCCTTGAGGTCAGGGGTCCCCAGGGGGGGGGCCCTGGCTCAAAACTTTTGCGATGCCTATCAAGATTTATGATACAATATTTTTTTTTTCCGAGGGCCATTTTAAGGATCCTCTGACTTTTAGAGCCTCTTGCCATGCTTTTGGGCCCTAGCCATGCTTTTGGGCCCCTAATAAATGGGACAAGGCGTTGTGGCACTGCTCTGACTTCGACTTCTGGCTATTAGGGGTCCTAGGAAAGAGGGGGGGATAATTTTAGAGGGCCGTGGTTATGAGAGCCTCTACCAGGGGGCTCTAGAGAAGAGCAGGGCATACCATTTGAGGGCCCATGATCACGAGGGGCACGGATTGTGTGGGGGGCTTAAAGAGTTGCCTAGGGGCCCAGACTATCCTTAATCCGTCCATGATACAGTATATCTCCAGATGCTCCTCGGCCCTTCTCGATGGGGTTTGGATCCGGTGGGCCAGAAGCCTGATTCTGTGTCCAGTAAACCAATTTTGTGTTGATCTGGTCACGTGTTTTGGATCATTGTCCTGTTGAAAGATCCAGTGATGAGTCATTTATAGTTTCTTGGCGGACAGATTTCGATCTAAAGCGTCCCCGGAGTCCGTGATGCCATGTACCCTAACCAGGTTTCCAGCCCCACTTCATCACAGACTCATCCTTAACAATGGGCATCAGGTTCTCTTCAGTGTAGTGCTCCTCCTGCGTCTTCGTGCCAAACCCACGTCTCGTGTTTGTTGCCAAAGAGCTCAGTTTTCATTTCATGTGACCGTAGAACACGGTTCCACTCGAAATGCTTAGCAAACACCAGACGCTTATGTTTGTGGTTAGACAACAGGAAGGGCTTTTGGTAGTTTTGGAGACTTGGCAACCCGAGATGCTACTTTTTTCTGTAACTGTCCAGCAGAGATTCTTGGGGTTTTTATTGATTCTTACCATTTTAATCACCAGGCAACCTGTCACAGTTCCAGTGGAACTTTTATTTATTATTATAGAAATTATTGCCCTAACTGTAGAGACGCCCTTCCACTCAAGAAAACAAACCAAAACACAGAAAAGCGTTGCGGTACAGCTTGTTATTATTGGTTGGGTCAACGTTGATACCGAGGAGCTCCACACGTCTGTGGTTTGGTTTTCTTTTACTGTCCTGTGGATCAACCAGCACCACACACTCAACTCCGCCCCTCTCGTCATTAACGTTACGCTGTTTACTTACCGTAACGTACGCTTTTTAATCTATCACCAGTGTTCACCCCCAGATCACCCTTACACACTACAACACTCACTCCTACTGACCACCAGTGTTCACCCCCAGATCATCCTTACACACTACAGTACTCACTCTTACTGACCACCAGTGTTCACCCCCAGATCACCCTTACACACTACAATACTCACTCCTACTGACCACCAGTGTTCACCCCCAGATCACCCTTACACACTACAATACTCACTCCTACTGACCACCAGCACCATCAGCTCAGCTTCTCCTTCACCAGTTCTCCTGTTTCCACCTTAAATGGAGGTGCAGGTACGTTCTGGCTGTACTGTTTAAGGTGGAACAGGAAAACTGGTGAATGAGCTGCTTCACCCTCGTGTGCTCGGTAGGAGTGAGTATTGTAGAGTGAACAATTGGTCTGTGGGTGATGTGACTGGTCACTGGTGAGAGGTTTAAAACTACAGCTACAAGGAACTGGAAGAGGAAGTTCAGTCTCTCATTCTGACCACAGACTGGTTCTGGTCAGTTTCTTGTATTGTTCTCCTCATAAACAAAAACTTTTGTTCCACATGGTTTTTGGGTGTGTTATAGCGCCCCCTATGTGGAAGTTCACTTCCTGCCCTCCATCTGCAGTTCAGTGAAGTGACGTCATTCGCAAACAACCTATTACTGCCTGAAAGTTCTTAAACCCTCTGATTAACAAACAAAAGTAAAATATAAATGAAAAAGAAGAAAATATATAATTATTTCTAATTATTCAAAATAAATGCTCTAGGAAAATTATTTTTTGGGTGTTAAGTTGAATTTTCTATTTTTTTCAGGTAAGATTAAACTAATTCACTAAAACATGAATTTCTTTTAACACTTTATCTTTAACAAGAGGCGCTAAAAAAGACTGTAGTGTTGTTTTAACCCCTTGATGCAAAACCTGGGTCAAAAATGAATTTCATCATTCAAGCAATTCCTCAGTTTGCTTGTTTTTGATCATCAAAAATCCTGATTTCAGTTTTATTATTTACTTTATTAATAAAAATCAAGTTTGTATCACTGCCTTCTAACTCACTGCCTTCGGAATTAACCCTTATGTGTTCACTATGGAGTTTGATAGGAACTGCTGACGTTTGTAAACATTTAACATATTAAGAAACACTATTACATAAGAATTTAACAAGATTTTTAATGAACACTAAATAATGAAATAAACTGATTTTAATAGATTTACCAAAAAGACACTAAGCAGTACATACAGTAACATAGGAAATGAATACAGGTCCCATGTTGTGCATTAGAAGGGGTTTGCTTAGCTTGTGCATTAAAGGGTTAACACAGTATTGTGATCAAATGTGAAAAAGCGTTAGGAAATGATCACAATATCAAGTTTATATGCACTACGGCTCAAAAGTTTGGGATCACAGTGAAATGTTCTTGTTTTAATGGAGTATCTTCTTCCTCAACACAACAATGGACTGACGGGTCTCTAAAGAAAGTTGTTTCTTTCTGGTCATTGTGAGTCGGTCAGCAAGCCATCAACTGCTGATCTTCAGATACTAAACTAACCTAGAATGTTGTTCCCTTTTATACTCACTTATTAGTAGAATGTTTTTCAGCTGTGATCACAATTGAGCAAGAGTGTCCCAACAACCAATTAGTCCAATAACATCCTTAACTTGGATTGGTGGTCGTACCAGGAGATTTAGACAGAGGACTGAGAATTACTGATAATAGAACTATATGTAAAATAAGCCTCTATACAAAAATAGACTTTAATACAAACATTTTTATTCTTTAAAAATCATCTGATACGCTTACATTAATTGTGAAATGGACAATATTGTTTGTGAATTGCATGAAAATTGCATGAAATTAAATTCTAAAATGATCCTAAACTTTTGAGCAGTACTTCCATATACACACCGAGCCAGCGTTTAGGTGTGTGAGCATGTGTTGTTGTTTTGTTGGGTCAGTGTATCGTCACGGCCTAAAATGACTCTCATTAACCGCCAACAGTCTTGTCTTGTCAAGGGTTCACTTACATTTGTCACTGTGACCCTGTTTTCAGCCAAGCTGGACAGTACATAGTGTCCACTTCTAGGGACTGAGTATCCGTTCCTAGAGAGACGCTAATATGGAGTGGGGGAGGCCAGCGGCACGAGCATTGGGCAACAAGCACGTGTGAGAAAGACACGCCTGCCGTCTGTGAGTGAGCCGGCTTTAGAAACGTAAAGTCCACCCCTCATAAAATGTCTTTCTTCTTCTGATTCTAATCCCAGCAAAGCGTGATTTGTCCATCTTGCCAAATGTCTCAGCGTCTGATGTGGTCAGGCCTAACTCGGCCATCCATCAGCCCGTGACAGGAAGGGCCCATTTAGCGCTTCCTGATTAGGGGGAAGAGGGCGTCTCCCCCTTTGGATTGGTTAGAGAGATTCCTGAAACTCTCTGCTGCTTTCTAAACATCTCTCATCAGCAGTTAGAAGAAGAACAGATAATATATATATATATATATATATATATATAAAATAAGGTTCCTCCTTATAAACAACCAAACATAAACACACTCAGACTGTCTTTATTCCTTCTTTAAAGCTTTTCTTCTCTCGTGATTTGATATTTTTTAAGAGAAATATTTGCTCTAGAGTTTTCAGAGGGCGTGGTTTCGACAGTTTGGGGGCGGGGCATGGGCTTCCATCCTCCTGACTCAGCAAACTAGCTAGCGGTGGTAGCCTAGCGCTAGCTAGCTGTTTCTCCAGCTAGCGTCGCCACAGCGGGCGGAAATGATCATACAGTTAAGCCCTGCCCACTTAGAGGGAAGATATGATTGGTCAGTTTTACTGTCATTTGAAATTGGTATGGTGCTGAATTAGAACTGCCTGACCCCCTCTGTACATGAACAGCGGGACCACCCATCACCAACATTCTGTGGAGGCATCACAGTCCTTATAGGGGGAGACACAGACTCACAGGCTTCCACTTAACCCCTCACACTCCAACACTGAATTGAATAATTTATTTGTCGTTATTTTTATGATTGTTTAGATGTTGATTGTCAAACTGTGAGTAGATAAAATAAAATTATATGTGTGTGTGTGTGTGTTAAGAATATTTTAGGCCCTCTGGGAGAGGGCCATGACGGTTCCCCACTGATAATATATAATAAAATTGATCAATAATATCAATAATATTATTAGAATTATTATTATTTTAAATACTTTATTTGTATTTATATGGTATGAACACACTTCTTTGAAGAATGAACATATCCACAGCTTCAGCAGTGAGTTGTCAGAGCTTCACACATCATTTACACACCAGGACATAGAAACTCCAGATGAATGGATACAAATGCAGTAACGAGGAAGCGCATGAAAGTGATCAGCTGCCTACAAAACCTGGAAAACTCTTTCTTTTCACTTAATAAGTCTCTCTCTCTCTCTCTCTCTCTCTCTCTCTCTGTTTTTGTGCTTCACTTCATTGTTTTTTTCTCGGCTAGCTCAATGTGTGTGTGTTTACACTGGCTCACTCGAGAGGACATGCGGTTCTTTGGCACGAAACAAAATTCCCAGCTACGGAACAAACTGTACCAGAGACCCTGATGACTTTGTCCTGCGATATTCTCTGCTCGGACTTACGGTGCACTGCAAGCGCAGCCGGCGTTATCTGATGAAGCAACTTCACGTATTACACAGTAAACACTACTACCCCAGCCTGGTTAGGACGGGAATGTCCTGAACGTGCACGCGGAGGGGATGAGCGTGCGCTCGCCGGGTTGCCAGCACCTGTTAAACGGCGGGGACAGAGGAAACGATGTGCGTATTTGTTTGTACTGATGTGTGCGCGCGTGCGCGTGAGTGATATAACAGCCTGACAGGCCAGAACTCCGACCCGCTCCAGGGGTCATCCAAGCAACTGGTGAGCGTGCTTCCGTCCAAGCGCTGCGATTGGCTGAAGGGGGTGGGCTGGGAAGGCCGCCACCCCCTTGGTTCTGAAGTCTCGGGTAAACAAAGCAGTCTTTCAGCGTGGTCCATTATGCAATGCACGCACACGCACACCCAACGCTGTACTGAGCAGGAGAATACTGAGCACTTCAGAATCTAGAATCAAGGCGATTTTCTCTGCACCTCACTGACTGGATTCATATTGTTACTATATATATATATATATATATATATATATATATATATATATATATATATATATATATATATATATACACTACCGCTCAAAAGTTTGGGATCACAGTGAAATGTTCTTGTTTTAATGGAGTATCTTCTTCCTTAACACAACAATGGACTGACGGGTCTCTAAAGAAAGTTGTTTCTTTCTGGTCATTGTAAGTCGGTCAGCAAGCCATCAACTGCTGATCTTCAGATACTAAACTAACCTAGAATGTTGTTCCCTTTTATACTCACTTATTAGTAGAATGTTTTTCAGCTGTGATCACAATTGAGCAAGAGTGTCCTAACAACCAATTAGTCCAATAACATCCTTAACTTGGATTGGTGGTCGTACCAGGAGATTTAGACAGAGGACTGAGAATTACTGATAATAGGACTATATGCAAAATAAGCCTCTATACAAAAATAGACTTTAATACAAACATTTTTATTCTTTAAAATCATCTGATACACTTACATTAATAGTGAAATGGATAATATTGTTTTTTAATTGCATGAAAATTGCATGAATTGCATGAAAGTGATCCTAAACTTTTGAGCGGTAGTGTATATATATATACTTTACTTCAATGGAACTAGATTTTAATTTACTTGTTTCTGGAGCGTTTTATATTAATATAGTAATTAATATAGTAATTATATATATTGGTATTATTACTAATTAATGAATTAATTCAATTTCCAAGCCACTCATCATTCTAGTTCACAGTGGGGGGCTGGAGACTATCCCAGGAAAGTAAACACCCTGGACAGGCCACCAGTCCAGACCAGACATACACATTAACACACATGGGCAAGTTAACATCTACACATATAAGTAGAATGTCAAGTTCAAGGATGTATGTTTTCTGCAGATGGCTAAGTAGATGCCTGTTTAAAATTAGTTTTAATTAGTTTAATTAGTTTAAAATTTGAAATTAGTCTGAAAGGTCAGGTACGACATTCTATATATATATATATATATATATATATATATATATTCAGTGAAACACACTAATCCATGTGTGCAGATGTGTGTTTTGCATTAAGGTGGAGGAGGGTATATGTGTGTTGCTCTGTTAGACGGTTCCACGTATATCTGACATATGAACTCCAGATGGGTGGAAAATGAAAGAAAGAAATCAGAGAAAGACAGAAACAATGGGGCTCCTAAACAGACCGGGGCCGCCTACTCTGCTGTAATTCAGTCCTTGTTTTAAGCGTGACCACATGATCACAACCACACATGCATGTACATCCACACACGCACGCACGCCTGACCGAGAAGTACGCACGCTACCACGAAGAGAGACGCCTGCGCTGGCCGGAAAACTCACATTTGGTGGAATGGAATGGAATGTTCTCTCCTACACTCCAGCACTTACAGCAGCTGGGAATGGGGAGAGAGAGAGAGAGAGAGAGAGAGAGAGAGAGAGAGAGAGAGAGAGAGAGAATGTACACTGGCATGTCTTGTATATTTGTGGGTCTAAGCGTTTTTGTGTGGGGTGTGTGTGTGTGTGTGTGTGTGTGTGTGTGTATTGTGTGTATAAATAACTCCCCTCTCCGTTGCAGCCTCAGCGCCTGGTCTGAGTTTATTTATAAACTGCCTCCTACGTCTCAATGGTCTGCACTCCTCTCTCTCCCTCAATCTCTCTCTCTCTCTTTTTCTCCCTCTCTCTCTCTCTGTCACCCCAACTCTCTCCATCTCTCCATCATTAACTTGCTCTGTTGCACACTAACTCTCTTTATTTCTCCCTCTCTCATCCTAACTTCTCTTTATCTTCCAGATCCCCCTTTCTTTCTTTCTCTCTCTCTCTCTTTCTCTGTCTCTCTCTAACTTGCCCTCCTGCCCTAACACACTCTCTCTCTCTCTCCCAGTGTCTCCCTCTGTTTTTGTCTCTCTCCCATCATAACTACTCCTGTTTTCCTTCATTTAACTCACTCTCTCTGTTAACTCTCTCTCTCTCTCTATCTCTCTAACCTTGTTTATGTCTCTCGCCCTAACTAGTTCCATCTCTTACTGTCTTTAAGTTGCCCTCTCCCAAACTAACTCTCTCTCTTTCTCTCTCTAACTACTTCTACAACTTATATCTTTCCATCTCTTTATCTTCTTTCCTCCCATGCTGATCCTCTTTCTCTCTCTCTATCACCCCAACTCTTTACATCTCTCCATCGTTAACTTGCTGTGTTGCACACTCTTTATTTTTCCCTAAGTCTCTCATCCTAACTTCTTTCTCTCTCTCTCTCTCTCTCTCTCTCTCTCTCTCTCTCTCTCTCTCTCTCTCTCTCTCTTACCCTTCCTCCCTAATACACACTCTGTTTCTGTCTCTCTCCCACCATAACTACTCCTGTTTTCCTTCATTTAGCTCACGCTCTCATTTAACACACTCTCTCTCTCTATGTCTCTAACCTTGTTTATGTCTCTCGTCCAAACTAGTTCCATCTCTCACTGTCTTTAAGTTACTCTCTCCCAAGCTATCTCTCTCTCTCTTTCTCTCTCTCTCTCTCTCTCTCTCTCTCTAACTACTTCTACGTCTTATATCTTTCCATCTCTTTATCTTGCTCCCTCCCATGCTGATCCTCTCTCCCTCTCTCTCTTTCACCCTACCGAGTTCTATCTCTGCCGCTCTCTCGTAACTCTAACTGCTCTCTTCCTATCTCTCCCTTTTCTTTCTCTCCGTTCCCTTCCTTCCCCGGAACACGCCCGCGAAATTTCCACGCTCGTGTGTATTTTCTTTTCTCTCCGGTCACTTGCGAGCTCATGCACACACACTTAAATCAAATGCTCGGAGAGCTATAAAGTCCGGGCATACTGAGAAACAAGCCCCAAGAATCGTTCCTGGAAATTTAACAGCACACACACACAGACACACACGCACTGCCTGCCGCGCCTCCCCCTTCGGTATTTCACAGAAAGTTCACGGTGGTGAAAAGTTCTCCTGCCAAACCCGCGCACATAAAATGACCCGGCCCGCCTGGAACCAGCTTGTGGGACTGTTTAGGAGGAAAAGGGTTCGTGATGGTGTACAGACACACGCTCGGTGTGTTTGGTGTTTCGTTGTTATGACGTGTGCGAATTCTACTGAGAGGCTGAGAGAGGATTAGCTGCCTCCAGGGAACGCATGCACACACAAACAGACTGTGGCAAATATACACACACTCTCTCACACACACACACACACACACACACACTCACACACACACACACATGCAGGCACACATGGGGAAGTAGGCTTTTTTCCATCACCCACTGTCATTAGGTGTCTTCAGTGAAGTAAATTAAAGGCAACTCTCTCAGTGTCTCACTCTGTTTCTCTCTCTCTCTCTCTCCCAGTGTCTCACTCTGTTTCTCTCTCTCTCTCTCTCCCAGTGTCTCCCTCTGTTTCTCTCTCTCTCTCCCAGTGTCTCACTCTGTTTCTCTCTCTCTCTCTCTCCCAGTGTCTCCCTCTGTTTCTCTCTCTCTCTCCCAGTGTCTCCCTCTGTTTCTCTCTCTCTCTCCCAGTGTCTCCCTCTGTTTCTCTCTCTCTCTCTCTCCCAGTGTCTCACTCTGTTTCTCTCTCTCTCCCAGTGTCTCACTCTGTTTCTCTCTCTCTCTCTCTCCCAGTGTCTCCCTCTGTTTCTCTCTCTCTCTCCCAGTGTCTCACTCTGTTTCTCTCTCTCTCTCTCTCCCAGTGTCTCACTCTGTTTCTCTCTCTCTCTCTCCCAGTGTCTCACTCTGTTTCTCTAGCTCTCTCCCAGTGTCTCCTCCTGTTTCTCTATCTCTCTCCCAGTGTCTCCCTCTGTTTCTCTAGCTCTCTCCCAGTGTCTCCCCCTGTTTCTCTATCTCTCTCCCAGTGTCTCCCCCTGTTTCTCTCTCTCTCCCAGTGTCTCCCCCTGTTTCTCTAGCTCTCTCCCAGTGTCTCCTCCTGTTTCTCTATCTCTCTCCCAGTGTCTCCCTGTTTCTCTCTCTCTCTCCCAGTGTCTCCCTCTGTTTCTCTCTCTCTCCCAGTGTCTCCCTCTGTTTCTCTCTCTCTCCCAGTGTCTCCCCCTGTTTCTCTCTCTCTCTCCCAGTGTCTCCCTCTGTTTCTCTCTCTCTCTCCCAGTATCTCCCTCTGTTTCTCTCTCTCTCTCAGTGTCTCCCTCTGTTTCTCTCTCTCTCTCCCAGTGTCTCACTCTGTTTCTCTCTCTCTCTCCCAGTGTCTCACTCTGTTTCTCTCTCTCTCTCCTAGTGTCTCCCTCTGTTTCTCTCTCTCTCTCTCCCAGTGTCTCCCTCTGTTTCTCTCTCTCTCCCAGTGTCTCCCTCTGTTTTTCTATCTCTCGTGTCTCTCGAGACGTGTGTATCTAGAACGTTCCAGGCTCGCTTGATTACAAGAACACGTTCTACCAAAAGCTTGGGACCTGCTTCCCTTGTGCTAGACTTCTCACTCTCCTTTCATAACAGTCCCACAGCTGAGAGGAGTCTGAATGCTGTAACGTGGCTGGTCTGTTAGGCGAGGGCCACAGTCAGGTCACTGAAAGTGCCCAATCAGCTGCAGTCATGAGTTTGTGGACTGGCCTTGACGCTCTCGGGAGACCTGCCTCACTCCTGAGCTCTGGCTGTTTGACCACTGAGGGAGTGAGTTCACAGGACTGTGTCATATTCCAGTGTGAGATTCAGCGTTTGCTTTTAGCCTCGTGGCCTGGAGTGAACATACACAGCTGATATCTGCAAATACTGGTTGTGTAACAATATACTCAGCCCATGATCCAGTTTGCCATACTGGGCTCACAAAGTCACCTGTGTGTGTGTAGTGTTACTGCTGCTACAGAGGTTAGTGGAGAGCCGGCTGTGTGTGTGTAGTGTTACTGCTACAGAGGTTAGTGTAGAGCCGTCTGTGTGTGTGTAGTGTTACTGCTGCTACAGAGGTTAGTGTAGAGTCGGCTGTGTGTGTGTAGTGTTACTGCTGCTACAGAGGTTAGTGTAGAGTCGGCTGTGTGTGTAGTGTTACTGCTGCTACAGAGGTTAGTGTAGAGTCGGCTGTGTGTGTGTAGTGTTACTGCTGCTACAGAGGTTAGTGGAGAGTCGGCTGTGTGTGTGTAGTGTTACTGCTACAGAGGTTAGTGTAGAGTCGGCTGTGTGTGTGTAGTGTTACTGCTGCTACAGAGGTTAGTGTAGAGTCACCTGTGTGTGTGTAGTGTTACTGCTACAGAGTTTAGTGTAGAGTCGGCTGTGTGTGTGTAGTGTTACTGCTGCTACAGAGGTTAGTGTAGAGTCGGCTGTGTGTGTGTAGTGTTACTGCTACAGAGGTTAGTGGAGAGTCGGCTGTGTGTGTGTAGTGTTACTGCTGTTACAGAGGTTAGTGGAGAGTCGGCTGTGTGTGTGTAGTGTTACTGCTACAGAGGTTAGTGTAGAGTCGGCTGTGTGTGTGTAGTGTTACTGCTGCTACAGAGGTTAGTGTAGAGTCGGCTGTGTGTGTGTAGTGTTACTGCTGTTACAGAGGTTAGTGGAGAGTCGGCTGTGTGTGTGTAGTGTTACTGCTACAGAGGTTAGTGTAGAGTCGGCTGTGTGTGTGTAGTGTTACTGCTGCTACAGAGGTTAGTGTAGAGTCGGCTGTGTGTGTGTAGTGTTACTGCTGCTACAGAGGTTAGTGTAGAGTCGGCTGTGTGTGTGTAGTGTTACTGCTACAGAGGTTAGTGTAGAGTCAGCTGTGTGTGTGTAGTGTTACTGCTACAGAGGTTAGTGTAGAGTCAGCTGTGTGTGTGTAGTGTTACTGCTGCTACAGAGGTTAGTGGAGAGTCGGCTGTGTGTGTGTAGTGTTACTGCTTCTACAGAGGTTAGTGGAGAGTCGGCTGTGTGTGTGTAGTGTTACTGCCGCTACAGAGGTTAGTGGAGAGTCGGCTGTGTGTGTGTAGTGTTACTGCCGCTACAGAGGTTAGTGGAGAGTCGGCTGTGTGTGTGTAGTGTTACTGCCGCTACAGAGGTTAGTGGAGAGTCGGCTGTGTGTGTGTAGTGTTACTGCTTCTACAGAGGTTAGTGTAGAGTCGGCTGTGTGTGTGTAGTGTTACTGCTACAGAGGTTAGTGGAGAGTCGGCTGTGTGTGTGTAGTGTTATTGCTGCTACAGAGGTTAATGTAGAGTCGGCTGTGTGTGTAGTGTTACTGCTTCTACAGAGGTTAGTGTAGAGTCGGCTGTGTGTGTGTAGTGTTACTGCTGCTACAGAGGTTAGTGGAGAGTCGGCTGTGTGTGTGTAGTGTTACTGCTACAGAGGTTAGTGTAGAGTCGGCTGTGTGTGTGTAGTGTTACTGCTGCTACAGAGGTTAGTGTAGAGTCGGCTGTGTGTGTGTAGTGTTACTGCTGCTACAGAGGTTAGTGTAGAGTCGGCTGTGTGTGTGTAGTGTTACTGCTTCTACAGAGGTTAGTGTAGAGTCGGCTGTGTGTGTGTAGTGTTACTGCTTCTACAGAGGTTAGTGTAGAGTCGGCTGTGTGTGTGTAGTGTTACTGCCGCTACAGAGGTTAGTGTAGAGTCGAGATGAACACTGTCACAATTGGCATTGCAACGTGTCACCCTGCATTATTACACCCCTAGCAGACTATACTCCCCAAGTTTGCTCGAGGGTGACTCAGAAAGTTGGTTGCAAAGTGGATGTGGTTTGGTTTCTGGTAAACTTTTGGACTAATCAGTTTCACCCTTTGATCTAGGCCATATAACAATCAGCCATTAGAGATCATTTGAGAGGCTCACTGGCCAAACGTACTCACGTTCATACATCATACCTTCACACCACTCTTTGAAAACACTCACTCCTCCACACTTCTCTCATGCAGAAAAAGAATGAGAGTGAAGTTATAGATGTGTGTGAGAGTGTGTGCGCTCTCCGTGGCTGCTGACATTGATGGATTGTTACCACATGTTGCTGACGGACAAAAAGGTCTCTGTGTTCCAGAGAGATTCAGCGTGCAGCTGGGCGCTCTGCGAACAGCCCTACTCACGCAACACACACACACACGCACACACACACACACACACACACACACACACACACACACACACACACACACACACAGCATCAATTAAAAGAGGGACGAATACAGAATCTGGGGATCAGTACAGAAGAAGATACACATACAGTACTGTGCTAATGTATTAAACACTTGGGGACATTATAATTATAATTATTATTATATTTAAAATATTTTAAAAAAAATATTTACTCAGCAAAACATTTTATTATTAAATATTAAACAGTATTAATAGAGTAAGTAGTGCTTTTCCATACGTCAGTGTGTTTATTTAACCCTTTCCAAGCTTCTCCTAAACAACCCAGTATTATTATCAGTTCTCATCTAATACCTGCTTTGACTGCTCAGTACTTCATTAAGATAAATCAAGATTTGCTGCTGAAGGAACTGAACACATTCATACAATGTCTGGGGCGTCCAGGAGAAATCTGGAACCTAACTTTGTTCTTCAAACTGGATCAAGATCTGATCTACTTCTCTCACAATAAGATATTCATGATACTTTGTATTGTATGTATGATTATTTACATCTAATCAGATCTGGTGATGAGAAAACAGCTGTTGATAAGATAAAAGCTTTTAAACAGGCCTTGTAATGGTTAACTAAGTAACTGTGGTGTCTGAGTAACTGTGATGTCAACCAAACCCCCTCCCCCCCAACCGTGACAGTGGAAACTCCTTTATTGGTTTATTTCATGCACACCATAGGAAGACACTGGCATCACCACATATACAGCTACTACAACATCTATACATGTTGGATGACCTAATTTTCTCTATTACTAGAATACCTACAACTCTGTGGCCAAATTGAAGGCTGCAATATATTAGAGCCCCCCCACCCCCACCCCCCGCCATGTATGTGTGTGTTGTGTATATATGTGTGTGTATATATTGACTGGCTTTGGCTTCATTGAGATTAGGAACAACTCACGAGTGTGGAAGCTATTCGAAGCTACTCGCAGGTCCTGCTAAAGACGTCTGATGAATCGGGAGCTGAGGACCTCTCATTGGCTTTAAGGTTTACTTCTGGCCCAGAAGACCTGGCATGCTCACAGCCTGCGTATTGGCAGAGGGGCGGAAAACATGACTTAAAAAAAAAAAAACGAGGAGCTATAATTACGAGTGAATAGCAGAACGATGGAAACAAGCTTTAAGCCTCTGTGGTGCTGTATATGTTTTCAGCTGCCAGGCAGTGAGAGAGAGCAAGAGAGAATAAACCTTAATGACTTCATTCACAACATGGCTCTCCATTGAGATTTTAGTCATTCCCTCCCTCCTACCTCTCCTTCTCCAGACACATGTGCACACACACATACACACACACACACTCGAACATGCACAAACATTATGTCATATTTCCAGAGAGACCTTGCTGGGTAAACACGCCTATTCGTGGTATCGCTTTTCGCCTTGGCTCACATGTGGACTAATGTCATGCATGGAAAAGGAGCTCATCTGGGCACCCCAAACAGGTTAAGACTTTGCTTCGCCTGTCCATCATCGTTTCTTTTAATTACCAGTCATGTTACTCATAATTAATCAAAGCATTCAACTTTTTTAAAAGACAGAATTCTTGTAATCGTCCAAAGTGTAATGACTTTTGGCCCCATCTACCAGCAGACAGGGAAAAATAATATTAACCAATAATATTGTACTTAAATTACATTTGGGGACTATATTATATATTCAAACAGTATTAATAGAGTAAGTAGAGCTTTTAAATACATCAGTGTGTGTATTTAACCCTTTCCAAGCTTCTTCTTGTGGAAACAACCCAGTATTATTATCAGTTCTCATCTAATACCTGCTTTGGCTGCTCAGTACTTCATTAAGCTAAATCAAGATTTGCTGCTGAAGGAACTGAACACATTCATACAATGTCTGGGGCGTCCAGGAGAAATCTGGAACCTAACTTTGTTCTTCAAACTGGATCAAGATCTGATCTACTTCTCTCACAATAAGATATTCATGTTACTTTGTATTGTATGTATGGTTATTTATCAGTTCTAATCAGATTTTGTGGTGTACACACACTTATTGATCAGATAAAGGTGCCTCAGACTTTTGTACAGTCGTGTATATATATCCCACCCCATCCCCCCGTTCCAGTAAGGCTTACAAAGCAAAACTGTGTGCATGAATTTTATTTAGTAAACATGCCTCCATGAGCCGATTGCCAAGATTTAGTTTGCTGCTCTGGTTTGGTGTGGTTGCTGATTTCATAAGCAGCTGATATACTTTCCTGGTGAACAATACTGTGTGTGCACAAGCAGCAGGGATTCATCATGTACCCATACATGCACAGCGTGGGAAGGTGTATTCTCGCTGTATGTGTGAAGTGACTGTGCACGCCTGCTCTAAGATATAATGAGCTTTGAGATATTACAGCTGCGTATGTATGAAATCACATTACTCTATCCAGAAGATGATATTTACTACGATTTTTAATCAAAATATGTGATCGACGGTCGGACGAGATTTCTCCAATACAGCCGATCCCGAGATCCGTTAAACAAATGAGCCTAATTTCTGTATTTCCAGCTAGTGTTTCATCCAGAAAGAGGAGCTCTGCGTGAAACCCCCTCCGGCCAGCTCCCTGCAATTCCTCTCTGAACCACTAGGTGGAAATACACACCCTTTCATTTTCGTCAGACTGACTAAACATCGTCCGTCTGGCAGTTTGTTACCGTATGTGACTCAGACTCATCCAGGACAGTTTATAACATCTGTACAATTAGTAACATCAGACAAAGACATTTTAACTCTACTAATCTGATGCAGCACTTCAGAGACACCACACAGCTGAACACAGTGAGTATCAGTAAACAGCAGCGCTAGAACACACAGCTAACACAAAACAAACAACCCAGAACACCTACAGACCAGATCTGACCGGTACCAACAGAACAGCAGCAGAAACAACCAGAGAGCTAAAGAACCACAGCCAGAGTGATTGAGTTTATAGTTCTAGATAAGCAGATCTTCTCGGCTGTAGAAGACGTTCATTCTGCCGCTTAATGTTCCACCTGGATCTACGCTCTGCTGTTCCTAGTAGAGATACTTTTCAGATGTGGCTCTTCTGGAGCTTATCAAGCGGTTTACTCCCACATAGACCAACTTCTAATTTAGTTACAAATATAATACTGTTTAACATGAGCTCATTAAAAATGATAATAAACCAGTTTAGACCATGTTTCATGACTTGCTTGCGCTAATAACTACATGTAGCCCTGCCGTGGTATATAGCCCCGCCCTCGATCGGTATCGGCTATCAGCCGATCACACTGAAAGGTGATCAGCGATCGGAATCGTCCTCAAAAATGCTGATCGGTCCATCTCTAATATTTACCATGTCGTTAGTTGTCTCATTCTTTCTACTAACGGAACACCAATATGTTCCTGCCTGGCCCTCCTGCCAATGACCCTGTCTAGTTTTTGAGATTGCACTGCAGACCGAAGACACAAAAGCATCTATTCTGTCCAGGCTTCCCATTGACTACTGTTCAGAAGTACCTGTGGTTCCTGCTGTGTATTAGTTGTTATTTTCATCCTTTGTGTGTTACATCAATGGAATGTATGACTCATATGCTTCTCTGTGTGTGTTTATAACAAAGCTGACTTGCATAACACCATGTATCGTGTTCATCGGGTGCTTGTGTGTATGTCTCTGACATATAACTTAGAAGTATAAAGCCAATGACTGGTGACTGAGGGGTCAAAAGTGGTTGTACAGTGTAGAGCAGGGGTGTTTAATTAGAGGTCAGTAAGGTCCAGTTAGAGGAGATTTCCTCAGGTCAAGGTCCGGACCCTCATCATTTCTAACTTGTGTTATGATTTAGTGCCAGATCCTGTATATTTAGGTTACCTAGTATCAGCATGTTATACCATCAGCTACTAAAACACCAACACATCCCACATACTGTTCAGTAGATTTCAGTATATTTACTAATTATTTATGAAGCTCCAAATATTTTTTTGTCCTCACTTCAAGTAAAAACAAGAGCTACATTTAAAAAAACAGAATGCTTTTAAAAAAAGTGCATCTTAAAGTGTTTATTTATAGAGAAAGTAAATAAACGTGGTTCTTCTTGTTAACTCAGCTTCTCAGATGAACATGTTGGTTGTACAGAGCGGTGTTCTCCAGAACTAGACGAGCAGGTTCATTCCAGAACCGTTCCTGTTAAACATTCAGTTCTCTCTGTTCACTTTTCTGTTTTTAGAGCTCCTTATTCTTTCTGACTCGCTTTAGTCTCCGACTGCTGCTCCTCTTTTCCTACCTCGCCTGTGTGCACGCCGCACGCCCCAATGTGCACAAATCTGATTGGCTGAGGAGCCTTCAGTGATCTTACAGCGCACGTGATTGGTCTCTGAGTTCACTGCGCCGTAAAGCCCGTATACCGTAAAGAGAAGAAAAGCTCCGCCTCTTAAAATAAACACAGTCAGAATGAAATCATTATCAATAGTTTATCAGTTTGGGTCCACACTGGACAACGTCTGGGTCCGGATCCGGACCGAGGTCCGCCCATTAGTGACCCCTGGTGTAGTGGGTAACACTAATGCCCTCTATGCTGTGGACTGGGGTTCGATTCCCCACCTGGGTAACCACCTTACACTGTACCAACAAGAGTCCTTGGGTAAGACTCCTAACACTACCTATGTGTGTACAGGTAAACTGTAACACCACCTTCACCTACCTGTGTACAGGTAACCTGTAACACTACCTTCACCTACCTATGTACAGGTAAACTGTAACACTACCTTCACCTACCTGTGTACAGGTAAACTGTAACACCACCTTCACCTACCTGTGTACAGGTAACCTGTAACACTACCTTCACCTACCTGTGTACAGGTAAACTGTAACACTACCTTCACCTACCTGTGTACAGGTAAACTGTAACACCACCTTCACCTACCTGTGTACAGGTAACCTGTAACACTACCTTCACCTACCTGTGTACAGGTAAACTGTACCACTACCTTCACCTACCTGTGTACAGGTAACCTGTAACACTACCTTCACCTACCTGTGTACAGGTAAACTGTAACATGTGTGCCTGTCACTGGAAGATCATTAACTGTCTATTTCCTGTGCTCTCTCTTTTGCAACAGAATTCCATCCGGCACAACTTGTCCCTGCATAGCCGTTTTGTCCGTGTCCAGAACGAAGGAACTGGAAAGAGCTCCTGGTGGATGATAAACCCTGAAGGGGGACGAGGAGGAAAGGCACCCCGCCGCCGTGCCGTCTCCATGGACAACGGAAACAAGTACACCAAGAGCGCACGGGGACGCGCAGCCAAGAAGAAGGCAGCACTGCAGGCTACCCAGGAGGGGTCACTCGAGAACGTGTCCACGGGAGGACTGTCCAAGTGGCCGGGAAGTCCAACATCGCGCAGCAGCGATGAGCTGGATTCTTGCTGGACCGATTTCCGCTCGCGAACGAACTCCAACGCTAGCACAATAAGTGGCCGCCTCTCGCCCATCCTGGCCAATCCAGAGTTAGACGAAGTTCCAGACGATGAGGTCCCACCCCTCTCTCCGATGCTCTACTCCAGCCCCAGCAGCCTGTCTCCTCCCTCCTCATCCTCCTCAAACTCCAAACCGTGCCCAGCTGAGCTTCCGCGACTGGGCACCATGAATCTCAACGATGGTCTGACCGATAACCTTATGGACGACCTGCTGGACAACATCACTCTTGCTCAGCCCACGCAGACGGGACAGGGGGGTTCCGCCTTCAGTTTCGGAAGCAGCAGTTCATCTCCGAGCTCCTCTTCGTCCTCGCCGAGCGGAAGCAGCAACGGCGGAGGATTCGGTAATTCCATTTTCGGGCCCTCCGGCGCAGGCCTACGCCAGACCCCCATGCAGACCATCCAGGAGAACAAGCAAGCGTCGTTCTCAAGCATTTCTCACTTCGGGAACGCCACACTTCAGGAGCTGCTGAACTCGGACTCGCTAGGCTCGCACAACCACAGCGACGTCATGATGACGCAGTCCGACCCGCTCATATCGCAAACCAGCGCGGCCGTCACTTCTCAGAGCTCCCGTCTCCGCAACGGCCTCATGCTGCCCAATGATCCCATGATGTCATCGTTTGGCCTCAAGGGCCAGAACAGCCTTCTCCAGAACAACAGGCATCATCAGCGCTCCAACGCCCAGGGCACGCTGCACTCGCTCCCCAAAAACGGCCTCCCGATCCTGGCCAACGATGCGAACAACATAGCCTCCGCCAAGCAGCATCTTCAGCAGTCCATGCTGCTGAGCGAGACTTCTCTTTACTCCGGGCTCAACGGAGGCAGCGGAATGGGGATCGGTCTGTCTTCGGGAACCGACCGCTTTCCCACAGACTTGGACTTAGACATTTTCAACGGGAGTCTCGACTGCGACGTGGATTCCATAATCCGCTCAGACCTGATGGATTCCGATGGACTGGATTTTAACTTTGATGCTTTGGTGCAAAATGCGGTCAACCTCAACCCTGTCGGCAACTTCAATGGGACGAAGCAGTCCAGTCAAAGCTGGGTGCCTGGCTGAGCGCTGTCGCAAAGGTGAGATCTATGGTTACTCGCATGAGTTTACTTATTTCATATGCATTCATTTGAGTGCAAGTGCTATGGAGGTCTGCATCTCGTTATTAACTCCATGTAAAATATACAGGGGTTGGACAATGAAACTGAAACACCTGTTATTTTAGTGTGGGGGGCTTCATGGCTAAATTGGACCAGTCTGGTGGCCAATCTTCTTTAATTGCACATTGCACCAGTAAGAGCAGAGTGTGAAGGTTCAGTTAGCAGGGTAATATACACGGCCGGGCTGCTATAGCCAAACCTTTGGTCACTCGTGCCAATGCCAAACGACGGTTTCAATGGTGCAAGGAGTGTAAATCTTGGGCTGTGGACAATGTGAAACATGTATTGTTCTCTGATGATCCACCTTTACTGTTTTCCCCACATCCGGGAGAGTTACGGTGTGGAGAAGCCCCAAAGAAGCAGACCACCCAGACTGTTGCATGCCCAGAGTGAAGCATGGGGGTGGATCAGTGATGGTTTGGGCCCAATACTTGTGCTAGATGGGCGTCACTGCCAAGGACTACCGAACCATTCTGGAGGACCATGTGCATCCAATGGTTCAAACATTGTATCCTGAAGGCGGTGCCGTGTATCAGGATGACAGTGCACCAATACACACAGCAAGACTGGAGAAAGATGGTTTGATGAACATGAAAGTGAAGTTGAACATCTCCCATGTCCTGCACAGTCACCAGATCTAAATATTATTGAGCCACTTTGGGGTGTTTTGGAGGAGCGAGTCAGGAAACGTTTTCCTCCACCAGCATCACGTAGTGACCTGGACACTATCCCGCAAGAAGAATGGCTTAAAATCCCTCTGACCACTGAGCAGGACTTGTATATGTCATTCCCAAGAACAACTGATGCTGTATTGGCCACAAAATGAGGCCCTACACCATACTAATAAATTATTGTGGTCTAAAATCAGGTGTTTCAGTTTCATTGTCCAAGCCCTGTTTGTGGCACTGTTATAACTCAGATGAAACTAACATGGATTTTTCTGTTTTCAGACCCACGTTATTCTATAAAAGTCAGATATCCAGTGTCAAGTTCTAAATCTACTCTGTTTTCTTTGCTTCACTCAGCATAGTGAACATACTGTCTGGCTATCTTGAGTTGCAGCTATCAACACATAGTGGTGATGCAACAGTATCAAAACACTTAGCTGGGCTCCCAAGTGGCCAAACTGGAGAACGTTGCATCTGATTGCTGAGTTAATTCCCAGTAATGTCAAAGCCACACAGAGTCTATGCAGTTGGATTTAATTCAGGGCCTCTCTTAGGTCCGCTATTCTGTCCTGGAAGTCAACTCTGTGTGAAGGAGATGTGGATTGGAAACAACAAACATTGGGTTATTTAAAAGTAAATTGTGTCTGAGAGCACTAAAATTAAGCACCAAAACATGCTCACCCATGAGACATCCACTTGTGACCTGTGCAAGAGTCTTTGGCACCTAAGCTGATAGTTTAAAAGCCTTTATCTGATCAATAAGTGTATTTTCACCAATTTCCATAATCATACACACAATACAAAGTAACATGAATATGTTATTGTGAGAGAAGTAGATCAGATCTTGATCCAGTTTGAAGAACAAAGTTAGGTTCCAGATTTCTCCTGGACGCCCCAGACATTGTATGAATGTGTTCAGTTCCTTCAGCAGCAAATCTTGATTTAGCTTAATGAAGTACTGAGCAGTCAAAGCAGGTATTAGATGAGAACTGATAATAATACTGGGTTGTTTCCACAAGGAGAAGCTTGGAAGAAGCTTGGAAGACGCTTGGAAAGGGTTAATACTGTTTAATATTTAGAAAAAGTTCTATTATATATAATATATTTAATATATCAATGCCCTCAAGTGTTGAAAACTTGTGCACAGTACTGTATAAGACGCATTAATCATACCATAAACATAGCTTCTTGAACAATATGCCCCGTTTCAAACAGAGACCCAAACAAGGCCTCTCAGAGTTGGTGACTAACCTCTCTCTCTCTCTTCTCTTACGTCTGATCCAGGCCCAGAACTGCAGTGCAAAAAAAATACACGAACAAAATTCCATCCAACACAGACTCACGCCCTCCATTGCCAAGCCTGCCGCCAGCACCAACAAGCACTGGATCACATGCCTGTTTACAGACTACAGCTCTGGAGACTCTTTACCTTCAGTCCAGCAAACACAACATCGTGAAGAAATTACTGCAACGGCCCACACAGGAGTACCAGCCAGCGTCCAGATCCCCCCACAGGCGAAGACGGAAAACGGACGGAATTCTTTTATCGCAGTGTGCAAGGAAATCATCCGAATCACAACTGTCAACACGGATAAAAAGCAATGAGTCGAGACAAAACATTGTTTTATCTGTAATAGTTTTTACTCTGTATTCACTCCTTTCTACCACTCGTTTTCTGCTTAATTGTCAAATTGCCTGGTCACCACACTCGTCCTCCAAGTCTAATCCTGGAAAAATAAGAAATCCCATTAATCCTTCTACCCCGTAACCTTGCAAATTTCCAAACTAACACTCAGGTGGAGTAACATCTTGAATCGGTGCCCTTCAGGTTCTGCCTATATATTGAATATTGTTAGCAGCGTCTCCAGTTTGAAGTAGTAGCCTAATACCAGTACTGAAGTAAAACCTTAATGTAGCGCAATATGATAGGACAAATGACATTCGTTTGTGTGTACTGTATGTAACCATAAGAGAAAAGAAAAAGAAGAAAGAAAGAATGAAAGAAAGATAAGGTAATAAGTTCCAGCTCTCTTCTAAAGCGAGAGCGTAGCTGGTGGAAGGACGTAGCGTCGCGGGATCTTTGGCGTAGCCAAATGAATGAATAATTCAACACGTCCTTGCATTGTGAACATTTCCACGCCATACCGGGTGCTAAAGAATCAGTGTTGAGCCTTGTCCTTGATGGAGGCCGCGTGCGTTTACGCGGCTCAAAGGACGGAGCGTTTAACAATTAGCGTTAGCGATTAGCATATGGCAGCGTTCAGTGGTGGGTAGGCCTTCCCTCTGGAAGCCATCTTTACTGAGCAACAACAATAAGCTATCTTTTGTATATTTGCCAAATTACTTGAACAACGTAGGAGATGCTGGTAGCCAAAACGAAACGTAAGCGAAGTTGAATTTAGGGACGCCCTGTCTCTATATGCAAACTACACCATCCATGGCTCAGGGGTGAAAGGGGTCACCATGAGAACATCAAGGGCCCCCCATCTAGACGGAACTGCAACCTGGTTGTACAATTTGTTTGTAAGATAAAAAAGTAAATAAATAAATACGTTGTGGTATGTGAATGTTTATACGTCACCTAACAAGACATGAAACGTTCGTTTCTCTTTCTTTTTTTCTTTTTCCCACCGAGGGGCTTGGGTCCAGGGGTCCTCTCCGTTTATTCGTTTTCTTTCTTCCTTTGTTTCCCGGAAGCTTCACCTAATCTCTCAATGTTCCATGTCCTCCGCTGCGTACATCCATGTATGCATGTATGTAATTGTGCATATGCATCGTGTGACATGCATATAGATATATATATATATATGTATACATCCTGCTTAAGTTCTGATGTAATGTTGTGATGATGCAGTACCAGTTATTATTTGAAGGCTGATGTATTGATGGCAGTAGTGTGGGGCCTGCTTGTTAAAGGGGTTTGCGCCACTCATGGGGGGTGGCGGAGGGTTTGGGGGGATTCCGGATTGTTAAATACTCAATAACGTTAGTCGCTTTGAAGCCGGGGTCCCGCACAGGCTGGAGGCTGAAGTGTTGTGGGAATGGATAGTGCGCGCATGGCTGGCTACACTATCGTACAGTGCCATCATGGGGTTTGTAGCATGATCCCGCGCCCTACGCCCGCTGCTCTGTTCACACTCTTTTGCACACGTACAAACACACATACACACCCAGGAATGACATCATGGAGTACGATGGAGCCCACAGAGAGAGCTGACGTCTCCTAACGCAAGGAGCAACTGACATAATGTTTGGACAGCAGCACTTAGGGCCATATGGAATACCCAAAAGCAATCGTTTCCTTTTATTATAGCCCGTGATTCTTCCAGCTAGCCTCTGCATGCGCTCCTCCTTCCTCTCTTTATCTCTGCAGGAAGAAAAAAAAAATCATTTATAGACCACCTCAATACTCTGGAATACTTAGGAAGGAGGCAGGAGTCTCACAATTTCAACCCAGCTTTAATAACATCCTCCTGAATCAGAGGTGTTATAATATACCCGAGCTGAGAGTCAGCGATATGAGTACCACTATTCTGATCCTCGTTAGCCCCCTCTCTCCGCGTCTCCCACCCGTTATCTCGGCCCCTTGACCTCTTGATCATGTAGTAATGGCTTCTCTTCTTGATGTTAGTGGGTATTTTCTTTTTCTTGTGTACTCCATTTTGAATTGTAATCTAGTTTGTATAAGAAATGGTGCGCATGTAAATAAAGCTTGGTTGAGCTGTACGTGTATGACTCGTGAGTTATTCGATCTTTAAATAATATGTTTCTGGGCATAAAACACAAATTCTTGTTCAGTTAACTCAGAATTAGCATATCCTCATAATTCAGAATCAGGTATTCAATGTTACCACCATAAGGGTTAGGGACCCCTGGAGAAGAATAAAGCCCTTAGCCATAAGAAGGTTGTGCATTACAGTGTATTCATCATGGTTGATGAAAAGTGAGCATAACAGTCAAACCATTATCCCATGGGCTTTCAATAGCTTGAGTAGTTTGATGACTCAGCACATTAATTTAGAATTTTTGAAATCTGAAAAATTTGAAATTTTTAATTTTTTTGTTGTAGAAGCAGCCCTAACTTTTCTGGAAAGGCATTAGATGTAGTAAGTTTATAAGTGTTTGATTGCATTCAGCCACAAGAGCAGTAGTAAGGTCAGCTACAGCCGTTGAACGAGTAGTTCTGAATCATAAACGTACCCCAAAGATATTTATTGCTGTTAAAAATCTTATCTTAGGAACTTCCTGTCTCATGCATATATATATATATATATATATATATATATATATATATATATATATATATATATATATATATATATATATATATATATATATATATAATTTTGATTTTGAGTTTTCTACATCATTTAAACAAGACAATGGTCGTTTACAATTTTGGAGATTTTGTTGTTTTTCATTGGACAGCGACGATATTTATATTACTTATTGTTGGCAAGAACCTGGTGATACAATACGTATTGTGATACGGCGGTCACGATTCAATATATCGTGATTTATTGCGATATTGCAAATAAAGTGATTTATTGCATATTTTTCAAATCCTACTATTAAAACACATCACTGTATGAACAGGTTTATCAATGCTTACAATAGCATTGCACTCTTGTGCTGCTTGTTAATGTTGGAGTGGTGCTGAAAATGGATTACAGCACTGCCATCTAGTGGTCAGAGGTTTCAACACAACAAACAGTGAGTCACTGTCTGCCAGGAATTTGTGTATGGATACTGTGTTTTTTTGAGAATCGATACAGTATCATGAAACATAATATCCCGATATTCGTTATTTTCGATATTTTCTATATTTACACCCCTAATATATATATATATATATATATATATATATATATATATACTGTAAGTAAATAAGTAAATACATGAATTGAATCTCATTAAAAATATAGCTCAACAAATTACTGCCGCAACCATGAAGCTAGCATCTTAAAGCAATTCGCTTTGTTGTGGTAGCATGGAGCTAACAGGGCCACACAGATCTAAATGTACAAAAACATGTATGATATTCACGTAACTTATCGTCACGGTCCAATGAAAAACAAGTACCTCCAAAATGGCTACATTACAGGAGAGAACAAAACATTACTTTTCTTTACATTCAATGTAAGTCACTGGAATTGTTTACAGGCTATTTTCCAACATTTCTATTGGTCCCTTAAGCAAGAAACTTTTACACAGTGTAAACAGCAGCTGGTCCGTTTAAGTGATAACATAAAAATCAACAAAAATAGAAATACATGCTTTTCTTTGGATAGTGATGATGTAATGTTGCAGCAATATGGCCAATCAATCATGACTTGGCACGTTTAGAATTAAAATTTTGGGACAGTATATGGTCTCAACAAGTATTTCCAAAATAGTGACTTTACAGGAGAAAACCAAAACTTTTTCCATTGACTTACATTTAAAGTCTTTACTTTCAATGTAAGTCAATGAAACCAGATTTTTTTTACCAAGCTTTTTTGGAGCATTTCTATTGGTCCATTAACCACACAATCTAAACCACATTTTTCAAATGAAAAAATCGTTTTTCTTTGGACAGCAACGTTATAAACACCATATTGCCAAAAGTATTCGCTCCTCTTGACCGACATCTCTTAATCCATAGGGTTTAATGCGATGTCAGCCCAACCTTTGCAGCTGTAACAGCTTTAACTCTTCTGGGAAGGCTCTCCACACGGTTTAGGAGTGTGTTTATGGGAATGTTTGACCGTTCTTCCAGAAGAACATTAGTGAGGTCAGACACTGATGTTGGACGAGAAGGTCTGGCTCTCAGTCTCCGCTCTAATTCATCCCAAAGGTGTTCTATCAGGTTGAGGTCAGGACTCTGTGCAGGCCAGTCAAGTTCCTCCACACCAAACTTGCTCCTCCATGTCTTTATGGACACAAATGTTTCACTAAGGTGTGTAGAACAGTCTGCATGTCTAGGTGAGGCCATGAAAGTGATTGGGACGCTTGAATTCAATGATTTGGATGGGTGTGTGAATACTTTGGGCAATTTAGTGTAGCATGCAATCATGTTTTAGGTTAGGAACTAGGACAGGACAGGAACTGTTTGTACCAGTGGACCAGAACAGCCAGTATAAATATACTGAATTTCTCTGTTTTCCAGAGCCACAAGCAATGCCTGGAATTCACCATCCCTTCTCACACACACATGTATGTATATTTATATATAAACCCTGCCCAAAGGTCAGAACTTGTTACATAAGGGCAATCTTTGTTGTGCCAATACTGTGGCAAGAAAAGGGTGTGTGTGTGTGTGTGTGTGTTTAAGGTTTGGAGGCATTCTGTAGAGGCTCTGACTCCAACAACTGTGGTCAGCTAGTTAACCCCTTATATTTAAAGCGTATTACTTACTTAGATGTATTGTTCAGTAACTACATGGATTATAGAGTTATTCTTAGGTTTTAAAAGTGTGTAGTAAAACTTTGGACCCACCAGTGTGTCCACTATGACAATGCATCTCAAAGGCTTTACACACACTTTTCAGAGGAACATGCAAAATATAGATCCAATATTCAAAGCTCTTTTGAAGCTACATAATAATCTTTTTATAGACTTCTTGGAATTCAGTTATAACTTTCCTTCAGAGTAAATGGGAAACAAGGTGAATCACAGCAAATGTAAGTACATAGCTGGCTCAAAAGAGAATAAATGAAAAATTAAAAACAAGGAAAAATCTGGGTTCTTTCTAGAGGGCAGCTGAGAGTCGGAGGTCAGGGAACCAGGCTTGTGAACAGAGGGTTTCCCGTTTGATCCCCTGAACCGACAGGAAAAGTGTATTTAACAAGACGCCCAACCCCCAACTGCTGCCCAGGTAGTCTAGATAGGGCTGCCCACCACTCAAGGCAAGTGTGTGTGTGTTTGTTTGTGTCTATGTTCACTAGTGTGTGTGTGTATGTGTGTGTTTTACTGCCCGCTAGTGTGTTTGTTCACCAGGGCCTGTGTATGTGTGTGTTCACTAGTGTGTATGTGTTTACTAGTGTGTGTGTGTGTGTGTGTGTGTGTGTATTTTTGTGTTTCACTGCCCACTAGTGTGTGTGTGTGTGTGTGTATCTGTGTTTCACTGCTCACTAGTGTGTGTGTGTGTGTGTGTGTGTGTGTGTGTGTGTGTGTGTGTGTGTGTGTATGTGTGGGTGTTTCACTGCCCCCTAGTATGTGTGTGTGTGTGTGTGTGTGGGTGTTTCACTGCCCCCTAGTATGTGTGTGTGTGTGTGTTTGTGTGTTCACTAGTGTGTGTGTGTGTGTGTGTGTGTGTGTGTGTGTATGTGGGTGTTTCACTGCCCCCTAGTGTGTGTGTGTGTATGCTGGTGTTTCACTGCCCCCTAGTGTGTGTGTGTGTGTGTGTGTTTGAGTGTGTGTGTGTGTGTGTGTGTATGTGGGTGTTTCACTGCCCCCTAGTGTATGTGTTCACTAGTGTGTGTGTATGCTGGTGTTTCACTGCCCCCTAGTGTGTGTGTGTGTGTGTGTGTGTTTGAGTGTGTGTGTGTGTGTGTGTGTGTGTATGTGGGTGTTTCACTGCCCCCTAGTATGTGTGTGTGTTCACTAGTGTGTGTGTATGTGGGTGTTTCACTGCCCCCTAGTGTTTGTGTGTGTGTTTTCACTAGTGTGTGTGTGTATGTGGGTGTTTCACTGCCCCCTAGTGTGTGTGTGTGTGTTCACTAGTGTGCGTATATGTGGGTGTTTCACTGCATGGATGGGTTAAATGTGGAGGTCAAATTCCTTGGTGTGCAAACACAAGTGACAATTTGTTGGAAGTTCTATGTTTAAAAATAAATAAATATAGATATTAAAAATAAATATACTTAAAACTTTCATGAGCTACTTTCATGAGCCCAGACACCAGAAGCTGTTCAGTACACAGGACTCACTGGAGATTATGATTCAGCACAGCTCTCGAGACTCTTGCAGTTCAAGGTGATAAGATGTCACGCGCATTATAATAAGCAGTATGCGACAGCTGTTGAGCAGCATGTGCAAGAATGGAAAAAATCCACTTTCACAGCTACAACAAGAAACGTCCTCAGTTCACAAATGATTCATGAGTTGTTAAGAGAAATGATGACATCACACAGAGGAAAACAGGACAAACTTTTTTGAATGTGTTGCAGGACTCAAATTTACAAAAAGCATATATATATATATATATATATATATATATATATATATATATATATATATATATATATATATATAGATATATAGATATGTGTGTGTGTGTGTGTGTGTGTGTGTGTGTGTGTGTGTGTGTGTTGTCTATGTATCTCCAAAACGAAAACTGTCTTTACTTTCAATGTAAGTCAATGGAACCAGAATTTTATTAGTTATTTTGGAGCATTTTTATTGGTCCATTCATGAAATTTTTCATACAATGTAAACGGCAGCTGTTGTGTTAAAAAAAAAATTAAAATAAAAATGTCCTTCATTCATTCTCCAAGCTGCTAATCCTTCTGGGCCATGGGCGGGGGCAGTGGTGCTGGAGCCTATCCCAACAATCGTTGGGCAGAAGGCAGGAAACACCCTATACAGACCACCAATCCACCACAGAGTAGATATACACACATACATATGCTCACGCCTGGGGGTTGGGGGGGCAGTTTAGCATCTCCATCCGACTGCATGTATTTGGACTGTGGAACGGAACCAGAAGACCCAATAGATGCCCATGCAGACACAGAGAGAACATGCAAACTCCACACAGATGGAGGTGTAGTGGTTAGTATGGTGGTGTAGTGGTTTATATGGTGGTGTAGTGGTTTATATGGTGGTGTAGTGGTTAGTATGGTGGTGTAGTGGTTAGTATGGTGGTGTAGTAGTTAGTATGGTGGTGTAGTGGTTAGTACGGTGGTGTAGTGGTTAGTACGGTGGTGTAGTGGTCAGTATGGTGGTGTAGTGGTTAGTATGGTGGTGTAGTAGTTAGTATGGTGGTGTAGTGGTTAGTACGGTGGTGTAGTGGTTAGTACGGTGGTGTAGTGGTTAGTATGGTGGTGTAGTGGTTAGTATGGTGGTGTAGTAGTTAGTACGGTGGTGTAGTAGTTAGTATGGTGGTGTAGTGGTTAGTATGGTGGTGTAGTGGTTAGTACGGTGGTGTAGTGGTTAGTACGGTGGTGTAGTAGTTAGTATGGTGGTGTAGTGGTTAGTACGGTGGTGTAGTGGTTAGTACAGTGGTGTAGTGGTTAGTATGGTGGTGTAGTGGTTAGTACGGTGGTGTAGTGGTTAGTACGGTGGTGTAGTGGTTAGTACGGTGGTGTAGTGGTTAGT
>CM038707.1:3872221-3882221 GCA_021613375.1 Megaleporinus macrocephalus | reverse complement strand
TAGGGGGCAGTGAAAACATATACACACACACTAGGGGGCAGTGAAACACATACACACACACTAGGGGGCAGTGAAACACATATACACACACACTAGGGGTCAGTAAAACACCCACATAGACACACACACACACACACACACACACACACACACACACACACACACACTAGTGGGCAGTGAAACACATATACACACACACTCGGGGGCAGTGAAACACCCACATAGACACACACACACACACACACACACACACACTAGTGGGCAGTGAAACACATATACACACACACTAGGGGGCAGTGAAACACATATACACACACACTAGGGGGCAGTGAAACACATACACACACACTAGGGGGCAGTGAAACACATATACACACACACTAGGGGTCAGTAAAACACCCACATAGACACACACACACACACACACACACACACTAGTGGGCAGTGAAACACATATACACACACACTCGGGGGCAGTGAAACACCCACATAGACACACACACACACTAGTGGGCAGTGAAACACATAAACACACACACTAGGGGGCAGTGAAAACATATACACACACACTAGGGGGCAGTAAAACACCCACATAGACACACACACACACACACACACACACACACACACACTAGTGGGCAGTGAAACACATATACACACACACTTGGGGGCAGTGAAACACCCACATAGACAAACACACACACTAGTGGGCAGTAAAACACATATACACACACACTAGGGGGCAGTGAGAACATATACACACACACTAGGGGGCAGTGAAAACATATACACACACACTAGGGGGCAGTGAAAACATATACACACACACTATGGGGCAGTGTAAACATATACACACACATACCCATATATACCCACATACACCCCCCCGTCCAAAAAAAATTAAATAAATAAATAAATAAACACACACACACACACTAGGGGGCAGTGAAAACATATACACACACACTAGGGGGCTGTGAAACACACACATACACACATGCTAGTGAACACACACACTAGGGGGCAGTGAAACAAACACACACACACACTAAGGGGCAGTGAAACACCCACATACATACACACAATTGAACACATACACACTAGGTGGCAGTGAAAAACCCACATAAACACACACACACTAGTGAACACACACAATATAGGGCAGTGAAACACCCACATACACTAGGGGGCAGTGAAACACCCACATAAACACACACACACTAATGAACACACACAATATAGGGCAGTGAAAGACCCACATACACACACAAGGGGCAGTAATAACACTTGCCTGGACTGGTGGGCATCCCTATCCACAGTACCCAGGGAGTAGCTGGGGGCTAGGCGTCTTGTTCAAATGCACTTAACACGTGTCCTGTTGGTTTAGGAGATTGAACCAGCAACCTTCTGGTCATAAGGCTGGTTCCCTAAACTCCAGCTCACGACTGTCCAGTAAAAGGGACCCTGGACACCTTTGGGAATTAAACCAGGGCTATCAGGGCTGTGAGGTGAAGCCACTAGCCACTGCACCACCGTTGGGTGGCTTTATGGCTTGCCTTAAAACCAGACATACATTACAGCACGTCAGTTGCTAAATTTAGATTTACAGCTTTGCACCCTTAATGGAAAGAAATAGTTCCAAAATCCCATAATATTATGATGTAGAAGACATAAAACATGAAAAACTGATTATGATTAGACGGTTGATGAACTACAGTGAGAGCTGGACGAATATCTTTCTGCCAACTGGTAGACGAAACATTACATATCTAGGTCCACACATTGTAAACATTAGTAGCATGACTCTTGTTTGACTGTGTTCAGCTCTATCTGCTCTATTCATCTCTATATTTGTTCTCTCGCCCTGCTCTGCTATTGGCTGTTGCCTGAACCACTGATTCATTCACGTCGCTGAACATCTCAAGCTACAGAAATCTACTGTGTGCCAAGTCGTACAAATCAAACATGTCTATAAATATCGGAAGCCCTCCAATCACTCCAGAACTGGATCCAAAGGCTAATGATTGGCACGTCTCCTCCCTCATACTGCAAAATCAGCCTGACAGGCAATCACTCTCTCTCTTGTGCTGGAAAATTGCTTTAGATTTTAAAAATTCATTGGGAGGGTCAAACTGAGGTTAAAATCAGGCTAGAAATTTAGTTTAACTAAATCACCTGCTTGAAGAATCACATGCTTGAAGAATGTTTGCATGTTGCTTCCATAGCCTTAGTATGTAACAGCAAGATCACAAAAAATTTATAAAATACCAAATTATTATATCACAATTAACATTTTAATATCTTGACACTGAACTCTTGTGTGCACTTTAATAATAAAATGCCTGAATGGGAAAATATTAAACCCAATATTAAACCTAAAGTTGCTAACAAACAACCGAAGTCACAATTCAATGCAAAATTCAAGAATTTGAGTTCCATATTATAACAGTGAACCGGCCACACATATTAGTGAACACACACACTAGGTGGCAAGGAAATACTAACATACACACACACTACTGAACACACACACACTAGGGGGCAGTGAACAGCCCACGTACACATACACTGGAGAACACACACACACTAGGGGTAAGTGAAACACCCACATTCACACACACACACACACTAGTGAACACACACACTAGGGGGCAGTGAAACACCCACATAAACACATACACTGGAGAACACACACACTAGGGGGCAGGGAAACGCACACACACACACACACAAACACACACACATACTCACACACTAGGGGGCAGGGAAACACCCACATACACACAAACACACACACACTAGTGAACACACACACTAGGGGGCAGTGAAACACCCACATACACACATACACAAGTGAACACACACACTAGTGAACACACACACTCGGGACAATGAAACACCCACATACACATACGCTAGTGCACACACTAGGTGGCAAGGAAATACTCACATATACACACACTAGTGAACACACACACACTAGGGGGCAGTGAACGGCCCACGTACACATACACTGGAGAACACACACACACTAGGGGTAAGTGAAACACCCACATTCACACACACACACACACACACACACACACACTAGTGAACACACACACTAGGGGGCAGTGAAACACCCACATAAACACATACACTGGAGAACACACACACTAGGGGGCAGGGAAACGCGCACACACACACACACACACATACTCACACACTAGGGGGCAGGGAAACACCCACATACACACAAACACACACACACTAGTGAACACACACACTAGGGGGCAGTGAAACACCCACATACACACATACACAAGTGAACACACACACTAGTGAACACACACACTCGGGACAATGAAACACCCACATACACATACGCTAGTGAACACACACACACACACTAGGGGGCAGTGAAACAGCCACATTCACATACACACACACACACACAGTAGGGGGCACTGAAACACACATACACACACACACTAGTGAACACACACACTAGAGGGCAGTGAAACACCCACATACACACACACTAGTGAACAGACACAGTAGTGAACACACACACTCGCGGACAATGAAACACCCATATACACATACACTAGTGAACACACACGCACACTAGGGGGCAGTGAAACAGCCACATTCACATACACACACACACACACACAGTAGGGGGCACTGAAACACCACATATACACACACACACACACACACACACTAGTGAAAACACACTCTAGGGGGCAGTGAAACACCCACATACACACACACACACACACTAGTGAAAACACACACTAGGGGGCAGTGAAATACACCCATATATGCACACACACACACACACACACACACTAGCGAAAACACACACTAGGGGGCAGTGAAATACACCCACATATACAAACACACACACACTAGTGAAAACACACACTAGGGGGCAGTGAAATACACCCATATACGCACACACAGTAGGGGCACTGAAACACCCACATACACACACACACTAGTGAACACACACTAGGAGGCAGTGAAACACACTCACACACACACACACTAGTGGGCAGTGAAAATTGGGACACTTAATGCATTATACAAGCTCTGATGGTCATGATACACCACCTCCTGGAGCAGATGTACCTGAGAGCCTTCAAAACTGGTATAAGAATTTGGGGCTGTCACAATTATTACACAACCGCAATTACTCAGGATGATCGTAGTCACTATAGACGACAGTAGCTTTTCACATTTGTTGGATTTGTGAAGTGTTTTCAGTCCATAAACTGAAATATAACGAAGCAGTAAACTGTATCATAGAGACGATGCTGACCAGTCAGTGGTTAGAGGTCAGTGCTGAGTAATGTTGGTGTATTAACTGTGTAGCTACAGTAGTGTAGTGTATCACTCTGACTGTACAGCCAGTACTAGATATTAATCACACACGGCCAGCAATCAAGATGGCTAATAAGCTTTAATAATTGCATGCAATTTACAATTAAACAGTTAATCACAATTATTATTTAAATGATAATTAATCGTCAGCTAAAATTTCATGATCATGACAGACCTAATAAGAATCAATCTGACACCAGAGGCTGCATGTTTGGTTATGCTTTCTTGTGTGTTACACAAACAGAGGCTATGTGTGTGTGTGGACCGCACATCCTCAGACTCTAGGTGTTTGGTGACAGAGCCTTAAGGAGACAATAGAGATGCTTGCATATTTAGACAGCGGAAGCATGTCAAATTCCATCACTGCTGTCTCACCTGTTTCCATTACAATAATCTGGAGGGATTAATTACACCACACTGCAGGTTCATCTGTGTTTTCCTGGAAAAGTGTCGAGAGACAGTAAATGGCAGGAAACGGCAGATAAGCTTGTAACTAGAGATGGACTGATCTACGTTTTTGGGGCCGATTCCGATCGCCGATCACCTTTCAGCGCGATCGGACGATAGCCGATACCGATAGAGGGCGGGGTATAATCCACGGCAGGGCTACGTGTAGTTATTAGCGCAAGCAAGTCATGAAACATGGTCTAAACTGGTTTATTACTATTTTTAACGAGCTCATATGAAATAGCATCATATTTTTAACTAAAATAACAGTAAATAAACAAAGTAAAACAAACAAATATCTCCAATCATTAAATTTAGTCCCTTGATTTAAAATAAAAAAAGTTAATTAAATAAATGCAGTAAAAACTGAAGTCATTAAACGCCAAGGTTTGTGGCCTCTCCTGTAAAGCTGCTATTTATGAGGTACATTTTTTTAATTTTGGACAGCAATGATATGACTGTTGATGTCAGAGGGGATGTTAGATCTTCTCCGTTAGCTCGGCCTCGTTCTAACTCCCCTGCCTACTGAGCAGACCACACCCCCTCGTCCACCTGCTAATCAAGGACAATATAAAGGACAGTGAGGAACACATGGCCTTGCGAGGTCTTAACTCCATGCGGACGCTGCTGAGGTTGTTTCGGTTTGCACTCAAGCTCTATGTTTTGTTTGTTTTTGCCAGCTGCTAACTGCGCTTACTGCTCTGAGTAGATTATTCTGTTCTTGCCTTTTGATTTAATTAAAGAAAAAATCTAAAAAATCTATTCATGACAGTTGAAATCAGAAATTGCAATAAAATAACCCAGTTCGAAAGTTTTTTGTAGTTTGTTCCAATCTAGTGTTTTGGGGACCTTAATTGAATATAGCTGAAAGTTGTTGACACGCTGGCTTAAGTTAAAGGTAGGTATAGGGAAAAAAGTAGAGGGAAGACCTGGTGCTATATTAAGCAGATACTGGCTGTATGAGTGTATATCTATCTGTAAATGGGGGGTGTTTGTCCTATAAAAGCCGTATAAATGAATGTAAACGAGTACATACTGCGGCGAGGGTGTGAAGCCATTTCAATCAGTTTAAGCAGTAGCTGATCAACAGTGAAAGTAGTGTCACTGGCTACAAGGGACACCAGACAACCCATCTGTAACCACTGTACATACCAAGTATCCAGAAGGTGTACAACTCTGACTCCCACGAGTGATAACACTGCTCGATACACAGGAAACAGCAAAGACGACCTTGTAAAGCTGAACTAAACCACTGAATTCATTCCTGTGAAAGGCCAACAGATCCTCTGTGGTTGAAGATGCTGGATTTCATTTCACAGACTGTGGCCCTCATACTATAGTAACTTTTGAACCAGTTTATTTTATTTTTTTATTATCAGTTCAGGTTTTATTCCAGTTTAAGCGTTCACTATCACCCGTAATGCATGTAACGATCATAACTTTAAACTTCATCTGTGACGAATGACTTTGAATGACTTTTGGCACATATGCTGACAGGAAGCGTATGCTCTTCAACACAAGCAGCTGTTTGTGCTAAGTGTCAGCTGACAGACACTCCCCTGGTTAACCCAAGCTCTAGTCTCAGTCCTGAAGTGGTTTAGAGACAGCTTTCATAACATCTATTCATATAGTGTCACTGCCAATCACTGCCAATGCATTTTTTAATATATATTTGTTAATATATATATATATATATTTTTTTGATCATTGTCATACCATACCTAACACACAGTAACGCACCACCTTCACATCAGTGTCACTGCAGTACTGTGAATGAGCTGCCTCTCTAATAGTACCTGCTCTGTGGTGGTCCTGTGGGGGGTGGGGGTCCTGACCATTAAAGAAGATGTATGCAGCGAATCAGATGGACTACAGAGTGCTCCTATATGGTCAGATGATGGACAGTGTGTGTAGATATAAGGGGGTAAGGGGTGGTTTTATGATCGGTGTGTGTGTGTATATATATATATATATATATATATATATATATATATATATATATATATATATATATATATATATATATATATGTATATATATATATATGGACACATATATGCAGTGCCTTGCAAAAGTATTCGCCTCCCTTAAACTTTTCATCCTTTTGGCACATTTCTGGCTTCAAACATAAAAATATGAAATTGTAATTGTTTGGGAAGAATCAACAACAAGTGGGACACAATCATAAAGTGGAACGAAATGTATTGGATATTTTAAACTTTTTTCAGAAATAAAAAACTAAAGAATTGGGCGTGCAAAATTATTCGGCCCCCTTGCGTTAATACTTTGTACCACCCTTTGCTGCGATTACAGCTGCAAGTCGTTCGGGGTATGTCTATCAGTTTTGTATCGAGAGACTGGAATTTTTGCCCATTCTTCCTTGCAAAACAGCTGGAGCTCAGTGAGGTTGGATGGAGAGCGTTGGTGAACAGCAGTTTTCAGATCTTTCCACAGATTCTCGATTGGATTCAGGTCTGGACTTTGACTTGGCCGTTCTAACACCTGGATATGTTTATTTGTGAACCAGTCCATTGTAGATTTTGCTTTATGTTTTGGATCATTGTCTTGTTGGAAGATAAATCTCCGTCCCAGTCTCAGGTCTTTTGCAGACTCCAACAGGTTTTCTTCCAGAATGGTCCTGTATTTGGCTCCATCCATCTTCCCATCAGTTTTAACCATCTTCTCTGTCCCTGCTGAAGACAAGCAGCCCAAACCATGGTGCTGCCACCACCATGTTTGACAGTGGGGATGGTGTGTTAGGGTGATGAGCTGTGTTGCTTTTGCATTGTGGCCAAAAAGTTCTGAGCAGAGCACCTTCTTCCACATGTTATATGTTATATATACATATATATATATATATATATATATATATATATATATATATATATATATATATATATATATATATGATTTCAGTTTCTTCATAATGTGTGGGTTATTAAGCTACTTGCATTAAACTGAAACCCAACCTTAAATTACAGGGGAAAGTTTAGATCTCCCCACAACCAACGGAAAAGCTGTGTGTGTTTTCCCCCTCAGATGAACAAAGGTTTGCATGCATCAATAGCAAACGACAACAACAAAGCGGTTTGTGTGAGCATGGCTGGCTTCCTTGGACTGCACTGTACAAATATGAGTCAATCACCAGTCTGTCGTCATTGCGTCATTAGCAAAGACACTGTGTGAGAGAAGAAAAGGGCAGCAGTCCAACCAGTCAGCTGCTTACTCTCTCCCTCTCACCCTCTCTCTCTGTCTGTCTCTGTCTCTTCGAACATAGCTAGACAGCAGGAAAGGCTCAATTATACGCAAAGGCAAAAACAACACCGACTTTATTTATAACCTCGTTAAATCCTTAATAAATCTCTCCCTCCCTGCAACTTCTCTACGTCACAAACTGAGCTCGTGATGGAAAGTGGGGGAAACTGTATGATCCGACATAAGACAAGGACATGCCTGCATCTATCAGGATTAAAGCAGGAATTAAAACTGTGAGAGTCATCTTCAGAGGAGTGCAGTGCACTGACAGAGAGCACCGAGACTAACACCTCATCGAAAAAAGACTCTTATTATGTTTGTCTGTTTGTGCATGCATGTTTGTCAATACTGGCTTCTTCAACATGCAAGCATGTGCCCAAGGACCGCATACAAGGAAGCGGTTACCTAGGAGACGCATCATCGAGGAGGACCTAGCAAAGCAAACCAATTTACCTCAGTGATGTCAGAGAGCTCCCCGAGTCTGTGTCTGCATGAATGAGCTCACAAGAAGATCAATAATATATATATATATATATATATGTGTATGTGTGTGTTTATATGTGTGTGTGAGTGTGTGTGTTTATATACGTGTGTGTGTGTTTAGATATCACCTCTTCAGCTTTAACCAGATGTGTTGTTGCCAGCATCCTACCCATGTGCCCTCATATGTCCTGACTTCTTGCCATACTGACATGGTAGTTGTCAAATTACCATCCTGGCTACCCCTGGCACTGTGCTCCCCCTCCCCTAGTGACAAGGAAAGAGAGACAGCCATCTCCGCGCAGCCATTGGCCGCCGAGCACCGTGGTGAAGACTCCTGATTGGCCGAGCTCTCCAGTTCCTCCCAGCCAATGAGGCTCCCTGTATCCATGAGAATGAAGCTTGCAGAGCTATTTAAAAACCAACCAGATAGACACAAGATTGCTCATATGTACATCTTACTTTGAGCAGAAAGAGCAGAGAGAGGTAGAGGTTAAAAAAAGAAAGAGAGATTTGTATATGGTCTGCTGGACAAATCCAGCCGGTCGGTCAGTCTTGCTGGCTCTAAAGCTGCTCGACTTGGTTGAAACGACCCGGTGTGAAGAGAGAACTCACGTCCTCATCCTGATCCCTCTGTGAACCTTTCCATTGGGATGGACTTGTTTATGAATATTGATAAATCTGCGAACATGCCTCCTGCCCGGCTTGTCTGATGGGAAGTTTTACAGTGGGCACCGGACGGATGGTGAAATCGGGTGGACAGATTCTAAAGACTTTACTGCTGCGTCAGAGACTGAGGACACCGGACCCATGGGTGAGAGAGAGGGGGGAAACAACGACCAACCGGCGCTCTCTGAATGGGATTACGTAGAGAGGACGTAACGCGGCCGCCATCTCGTGCAAACCCTTAAAATAAAAGTGCGTCACAGTTTGAAAAATGGTGGACCGAGTGGGACGGTTGGCGTGATGCTGTATGCATGCTGTATAAATGTGTTTATTAAAAATATATCTTTGCTACACTGAAGCGCCTTGTTCCTCTGGTGTGACTTAATGGACCTAATGGTTGGAGGTCAAACGGCAACAAAACTGAGACACGTATGCGAAAGATGATGATGCTGTACATGAAATATTCAAAGTGCATCAGATTCTCGCTGTATGCAACCTATCCTCTCCTCGACATACGACTGGTGGGATATAATGTGATGCACTGGACTGTAAATACAATTGGATACTAGTAAATACAAGTGGTTAATTATTTATATTTTTAATTTGTTACATAGCAGTTTAAATATAAAAAATATTTACTAAAATTCCCTAATAATTATAATATGTGAGTATTTTTTGATTATATTTAAGATCTAAAGGGTCTATATATCCCACTTCCTCCACAAAGAGTGCACTTTTTTATGCACAGTCACTACATTTAGCACATATAAAATAATAAATAATG
>CM038707.1:3844721-3867221 GCA_021613375.1 Megaleporinus macrocephalus | reverse complement strand
ATGGGACAACACTGTATGAGAAGGTGGTCTGAGGTTAATAACACAGTGGGTGGGTGATATGAGAAGGTGGTCTGAGGTTAATAACACAGTGGGTGGGTGATATGAGAAGGTGGTCTGAGGTTACCTACGGCGACGTTTTTAATTATTCGGTACTCTCGGAAGGTGTAGACAGTTCGGAAATGAAAAACTATAAAAGTACTGAAGCGTATCAGAATGCTAATTTTAAAGATCGATCTCGGGTTTATACGAATCGATATCAGATTATTAAAATGAAGAAAGTAGTAGGTGAACGGTACCCAGATGGCCTACTGAATCGACAGCCATTTTTATGTGGGCAAACCTGGAGCCATGAACGAAAAAAAAATATTGAAAAGTGGAACGTCGTCTGTGTGTACGTAGCTACGGCTAGAGAACTGCCGCAACAGAAGTTAGCGCTACTGCTGAGATAAAAAAATATTACATTCCTCCCGTTTTGTCTTCTCAGAGCTACAGCTCGACACCGTGTGAGTACATATTCAGACAAAAACGCAGATCAGTGTCACTAAAATCTTAATCTGTCAGTAAATAGTGGTACTTTTACGGTGGTGGTCTGACGTCTTGCGTCAAAGGCCGTGGCAAGATGGCGGAGGTAGTACGTCCGAGATTGTGTGGCTACTAAAACTCTCCAACTGAAATTACCTACTAGTCTGCCGCTCGAGCAGCACGTACTGACTCTAATCCAGTACCTACTGACTAGTAGGATATTTCAGACAACATAGTCTCCAAGTATCTCCAAAATTGTAACTTTATCGGAGAGGACAAAAACAGTCTACACTTTTTATATTGCTCCTGCACTGGCATCTCTACATTGGTGGCCTGTTGCTTTTAGGATTCCGTTTAAAATTTTGGTTTTAACATACCAGGCGGTGCACGGTGATGGGCCAAAACATATTCCTGAATTATTAGTACCGTATCCCAGTGCCTGATCACTGAGGTCGTCTAGTCAGGGGCTCTTAGTAGTCCCTAGGATGGACCGGAAACGTAGGGGAGATGCGTTTGCTGTGTATGCTCCCAAGTTGTGGAATGATCTGCCTTTGGATGTTAGACTTGCTGGATCTAAGGAGATTTTTAAAGGAAGACTCAAAACACATCTGTATACATTAGCTTTTGAGGTCAGTCACAGCTGATGCTTTTGTCATTTGTTGGATGCTGCTGCATTGTTTTTATAGTTTTATGTCAGTTTTACGTTGTTTATGAATGTAGCTGTACTGCTTTTATAGTTATGTGTATCTGTTTTGTTTTATTATTCTTTTTATTGCTTGTTGTTTGTGAAGCACTTTGTAGCTGTGCTTAGAAAAGTGCTATATAAATAAATGTTTACTTTACTTACTTACTTTCAATGTAAGTCAATGGAACCAGAAAGTTTGCCAAGCTATTTTGGAGCATTTCTATTGGTCCATTTATCATACTTGTTTTTGTTTGAATAGCCATGATATGTAGAGTTGTGCACGTGTGCAAATAGCGATGTAGCATACAATGACATATTAGCAGATAGCCTGAACATAGAGTGCTTGGTTGATACAATAATTAAGGCAATGCACAAAAATTCAAGTAATCAGACACATAGATTATATCAAGTGAAGTATCTCAGCGTGAAATGCAGTAAATTATTATATTTAAATGTTGTTTATATGTGTGTGTGTAAGTACATCAATCAGTTCGTACTGTGGAAGTTGAGGAATCTGATGACTTGTGGAAGGAACATATACATAATTAAACAGTAAAGATGTAAACAATGTTATACAGAGTGGTTTGGTATGAACCTTACTGGAGAAAGTTGTTTACCTGGGAACCAGACGTCCACCTCTAAAAGCTCACTCACAAAAAGTTATTAAATAGAATGGCTTTCCTATTACATTAACTTAGAGTGTAACTCACACTAGGCTCTGTGATCCAGGCCTGGGCACGGTTCCCTGCCAAAGCACAGTTTGTTTAACTAGTGTGATCGCTCCGAACCGTGCCCGGCCCAGTTAACCGAGCCCGGGCCCGCTTGAAGAGGTGGGCCAGGGCACGATTCGCTTGGACTCGGGCTCGATTTGCTTCTAGTGTGAGCGCTATCCGTGCCCGGGCCTGCTTGGAGCCTCGTGTGATTGGTTTATTTTGCTGGAAGTTAAACATGACGTCAGCGATCGGGGAGGGGGGATAACCGGGCCCCAGCTTGGAACGAGCAAACCGGGCCTAGTGTGTGTACGATCTTATACTAAAAGTGAAGACCATTTTGGGCTCTCCAGTTAAGATAGGCTTCTGTTTTGAGTAGAGATGGACTGATCAGCGTTTATGAGGCCGATTCCAATCGCCAATCACCTTTCAGTGCGATCAACCGATAGCCGATACCGATCGAGGGCGGGGCTATATGCCACGACAGGGCTACATGCAATTATTAGCGAATACAAGTCATGAAACATGGTTGAAACTTAGTTATCTAGAACTATAAACTCAATCACTCTGGCTGTGGTTCTTTAGCTCTCTGGCTGTTTCTGCTGCTGTTCTGTTCGTACCGGTCAGATCTGGTCTGTAGGTGTTCTGGGTTATTAGTTTTTAGTTAGCTGCGCGTGCTAGCTCTGCTGTTTACTGATACTCACTGTATTCAGCTGTGTGGTGTACTCTTAAGTGCTGTATCAGATTAATAGTGTTAAATATCTTTGTCTTGGTTCTACCACGAGATTTATTTCCACCTAGCCGTTTAGATGGGAATCACAAATGGCTAAATTTGAGATATATCAGCCGATCACATACTTTGATTAACAATCGGCCAATACCGATACATAACCGATCGATACTTCCATCTCTAGTTTTGAGTATAATGTCTTTTGTCAGCTTCTTGATAAAGCACCATTAGTTGCTAATTGATCATCAATTATGATGTTATTATGCCAGTCATTGTCAAAAGGTTGCTTAGAATAAAACTTCTTTATATGAACTTATATTGGAAGTGTAGAAAGTTTTTACCCTTATTTTCTTTGGATATACAATATGTTGTGTTTTGGATGCTGGTATGCTGATCACCAGCAATGGAAATTTGTAGGCTGACCACCAGTAAAACCAGCTTATGTGGCATTTTAATTGATGCTGGTATGAACCAACAAAAGAAGAGCACAGTAACACTTAAACCAGCATAGAATACATGCTGGTGTGTGTTTGTTTCAGTAGGTATGTGAGGCTAAATAGCCCCTTATGGAAACAGTTTGTTCTTCAAATTTACCACAAGTTTGCTATTTTCAGCATCATGGTTACATGTAAAAACTCGTGTGGGTTCAGATGACACGTGTGGTTTCACTATATATATATATATATATATATATATATATATATATATATATGTGTGTATATATATATATATATATATATATATATATATATATATATATATATATATATATATATATATATATATATATGTGTGTGTGTGTTTGTGTGTGTGTGTGTGTGTGTGTGTCTGGGCAGCTATATTTGCTTTGTAGTCACCACCATCATGTCAGTGTCACTACAGTGCTGAGAATGATCCAATACCCAAATGATACCTGTTCTGTGGTGGTCCTGGGGGGTCCTGATCATTGAAGTATAGAGTATACAGAGAATCAGATGAACTACAGTCTGTAAGTGTAGCTCCTATATGATCAGTGGAGCTGATACAGTGGACAGTGAGTGGAGCTATGAGGAGGTGGTTTTAATGTTATGGCTAAACGGTGTAATAAACCATCACCACCTGCATCCCTTGGATTTCTATATACTTAAAGTATATTCTTCTAATCGAACCTTCTCACACGTAGTATGTTTCATTTGTGATTGTTGGTGTCGTTCTCAGGTTCAGGTGTGGCTGAGCAATCGTAACCTGACACAGCAGACCAGCTGAAACACCGCATTTCCTGTCTCTTCCCTTTATTTTTCTGTTAGGCATGTACACCGGATCGTCTTGGCTCTTTCTGTAGCAATGGTGTGTATCTTAGGCCAAGCCATAGCAGCGGTTTAGCGATACACAACACATATGGCCTCAGTGGAGCGTAAGCAGAGCAAGCAGGAGCCCTTCTATCTCCGCCATGGCGCTAAGAGACCGACCAGTGCCGAGATAGTGACAGAGGCCCGACGCTCTCTCAGGATCCTCGGCTCTCAGAGGCCCTTCACCCCACGGGATGAGCATCGGCAGCTCTTTGGGGACGCATCGGTCCGTACACGCGATAAAAGGCCACCGTCTTCATTCAGGTTAGCAAAGAAGAGCTCAAAGCAGAACACAGTCCTAAGCTGTGTATGTGCAGAGTGCTTTGAGTCTCAGCTCATTGTTATTGTTATTCCATTCATATAGAGGTATATTAGAGGTATGGAGTGCAAGGTTTTCTGTAAAACAAGTCATTATCACATGCATATTAAACTAAAATACTATAACAAGCAGTACGAGGTAGATAGAAGTTCTGGCTCTCGTCTGTTTCTTTAACGTCTGCTTCTTTTGCTTTCCTCGTCTGCTGCAGTCTTCATGCTGTTCATTTTGAGACCGCTGATTCCAGACCGAGTTCGGGAACCCGTCTCTCACCTCTGGAACATGTAAGGTGTTTCTAAAAACAACTGTTTTGACACATTAATTAAAAATGATGTAGTTACAGAACTGGGTATGTTTACATCCCATCGTTAACCAGAAGCCCAGGTTGCCTCTGTCCTTGGATGAAGACTGCGGTGATGGTGGAACGGCTGTGCCCAAACCCCCAGTTGAGCGTCTGGACAGGAGAGGCTCAGGAGGGGCGCGGTTCAGGCATATCAGAGCGCGATCACTCACCAGACTACCTCCTATGACTCAACAATCCAAAGGTATGATTTGCAGCACTGCTTGTTCACTTTATAATGGAGGACTCAGACACTGTTAGAGCGGTGGTGGGAAAGATGAGCAGAGATAGCTGTTTGGAAAAGGAGAAATAGAAGAGACAGAACGGGGACACATGTGGAGAGACTGAGGTGAAGCTTTAAACGTGGAGCAGGTGTTATATTATATTTTAGAAACTTTTTTTTTGTTATATTTCTTGAATTACTCTTTACACCCTGATAGCAATCAATAAATCAATCAACTATTAGACCTTTGCATATAACCCATCCATGCAGGGAAACACACACATACATACATATACTAGTGAACACACATACCAGGGGGCTGTGAAACAACCACATACAAACACTAGTGAACACACACACCTAGGGGCGGTGAAACACACAGACACAGACACACATACACACACACACTAGTGAACGCACACACACACACACTAGTGAACACACACACATACACTAGGGGGGCAGTGAAACACTCACATGCACACACACACACACACACACACTAGGGGCAGTAAAACTCTTACACACACACACACTAGGTGGCACATACACATACACACGCTAGTGAACACACATTAGGGGGCAGTGAACCATCCACAGACACACACACTAGGGTAAGTGAAACACCCATATACAAACACACATGTGAGCACACACACTAGGGGGCTGTGAAACACTCACATGCACACACACACACACACACACACACACACACACACAGACACACACACACTAGGGGCAGTAAAACTCTTACACACACACACACACACTAGGGGGCTGTGAAACACTCACATACACAAACACACACACACTAGGGGCAGTAAAACTCACACACACACACACACTAGGGGGGCAGTGAACCATCCACATGCACAAACACACACACACATACACTAGGGGCAGTAAAACTCACACACACACACACACACACACTAGGGGGCAGTGAACCATCCACACACACACACACACACACACACACTAGGGGCAGTAAAACTCACACACACACACACACACACTAGGGGGGCAGTGAACCATCCACACACACACACACACACACACACACACACACTAGGGGCAGTAAAACTCTCACACACACACACACACACACCAGGGGCAGTGGAACTCACAAACACACACACACTAGGGGCAGTAAAACTCTCACACACACACACTAGGGGGGCAGTGAAACACCCATATACACACACACTAGTGAGCACACACACTAGGGGGCTGTGAAACACTCACACACACATACACACACAAACACACACACACACACACTAGGGGCAGTAAAACTCTCACACACACACACACACACACACACTAGGGGGCAGTGAAACACCCATATACACACACACTAGTGAGCACACACACTAGTGGGCTGTGAAACACTCACATACACACACACACACAAACACACTTGGGGCAGTAAAACTCACACACACACACACACACATAAGGGGGGCAGTGAACCATCCACACACACACACCCACACACTAGGGGGCAATAAAACACACATAAACACACTATAGTGAACACACACACACTAGGGGCAGTGAAACACCCACATACACACAGACACTAGTGAACACATATCTGCTAAAGAAAAGAAAAAGAAAAGAAGAAAGTTTGAACGTAGAGAGTAGAAATAGCTATTAGTTAGCTGACTTGCTCGCTGACTGTGTTTTGCCTGTATTGGAGTTTTTAACAGCTTTCGTTCACATACGCCTCTCCAACGTTCTCTGCTGTGATTAGTCAAGCCGTGCACATTCTTGTGTTTTGGGGGTGTCTTTGGAAGGAGGGCTAAAAGTAGGGATAGGAATTTTATTTTTTTAATTTAAACTAGCTTAGAATAAAACACAAAATCAGCTACTCAAGTTTTAATAAGGAAAGGAAAATAGGAGCCCTGAGAGAAAAGAGGAAGAAGATGCTAATAAAGAGTAAAGGAGATGTAGAGGAAAGGTACGAATCCTGCTGAAGGAGAGGTTTGATTGTTGCCAATGGAACGGTACTTCTGTGCACGCATTCGCTCCTCTCTATTCATGTGTCAGTCCATTTCAAAGACAGATGGAAGGCGCTTTTCTAGAGTAACCTTGTCCTCGTCCCGGCTCCCCGCGCTTTAAAGACGCTCTGACAGCTGTTTAAGTGCCTCACTCGGAGGAAGGCCCAAATGAATAGACTCTTTCACGGGCTCTGTTATAAACAAATTTACATCCACAGCATGAAACAGTGCCACCCACGCTGATACAGCCTCACTCAGACTATGCAAACGGATGATTCTGAATTCTGAAAGGTTTAAAGGTGCTCTGCCTTCACTGCATCTGTCTTGTTACGACCCGGAGTCTAGGGACACACACACACACACACATGGAAAATGGGAGAGAAGAGAGAGAATTATTAAAAACAACAGGAGAATCTGAGCTGCAATAATCCAACATGTATATTATGCAATAGTATACACAGTCGAGCCACATTATTATGACCACCGTATCCACCATGTGCAGCACGGATGGCAGCTAGACGGACTGGGAGACTCAATAAGGTCCTTGTAGGTGGTCACAGGTATCTGGACTTTACTTCAGCCTTTGTGCAAATGAAACAGGTCTCATACTTAAGGGTTAATACATGGAGCGCTGCATAACCTGGTGCTGTTGTCCACAAAACTTTTTACAATGATGTTGTCACAAAGCAGCTTTACAGAGATTTTGAAAACAGACAGTTACAACATATACCCCCCAGTGATCAAACCAGAGGCAACAGTGGTGAGAACACCTCCCTCAGACTGGAGGAAGAAAACTTGGGAGGAACCAAACTCACAAGTGGAGACCCGTCCTGTTCTGATCAAACAGTATTTACAGTTTAATAAACTAAACACCAAAGAAAAGAGTCTCTGTTTGAAATCTGCATAGCAAAGCTTTAGAAGCTGCACAGGTAGAGGCAGTCTCTGACTGAGGCAGTCTCTGACTGAGGCAGACTCTGACTGAGGCAGTCTCCGGCTGAGTCTGTATGTAAAGTGGGCGTGAGCTGAAACAGTCCCATCCTATCTCAATGCTGGTGCAACTGGATGGTACAGGGATGTAACTGAGGGTGTAGCAGTTGACACTAATGGACAGGAGAGCTGGCTGGTGATGGTGGGGAGGAGGCTCTGATGGTCAGTCCTCCAACAGCGTTCAACAGACGGGAGGACAGTCATTGGATGTGTCTTAAAACCTACTGAGCTCCTACATAGGCAGCATTTTACCTCATAGTAAGCGCTCCCGACATGTAGACTGTCCCAATTCGAACGCTTCCTCAGCTGCTAAGACAATCCCATGATGCAACGCAAGCAGAACTTCTTTAAATGTAAGTTATTCTGATTCTCTCTGGTGTTTTAATGTGTTTTTGTCACATAATCACACAATGGGTGTGTCTCAAACCCTAGTGAGTGTCTAAGTAGGCTGTCTAGGTGGGCAGCTGTTTAAGTAGCAGCGTTCTCTCCTCATCTCTCCTCATAAAACAGATTACTGAGACGCTCTAGTTAGAGAGAGACTGCGTCACGGCTTGTTCCTGCGACCGATGGTTTAGCTGGTTGCTAAGCTACCGGCCAGCATCCAAAACAATAGCCCGAGGCTTAAAAATCTGCTAGCATAAATGCTAATGTCTGGAGTATAAAACTGCTAAATGGTGAAGGACTCGTTACAGAGTTGATAATAAAATACTGTTTTGTGTGATTATATGACCAGAAACACATTAAAACTCCAGAGAGAATCAAAATAACTCACATTTTAAAACCACTTCACTGCTCCTAGATTAGCCTGCGGTGCATCATGGGATTGTTTTAGCGGCTGAGGAAGAGTTCGATGCTTCCTTAAAATCAGGTCTAAATAAGGTTCCTCAGTAGACAGTATGTTTAAGGTATGTAAGAATTGAGACCGTCTACATGTCGGGAGCGCATACTTTGAAGTAAAATGCTGCCTATGTAGGAGCTCACTAGGATTTGAGACACAGCCTAAAAGCCTTTTATTTGAAACTCTGTAACGAGTCATTGACCATTTTGCAGTTGTATACTGAGCCGTTATCATTTATGCTAGCGGATTTTTAATCCTCGGGCTATTGTTTTGGATGCTGGCCGGTAGCTTAGCAACCAGCTAAAACACCAGACGCATGCTGCAGTGGGCGGGAACAAGCCGTGACGCAGTCTCTCTCTAACTAGAGCGTCTCAGTAATCTGTTTTATGAGGAGAGAACGCTGCTACTTACACAGCTGCTACCTAGACAGCCTACTTACACACTCACTAGAATTTGAGACACTTCCTATGATTGAATCTTTATGTAAAGTGGGCGGAGCTGAAACAGTCCCATCCTATCTCAATGCTGGTGCATCTGGATGGTACAGTAATGTAACTGAGGGTGTAGCAGTTGGTACAAATGGACAGAAGAGCTGGCTGGTGATGGTGGGGAGGAGGTCCAGTCCTCCAACAACGTTCAACAGACGGGAGGACGGTCATTACCTCAGGAAGAGTAAAGAGAGAAAGTTAGTTTGGCAAAGTAACCAAAGTAACAATCCCAGAAAACAGTGCAATCTTTCTTAATGTCTCCATTAAACTACAAGACATAGACTCGTTTCAGCCAGTTTCAAACCAGTAAACAGTGAGTTAACGTGTAAAGACTTATTAACATTACTTCAGCCGTAGTGCAGCTGACATACCTAATACATTAGCATTAGCATAAGTAGGATCACTGCTTGTTTTTCAAAGCTACAGACGATGTTAGCCTGCTGTGTGCTGTGCGGTAGAGCCTAGCATCGCCATTAACGTTATTATGATGGACTCATTTCATTAGAGAACGTGACTCTAAGTGATACGTTTCTTTGAAAAATAGCTCCTTTCGTCCACATTCTTCTTGTTTGCTGCCATCTTCACTCGCTTCTCACACCCATGTGTCTCCCAGGCTGGACCTGAGTCTTGCACAGTGAGTCTCATATGACTGGAAAGCTCTCCTCCCAGTGCTAACAACCAAACGTAGCTACAGAGTCTCACGTGACAGCAGGGAAAGACCCAGCCAATCACACTGGCCGTATGTGTTACGAGGAGGTAGGACTCCAGTAGAGAACGTGATTTAACCCTTTCTGCACCTCTAGGTTAATGAGACGTTGACAGATCAGGGTTTTTTTTGGAGGGGATCAAATTATTGGTGGGGACAGTTCAGTAATCTCTGGATGTTGGTGGGGGACACGTCACCATGCTAACTCTACGACATTGATCTCCAAAGTGGCAACTTTATAGGAGAGGGAAACGACCTACTTTACTTTTAATGTAAGTCAATGGAACCAGAGCTTTTCTATTGGTCCGTTCATCATGAACTATTCTCACAATATAAACAGCAGCTGTTGCGTTTAGATTAATGTATTTCTTTGGACATGGTTACATATGACCGTGTTTGTGTTTTCCTATAGTTCTCCAACCTGAGGACTGTAATGAGTCCCCAAAACTCATTAAGCAAAGAAGCATAGAACATGTCCCGCATTGTGAAGCCACGGGAGGAGGAACAGAGGCACCTCCAGAAACTGAGGAGACACCAACCAAACTTAGGTACGCTTTTGATCATCTATTAAATTCTCTTCTGTCATTGTCTATATGATATCTGATGAAGATATGCAGCTTGTGGTTTGGAGAGCCATGCCTTCCTGACTCATTAAGATGGGGGCATTGAGAAGACAGCTGGAGCCTGGAAGCCTCAGGTGATTCCTTGGTGTAGATAACAGCAACCTTGAGGCCTGAAACATTGTTAAAGTCCCTCAGTGGATTGATCTCAGCACTGTGACCAAGAACAGCAATAAAACATTTTTATAGCTATTCGATCCCTCTGCCAAGACCCCGCCTCAGAAACCACACTCTGCAAGAATTGAATTTGTTTATGTGCCGGACTGGTAAAAAAAGATTTAATGACTATGCTTATAGGTTTCGTCCTTGTCAATGAGTTTCTTTATTGCAGCAAGTTGGATCTGCAGAACCCAGGATCCAGATCCAGAAAACCACTGATCTGCAATGAAATGTTAAGACCTCAGCTTCTCTATGAACACAAAACATGCTTTAAATGTTTAAAGAACCTTTACAATACTCTGTAAAATGACTAGCAATGAATCAGAATTAGAGAGAACCAGAGAATACAGCAAATGAGCGCTAAGCTAAACCAGTGGTTCCCATTCTTTGTAGCGCCATAAACATACACATATTGCCCTGATGTGTATGGAAGCCCTCGTAATACATGTGTTATGATGTACTGAGTACAGCTGAAAAAATAAATAATGTTTGGGATGCTTGTAAGGCCTGTGACTGTAAGACGAATAGTAAATAAGAAAAGGTTCATGGACGCAAAGCACAAGGACAAGGAGAGCGTGCCTTAACAGCGGTCAATAAAAGAACACTCACTTCACACATGCACACGATAAAACTAAGTAACATGTACAGTCTGATGGACTAGTCTGGGTTTGGAGAACACCAGGAAACTGTACAGTTTGGTGGAGGTGTACGTCATCATACTGTTTAGTTATCTGTGTTAACATTAGTTACTAAACGCTTGTTAGTAGCGTTACTTGTTCTAGCTACTCGCTTTCAATCTCCACAACAAAGTAAAAGTTACACTGTAAACCCTGATAAGTTGTACTTAAAGAGTTTGAGTGATTGCCTTAAAATGTTTAAGTAATGCAAACTAGAGAAAATGTAATGGTTTGAGTAAAATCAACTTGAATGTCAAATAGACTGGAAGTAATCATTTGAGTTTAATACAATGAAATCTAAATTGTTAGTACTTAAAATATTTTGTAAAATCAAACCTGTAATCAAAATTAAGTTGTAAAAAAAAAATAAAAAATGTAGCATTAAAATAATTCTCACATTATTACAATCTACACTTGATCTTATAGCTTTTAAACATTTTAAACTGACGGATGGAAAGCTTTTTAAATTTTCTTTTATGAACAATGAAATGAACTAATATGTTCAATAAAAAAACCAATGCTGCATAGCTATTAGTAGCAATACATGGAATGTACATTTTAAGCACAAGGAACAGAATTAGCAACGTATGATTTTAAATTGTATTAATCTTCACTCGCAGACTGCACAAGCTGAACATGGAAAAATAAAATAAGAAGAAATGAGCAGTTTGCCACGGCCCAGTTAGCTGAAGCTCGTGTCTGAACAATAATTCGATAACGCTAGTGTCCAAGACCAATATATACAATATACCCTGACCAAAACTCTATTTATGTGACCTGGTAGAACAATATATTCAAGTTTTGGCTGGAAATATGCTGAATTCAATCAATCAATCAACCTTCATTTAATCTCGGAAATACATTGAGGGGTGACCCTCGTTTTCAATGCAGCCGAGTATATACATTTTAAGGGATTGAAAGCAAAATGAGCAAAAATAATAATAATAAATAAAATACAAATTTTATATAGACATTTAAAATAGATGCATAAAATATAATGTAAACATTTTTGGACAAATTTAATAAAAGAATATAAAAGAATATAAAATAAACATAAAATACATACAACAAGATAATAAAAACTTAAAATACGAATAAAAAATATACTCATTAAAAACATTCACGATAAAAAAATGGATTCAAATAAAATAAAATAAAATAAAATAAAATAAAATAAAATAAAATAAAATAAAATAAAATAAAATAAACAAATAAGATAAAAGTAAAATCCAATAGAAAGATAAACTCATTTAAAACAATCACAGGCTTTCTGATGGTGGTTAGAAACTAAGAGTTTAAAATCGTTCAGTGGTTATTTATTGAAAACAAAGAAGAGATGTAACCTGGCAAATGGCCAGAGAGTGATTTATAGATAAAAATAAGCCAATGAGATTCTCTTTGTGTAATTCTTCAATTGTGAACACACATATGAAGAATTACATCAGCTGCGTACCGTCTATCTCAGAGTTCTCACTTATCTGATGGGGTTACAGTGGCAGAACTCTAAAAAGAAAAAGTTTAAACCCTTTTTATAACATATAAACAACTTTTTTTATACAGTTTTTGTTCCGTTCTACAACAATACAGCAATTTTGGTGAAACTTAACGTTCCATCAACGTTGTAACTTTGTAATTTTAGCTCCTTTACACCAGCACATGTTTGGTTTTGTCCTGAAAGTGCCTCAAATTGCTGCACAGTGCCATACGGCCTAGCTCAATATAATATACAAGGCCGTCAGTTATTGGAGGAGGTGGGTCCGTAATAGAAAATATAATAACGAGCTAATAAAATGGCCAAAGTAGGATTTTGACTTCAGCCAAACTTTAACATTGATGCAGTTCTCCAAGAACACTCCCATCCAGCATCCAGACACAATGCTCACAGATGCAATCCCCATCACTCCTCGTCTCTCTCTCCCTCCCTCCCTCTGATATAGTTGATAATGGAGCAGTATTAGATTATGAGGGCAGTTTGTGGCTGGCTGGCAGGCTGCTCTGATGACCGCCAGCGCTGCTCCGCTCAAGACTCTCAGGATGAGATCACGTCTCGGACCAAAAAAGCCCATCAACAGAGAGGCATTATCAAGTCATTACCAGGGCCAAACACAATCAATGCCCCAAATACGCCCGGCTGTACCATAAGAACGTCTCCGCAGCCCATCAGCAGCGCCCGCGGCTTTGGTACCTGCAGCGTGTTTATTTTCGCACACGCTGCCATTCGGATGGAGGCCCTGAGATGTTTGTGAGCAGCCAGAAGCCGGCCGCAATACCGGATACCTTTATTTTTAAGATAAGGCTCACCATGACATCGCATGAACTTGGGGCATAAGTGCACAGACCTGTGGTTTCCTGTTGGTTGCGTGCACGCTTTCGGCCCGAGCAACCTGCACACCTTCATCTCACGCAACCGGGCTTGTTCCCCAGAGATTACAGATTGTCAATCTTTACAGTTGAAGAGAAAGCAGCAGAGCAGAGGTGAGCTTGATGGGACCCGGAGATGCCCGTTCACTGTGGCTCTGAAACACTGGGCATTGCAACAGGGACACCTGGTGGCAGACTGTGGAACATAAACGTAATGTGTTTAGAGATTAGATTGCAACACTTCTGAAACATACATGTAAAATCTGGTGTTGTGCTTTAATAGTTATGAAAGGAGTTATGAGGGACTCATTACCTGCTGTTATGTACTAGATCACTGTATATCAGATAAGATCTGCGAATCAACGTATTCCATGTAGCTTCCGTTTGTTTACAATGTGTCTATATGTGTGTGTGTGTGTGTGAGATCAGGGGGATACCGCGGACCAGCAGAGCTGACCCTCATACGAAGGAAACGAAAGCAGGTTTGTTTTTAACATCGTTTGCTCAGCAGTACCAGCTGCACATGAACTCCACTGCTTGTGAGTCCGAGTCCTGAACAGATATACATGCATCTCGTATCGCTTCGAACATAAAAACAGCATCAGCTCGTAGAATCTTTCCTGCTTGTAGACACAACTTCCTGCATGGCGCCTCTAATGCAAATCTTCAGCCTCACGGGTGTCTATAAAGAACACAGGCTAATCAGAAAACGTGTAGGCGTGAGCATGTTGACCTTTTCATACTGGGTTGAACATCCTGTATTTATATACAAATGATTGAAAGGGTGAGAACCACTGATGTGAAGTGAGTAGGTGTAGCGCCTCTGTAGGGTTCCAACTGATATTCATGGTATATATATATATTTATGTGTGTGTGTGTGTGTGTGCGCTCCTGTGTCTGCATGCATGCATTCATGTGATTCCTTCCCTGTTTCACTGATGCAGAAGCTGATTATGGACATGGAGACTCCACAGGAAGTCATACCACAGATGAGTCTGTGTTCTGGACCGCTGAGGTGCTTCCTTTACTGCAGGAGTTTGAAGCTGTTACACCAGGTGATGATAAACAGACGTTATGGGTTTAGTAATATATATATATATATATATATACACTACCGCTCCAAAGTTTAGGATCACTGTAGAATTTCATTTCATGCAATTTTCATGCAATTCACAAACAATATTGTCCATTTCACAGTTAGTTTAAGTGTATCAGATGATTTTTAAAGAATATAAATGTTTGTATTAAAGTCTATTTTTGTAAAGAGGCTTATTTTACATATAGTTCTATTATCAGTAATTCTCAGTCCTCTGTCTAAATCTCCTGGTACGACCACCAATCCAAGTTAAGGATGTTATTGGACTAATTGGTTGTTAGGACACTCTTGCTCAATTGTGATGCACAGCTGAAAAACATTCTACTAATAAGTGAGTATAAAAGGGAGAACAACATTCTAGGTTAGTTTAGTATCTGAAGATCAGCAGTTGATGGCTTGCTGACCGACTCAAAATGACCAGAAAGAAACAACTTTTTTTAGAGACCCGTCAGTCCATTGTTGTGTTAAGAAAGAAGATACTCCATTAAAACAAGAACATTTCACTGTGATCCCAAACTTTTATATATATATATATATATATATATATATATATATATATATATATATATATATATATGTATATGTATATATATATATATATATACACAATATATATATATATATATATATATATATATATGTATATGTATATATATATATATATATATACACAAAATATATATATATATATATATATATATATATATATATATATATATATATATATATATATATATATATATATATGCACATTCACCCAGCAATACTTGCAACGCGTTCCAAAGAAAAGTTGGGAGGGGAGTAAATATGTGACTAAGTTGTTTAATGTTCATGAAACCAAGGTGATTAAATCAGGTTTGGGTACATAAGGGCCTAGTCCTTTACCCAAAGGCCTATCAGCAAACAGCCCACATGTTTAAAATTGGCAAGGATTTTAGGTTTTTAAATTTTTCCACCCTCTGTGGTGCATTAAACAATGAAGAGATTCCAGGATTCTGGAAGTATCTCTGTAAACGAAGAGCAAGGTCGAAAGGTTGTGACCTTTTATCCCCACTGACATCTCTACTTTAAAAAACAGCTGCTGGTGTGAGCATCACTATATGGGCTCAGGTGAACTTTGACAAATCCTTGTCAATAAACCGAGACTGTAACGTGTGCAGCATACATCCTGAGATGTTGTTGACTTCTCCTGGCTCTGAAATAGATTAATGTATTAATGTACACAGAGGAAACGTATGCATTGTGGTCAGACGAGTCAGACGAGTCAGCCTTTCAGACTGTTTATGGAAACAGTAGATGTTGTGTTGTTCTTTGGGCCGTGAAGTTCAGATTGATTGCTATGGAAAAAACGAGTGGGTTTAGTCTTTTTTAGTATGGTTTGATTATTATGAGTGCTTCACAGTCAAAGATTAATTTACAAAGTAATGAAACCCAACTCAAACCAACCATCGTGCACCTACACATCTAAAACTATAGTAATAATAATAATAATAATAATAATAATTCTAACAACATATAACAACATCTACATTACAAGGTACCAACACCATACCAAAGCAAATCTAACTTTAACAACAAATCCTAAATAAATATAGCTATCAAGTATCAAAATCTGTCTGAAGAGTTATAACAGTAGGTCCTCACCAGTGGAGTACTAAGACTGGCTATTGGTTGTGTTCCTTCCTGATGTCTCCTTCCTAGAAGGTGGAAGCCATTCAGAGATTGAGCAAACTTTAGACACATCAGTTCCCGTCTTTCTTCAAGTGAGAGGATGTCCAGGGTGTTAAGGGTATGTTAGTAATTAACATAAGATACTCTAATAATGATGCATCATGCCACACATTCCAACTGTGTGGGTAAGGATCCAGTCCAGCATGCCACACAGGAATGGCACAGCCCAACACTCATGAAGCCAACAACTTGCTGCTGGCACTTGCTGTCAGTGTTTACTTGCTCATCCCACCAAAGATTGTGCTGAATGATGAGCGCCAATGCTTTGATCTTAGGCTTCAGAGAAAGAAGAGTGTTGCTAATGCAGAGAGGTGGTATTCACGGTGTGCATGCATTTCTCTATGTTGTTAGTGGACCAGATGCTCAGCTCAATTATATCTTGAGAGGTGGAGGTCTAGACTCCAGCAGGCTAACATCATCAGCATATTTCCAAACTGAGCTAGAGCAGCATCCATCAAGATAAAGTAAAGGACTGGTCCAAGAAGAGTTCGCTGGAGCACCCCACCTGTTAGAAAGTGCTTGACGGGTTGCCAAGATAGTGTACTCTTTGTTTTCTTTTAGAAACAAAATTACAAACCTGCAAAATAAGTTCAGGCCTCACCCTGAAATTGACCAGCAGCAAAACTGTAGGAACCCTCTCATGAACTTCCTGTTCTTGTTTTTTGGTGGCTGTAGTTTTAAATATCTCACCAGTGACCAGTCTCATCACCCACAGACCAACTGTTCACTCTACAATACTCACTCCTACCGAGCGCACGAGGGTGAAGCAGCTCGTTCACCAGTTTTCCTGTTCCACCTTAAACAGTGCAGCAGGAGCCAGAACGTACCTGCACCTCCATTTAAGGTGGAAACAGGAGAACTGGTGAAGGAGAAGCTGAGCTGATGGTGCTGGTGGTCAGTAGGAGTGAGTATTGCAGTGTGTAAGGGTGATCTGGGGGTGAACACTGGTGGTCAGTAGGAGTGAGTATTGTAGTGTGTAAGGGTGATCTGTGGGTGAACACTGGTGGTCAGTATGAGTGAGTATTGTAGTGTGTAAGGGTGATCTGGGGGTGAACACTGGTGGTCAGTAGGAGTGAGTATTGTAGCGTGTAAGGGTGATCTGGGGGTGAACACAGGTGATAGATTTAAAAGCGTACGTTATGGTAAGTAAACAGCGTAACGTTAATGACGAGAGGGGCGGAGTTGAGTGTGTGGTGCTGGTTGATCTACAGGACAGTAAACCACAGACGTTGTGGAGCTCCTCGGTATGGAGGTCCACCAACCGCCAACACACCAGTTGTAGCTCAACACTTTAGTATGTGGTGGTTTGTTTTCTTGGTGGTTCTTAATCTGCTGCTTGATATCAGCTCATCTTTCAGTTCAGCTCAAATCTCTCTTCATCACATCAGCATCACCTCCAACATCTCCTGTAACATCTCACCTCCATCTCCTCCTCTCTGTTCTTCACTTACCACCACCATCTGGATTTTGAAAAACATTGGAATGATGCAACCTACTGACTACAATCCTGTGGTCAACTTACTAAAGTCCTTACTAAAATCAGTAGCTACCAGTGAACCTACAAAAGCAGGACTTTCAGTATTCCAAGTCAAAGTGTCTGCTAGATTAACAAGGACATTGATTGTTGTTAATTACCTTTTCAGGCCCCCAAATTGTCTAAAATCAAATATAATGTCCCTAAAAAGCCACTGACAGACAAAATATTCAGCAATATTTTCCAGGGAGGAAGTCGAGGAGAAGATCTCAGCTGATCTGGGCAGTGCAGGACGTGGTTATAGTACAGGGATGACCTCTACTTTCCACTGACCACACTGTAAACCCAAATAAGTTGATTGTACTTTTGAGTGATTGCCTTAAAATATTTAAGTAATGAAACTAGAGAAAATGTAATGGTTTTAGTAAAATCAACTTAAATGTCAAATAGACTGGAAGTAATCATTTAAGTTGAATACAATAAAATCTAAATTGTTTGTACATAAAATATTTTGTAAAATCAACCCTGTAATCCAAATTTAGTTGTGAAAAAGTTAAAAATAGTCTCCATAAAAAGCTGATGTTTTCCTACATCAAAAGAACACAAACAGCAGTTAAATTTAGTTTAGATTTTATTTAAAATTACATCACTGGGATCATCTAGGATGATTTTGACCCTCGAAGGGTTCAGTAGTGATGATGACTGGTTTTGATTGGTCTAGTTAGAATACTGTTTATCTTACAATAATTCTTAAATACAGTTTACACACTGAAATGATAAAAACACAGTAAATCACATTTTCTAACTTTAGATCAGCATCAACTGCAGAACAACAGTTTTACACCACTTGAACACGGAAAACTACTTACTAAGTTCCAGAATGAGAAAAAGAGAGGGAAGATGGCGGCTTGGTTAATTGTAGTCCTCTGTAGTTCTTCAAGAAAAGAAAACAATGGAGAAAATGTCCACTGTAGAGAAATCCCAGCACTACAGAGTTTCTGTCCGAGGAAAAGAAGTTAAACACAGAAAACACCAAACCTCACAGTGAAAATAGAAAAAGACTTCAAACCTTTACAAGCTCCACTAAACAACTCAAACTAGTCTTGATTGAACTGACCAATGAGAATCTGGCAAGGTGCTACAGGGGCGTGGTCCAAGCTAAAAGCTGATGTTTTAAGTTCAACTTAAAAATATTAGTGCACTCAGTTATTCTTTCAAAATAGTAGAACATACTAGAATATTTTAAATAATACAATAAAAGTTTAGTTTTTAAGCCTCATTACACAAACTCTACACAGACACTAATTACGGGTTAACAGTGCAGGAACTAAACCTTCCCTAAAAAGAATTAACCAGCCTTAACAGTCTGCTATAGACTTCCCACACAGTCAGGGTGGGCAAGTGATGGGGGCTGGAAGGAAAGCTGATAGTTGGATAGTGTCCAGTGCTGATGAAATTTCAACAAATGAATCATCGCGTTTGCAGTGACCACAGTTTCAGATCCAGGAATACTTATTACTTGTTCACTTCTGTTGGTGTTGGCCGTGACGGTGATCTCCAGATGCCACATTGTGAGGGTAACTAGACTTCAGCGTTGCACCATTATTCACAAAGTAGTTTATTCTGGCCGGAGCATGCGCCCTGTGAACTTTGGTTCTGAAGTGTTTCCACAGTTTTGTATTTCACTTGTAAAAAGCTGCATATAGAAATCTTCAGTGTTGGTCTCAATCATGTCTAGAGTTGCGTTACCTCTGGTGTTGTCTTAAGCAAACTCTATTTACACAAACTTGAGAATTCTAGTCTGTTAAAATCCCCCAGAAAGACAAGACCTACATGAGGGTACTCAACATGTACGCCAGCAGTGATGACCTAGTAGCAGATCGCAATGTGGGAAGTTCACAGGTGTATAAATTGATGTAATGAGTAATGATATAGGATTAGATAACCAATGAGCTTCTATCCATATCCTCATATTCCAGTTCACTTGGGTTTAGGAGTTGTCTATGAGGTGTACAGCCTTTTACACACAGAGCCACCCCACCACCTTTTCTTGAACGTCTGTGCTTTGAAAGCACATTATAACCCAAAACATCAAAAGAGCAAGTTTGAATGACAGCTGAACTGACTGAAACTCCTCAGATTTGTTTACCGAAGATCTGGGTTTGCACATGAGATTAGTTGGCGTTCTGGTGAAGTTAGAAATGAATTCAACGTGCTGGATGGCTCGAAGAACACCCATAAACACGGTCTTTCTAGACAGTTAAGACAATTAAGACCTAATTATATAATCTTAATTTTTATTTTCTACGTTTACATCTAATTATTGATTTAAACATGACAGTGGCAAGCCTTGTTCAGAACATGTTACAAGAGTATGGCTGTGAAATCCAAAACTAGACTGGAGGTGTGGTCAGTGGAGTTGATACAGTGGACAGGAGGTGGTTGTAATGTTATGGCTGATTGGTGTGCATATCATTTAACAAAACATGTATATGTGTATGGCTGTATATTTGTATGTATATATGCATCCACTTATAATTGTATGGCTGTATGAAGGTATGTATCTCTTTATTCGCCAGTAGGCTCTTCAGATGAAGAGTAATGTAGTTCTGAGGGATGTTATATGTCGTTTGAGATCCAGACTAAGACTTCTGGCTTAGGGAGCGTATTCCAGAGAGGATAGAGAGAGTGCAACTGCGGAGAGAAAGAAAACATAAGATTTGAATCCACAGGAATGAAACAACACATCTGTGTTAGGTTTGGCACAGCCTGGAACTTTCAGAGGGAGTGCAGGAACTGGGAGAAGGAACCACGGAATGAAATCTAATGGCAGTAAATATTTAAGCACTTTTAAAATTGAATGGAAATTCATTTGAAAAATAAATATCAAATATTTATCATGCCCAAGTGCCTCTCAGTTCATGCATAATAGAGCACAGAGAGGCGCGACGGCGTCATCAGACAGGGCAGCGATGCAGAATATGCCAGCCTTTCGGAAACAGCCAAGATGGGAATAGCGGCGCAACATTTATTTTACCCAGAATAGCTTCGGAAACCTCAGCCGTGCAGCTCTTCCTCTTTCCAGAGCTGTCTGTGCAGTTGGAAATAGTGTCTATGCTTCACCTGGTGTTTATATTTGCAGAAGAAGTCTTTCAAGAAGAATAGGCTGCATCAGCTAAAATACAGTCCACGTCTAAAATAATGTGAAAAGAAATACTTTGGGCGTGTGAGAGACCCCTGTGTGCTGACGGCTGAAGACTGTGCTCTAAGTACCGCAGGTTAACTGTCAGGGGGTGTTGACGTGTGGGAGAAATGTCAGTGAAATGTCAGCAGGTCTATTTTGGCCATCAGCCCAAGTTTATTGAAATGTGATATATACAGTACTGCAAAAAAAAAAAAAAAAAACAGCCAGTAAGTTTTTAAGCATATATTTAACAAAAAAAACTGTTCAGTAAGGTCCAGTTAGAGGAGATCACCTCAGGCCAAGGTCTGGACCATCATCATTTCTAACTTGTGTTATGATTCAGTGCCATATCCTGTTTACTGAAGTAGTCTAGTATCAGCATCTTATACCATCAGCTACTGAAACACCAACACACCACACATACCCTTCAGTATATTTCAGTATATTTACTATATTTACTAATTATTTATGAAGCTCCAAATATTTTTTTGTCCTCACTTCAATAAAAACAAGAGCTACATTAAAAAAAAAAACAATGCTTTTAAAAAAAGTGCATCTTAAAGTGTTTATTTATAGAGAAAGTTAATAAAACGTGGTTCTTCTTGTTAACTCAGCTTCTCAGATGAACATGTTGGTTGTACAGAGCGGTGTTCTCCAGAACTAGACGAGCAGGTTCATTCCAGAACCGTTCCTGTTAAACACTCAGTTCTCTCTGTTCACTTTTCTGTTTTTAGAGCTCCTTATTCTTTCTGACTCGCTTTAGTCTCCGACTGCTGCTCCTCACTTCCTGTGTCCCAATCTGCACAGATCTGATTGGCTGAGGAGCCTTCTGTGATCTTACAGTGTACGTGATTGGTCTCTGAGTTCTTTGCACTGTAAAGCCCGTATACCGTAAAGACAAGAAAAGCTCCGCCTCTTAAAATAAACACAGTCTAAATTAAATTATTCTCAGTAGTTTATCAGTTTGGGTCCATATTGGACAACGTCTGAGTCCGGATCCGGACCGCCTATTAGTGACCCCTGCGCTACAACATACAGTATACAATACTATGTCAATATTTTTCATTATTAAAGGAACAATATGTGAGTTGATGTTAACTATATGTTGTCACTTTCCTCTTTCCACGTTACAGGAGAGGGCACCAACTTATATTTTACTTTCAATGCAAGTCAATGGAACCAGAATAACAAGTTATTTTGGAGCATTTTTATTGGTCCATTAATCCTGCAATTTTCACGTATTCTAAACAGCGACTTCTGTGTTGAAATGACAGATATAAACATTTAAAAAGTAACTAAAATGATCAAGAATGTGAAGAAAT
>CM038707.1:3819721-3839721 GCA_021613375.1 Megaleporinus macrocephalus | reverse complement strand
ACGTCCTGTTCCAGAACAGCTCCATTACAGGTGCAACTCCGTTTCTATCGAACTCACTCGCTCTTTGATCAGCCATTATCAGCCTTTCACAGATCATTGTGTGTGTGTGTGTGTGCATCAGATTTGCTGCTCTCGCTGCTGCAGAGTGAGGAAGTGCACAGCAGTGGAGAGACTGTGTTGTACACCGTGGGTTCCCTGAAGCTCCTCTCTGGAAACTGCGCCCTCTCCAGGATGCTCCTGGCTAAAGACTTCATTGGGGTCCTGCTGCAGCTCGCTCAGAGGCTCATCCAGCTGACTGACCCTAACGCTGAACCTGATACCGATCACACAGGACACGGCCAGCATGCTATAGCAGGACACATACTGGTGCAGGTGGGCAGTTCATAATGCTTGCACTGGCAAATAACCATGGTGTTCTTTGCACTGTCAGCGTGTCTGATGTGCAGTATAGCAAGCATGCATATATATTTAAAACTATTTACCACTTGTGTTTGGACACCTCCACATTTAACCCATCTGTGCAGTGAAACACACCCCCATACACACACACACACACACACTAGTAAACACACTAGAAGGCAGTGGAAGGCAGAAGGTGCCTAGGAAGTAGCTGGGCGTTGGGTGTCTTGCTCAAGAGCACTTCAGTCGTGTCCTGTAGACTCAGGGGGTCGAACAAGGCTGGTTCCCTAACCCTCAGCCCATGGCTGCCCAGAATTTAGACAGGATTCATCAAGGGCTTGTTAATCTTGTTAAACAAGCAATATAATTGAATATCATTGAATCCAGTCATCGTGTTCTGCAGCCTTTTTCAGGCAACAGGTAAGGATATACCTCACTGACTGTGTCTGCACACATACATCCCTAAAGGTTATATAATTGACCACTTTTCCAACAACAGCCTCGCTAATAAGTAGGGCTGTGTATTGGCAAGAACCTGACAGTACAATACGTATCATGATACAGCGGTCACGATTCAATATATCGATACTGCAAGCAAAGTGATATAATACGATTTTTCTAATCCAACTATTAAAATACACCACTATATGAACAGGTTTGCCAATGCTTACAATAGCACTGCGCCCTTGTGCTGCTTGTTAATGTTGGAGTGGAGCTCAACACACATTGGGCCTGTTTTAAACCCTAGTGAGTGTGTAAGTAGGCTGTCTAGGTAGTGAGTGTGTAAGTATCAGCGTTCTCTCCTCATCTCTCCTCATAAAACAGATTACTGAGACGCTCTAGTTAGAGAGAGACTGCGTCACGGCTTGTTCCCGCCCACTGCAGCACGCCACCGGTGGTTTAGATGGTTGCTAAGCTACCGGCCGGCATCTAAAACAATAGCCCCAGTTTTAAAATCCACCAGCATAAATGCTAATGTCTGGAGTATAAAAGTGTAAATGGTGAAGGACTCGTTACAGAGTTGATAATAAAATACTGTTTTGTGTGATTATATGACCAGAAACACATTAAAACTCCTAGATTAGCCTGCGGTGCATCATGGGATTGTCTTAGCGGCTGAGGAAGAGTTCGATGCTTCTTAAAATCAGGTCTAAATAAGGTTCCTCAGTAGATAGCATGTTTAAGGTGTATAAGATGTCGGGAGTGCATACTATGACGTAAAATGCTGCCTATGTAGGAGCTCACCAGGTTTTGAGACACAACCATTGATTTACTGTCTTGTGTATCGATACTGTGTTTTTGAGAATTGATACAGTACCACAAAACATAATATACCGATATTCAATATTTTCTTACACCCCTTTTAATAAGTAAAGTAGGTATGCTTTCCATGCTCCCTTATCGGTGGCGCCCTGTTTCTTCTCTTGTAATTCTTTATTTTTCTAGTGTAATCAATGCTTACAATAGCACTGCGCCCTTGTGCTGCTTGTTAATGTTGGAGTGGAGCTGAAAATGGATTACAACACTGCCATCTAGTGGTCAAAGGTTTCAACACAACACACAATGGGTCTGTCTCAAAACCTAGTGAGTGTCAAGCACTGACATTGACATGATTGACATTCACAATATACAAAATACAATTTTGCTTTTGTTATCACTTCTGATATCACAATTATGTCAGTTTTTATATCTTTAACAGAAAAAAAACGTTTACAAAACAAGGAACTATTAACATGGAGGGTGCCTTCATATGATGCAAACCAAATGAAATAAAACAAACAGATATAAGATGAATAATATATATATAATCTGAGTAGTAGTTTATTCTATTTGTGTATCAATGAAGTCTGGTCTTTTACTTTTCATATAAATTGTCAATTTTGACCATAGTTTTGCACATTTTGTCTTCTGTAGCCTAATAGCAAAGCTATTTTTTTCCATTACATATATTTCATTGACTATGTTTATCCTCTCCTCCATTGCTGGGGGATCAGGTACACACCATCTCCTTGTTGGGGCTTTTTTACTTGCAATCAAGAGAATATTCCAGAGATATCTGTTTGATCCTATTTCTTAAGGACTGAGCTCTCCTAAAAATAAAATGTGAAATCTCAAGTTCATTTCTAAGTCTAATATTTTTTGTGATGTATCGAGCATATTTAACCAAAAAGCCCTTACTTTCCCCAAAATATATGCCAGTGTCCAGCTTCCTGAGGTGGTCCCTGTTTCAGTGGCAGCTCTTCTTCTCAAGGATTCAAGGATTCAAGGATTCAAGGATTCAAGGAGACTTTATTGTCATTCGCATCACATGTAGTACATGGGGTGGAACGAAATTGTGGTACCCAAGGACCCAGTTTTACCCAGACAGCAGTACTTAATAAATAAAATAAACATAAATATATAAAATATATGAAAATAAAATAAACAGGAATGGAGAAGGTAGCAGCAGAGTGTATTAAAGTGACTTCTCCCACTACTCAAACTTCTCATTCCAAAAGGCCACATGAACTCTTCCCCACATACAAGCTACAGCAAACCATTCTTGCTGACACAGAAATAGGTTTGTATTGTAAACACAGTACGCTCCTCTGTGTCCCCATTAGAGGTTTTGGCAGTCAGGAGGCCGCGAACTCTGCCCAGACGTTTCTTAGAATCTTACGCTCCGAGCCAAACTGGAGAAAACGCGAGCCCCTTCGGAAGGGCGGGTTGCTCAGGGTCCTAGCTCAGTGTGGATTGTTTTATGCGCATTTCCTTTTGTTTTTGCTTTTGTCTGCCATGGTTTCCTTTCATATCCATACTTTAGATCTTGGTTCTGGCTCGCAGCGTCAGGCCAGCGTATGCCTTGTTCTATAGGAGGAGCGAGCACAAGCTGTGAAATGTGCCTAAACAAACTTCCTGAGCTTGGCACGCATGGTTTGTCAGACGTCACAAACGGCACTGGCGCTCATTAACTATGGGCAGGCGGAAATGAGGGTATTTTGAGAGCGGGGCGCGCTGGGCCAGACGGGCATTAGCGGGCCCGGACCGCTCTCTTAATCAGCGGGCCAAGTCCTTGGTGGAGAGATTTATGAGGGTACTTTGAAACCTTCCGTTCTTTCTCCTTGATTATAAGAGGGGAAGTTTGCATGCACCTGTATCCTTGGGGCAGTGGCGAGGCAGTGGTGAGGCAGAGGCTAGTTTTTGGACCACTTTTATTTCAGACACACACACACAGTGCAGTCCTGCTTTCACTGGTTTCATGTTTTGTTTTGAGCAGAGCTGTTTGACCTTCTCTAATGACTTTGACCTCTCACCCCTTTATAGCTGACAGCAGCACTCAGGAACATGGCTGATCTGTCCGAGTCCCGTCCCTCCTTCTTGTCCAGCGGTGCCTTCTCTACGCTCTGTACGGTTATGCATCATCACCAGGATGACCAGGATATTTGTCTTAACGTGGCCAGGATATTTAGGTGAGATGCATTCTTATGATTTAATATTTATTATTATTATTATTATTATTAAGAAATATCAGGTTTAAATCACATCGCTTACAATTGAAATGCTTCACATGACATATATGCAAATGATTATGATAAATAAAGTAATAGTTAACTAGAACAGACACATCCAACCCCCCCCCCCCCCCCACACACACACAAAAAAAAGAAACAAAAAAAAACCCAAATAAATAAATAAATAAAAAAACACACACCCAACCCATACCCTGAAATGCTGTATATAAAGGGTGGATGTACTAAGTAGATTTTGTTTAATCTCAGTCTCCTCTGAGAAATAGTATTAATGGGCTCCAGATCTTGTCATATAAAATAAGTTTATTCTTCAGCATAAACCTAATTTTCTCCAAATATGACTGACAGTGTAGGAGGAGTTTACTGTGATTGACTGACAGTGTAGGAGGAGTTTACTGGGATTGACTGACAGTGTAGGAGGAGTTTACTGTGATTGACCGACAGTGTAGGTGGTTGTTTACTGTGATTGACTAACAGTGTAGGAGGAGTTTACTGGGATTGACTGACAGTGTAGGAGGATTTTTTGTGATTGACTGACAGTGTAGGAGGAGTTTACTGGGATTGACTGACAGTGTAGGAGGAGTTTACTGGGATTGACTAACAGTGTAGGAGGAGTTTACTGGGATTGACTGACAGTGTAGGAGGAGTTTACTGTGATTGACACAGTGTAGGAGGAGTTTACTGGGATTGACTGACAGTGTAGGAGGTTGTTTACTGTGATTGACTAACAGTGTAGGAGGAGTTTACTGTGATTGACTGACAGTGTAGGAGGAGTTTACTGGGATTGACTAACAGTGTAGGAGGAGTTTACTGGGATTGACTGACAGTGTAGGAGGAGTTTACTGTGATTGACACAGTGTAGGAGGAGTTTACTGTGATTGACTGACAGTGTAGGAGGTTGTTTACTGTGATTGACTAACAGTGTAGGAGGTTGTTTACTGTGATTGACTGACAGTGTAGGAGGAGTTTACTGGATTGACTGACAGTGTAGGAGGAGTTTACTGTGATTGACTGACAGTGTAGGAGGAGTTTACTGTGATTGACTGACAGTGTAGGAGGTTGTTTACTGTGATTGACTAACAGTGTAGGAGGAGTTTACTGTGATTGGCTGACAGTGTAGGAGGAGTTTACTGTGATTGACACAGTGTAGGAGGAGTTTACTGGGATTGACTGACAGTGTAGGAGGAGTTTACTGTGATTGACACAGTGTAGGAGGAGTTTACTGTGATTGACTGACAGTGTAGGAGGTTGTTTACTGTGATTGACTAACAGTGTAGGAGGTTGTTTACTGTGATTGACTGACAGTGTAGGAGGAGTTTACTGGGATTGACTGACAGTGTAGGAGGAGTTTACTGTGATTGACTGACAGTGTAGGAGGAGTTTACTGTGATTGACTGACAGTGTAGGAGGTTGTTTACTGTGATTGACTAACAGTGTAGGAGGAGTTTACTGTGATTGGCTGACAGTGTAGGAGGAGTTTACTGTGATTGACACAGTGTAGGAGGAGTTTACTGGGATTGACTGACAGTGTAGGAGGAGTTTACTGGGATTGACTGACAGTGTAGGAGGAGTTTACTGGGATTGACTAACAGTGTAGGAGGAGTTTACTGGGATTGACTGACAGTGTAGGAGGAGTTTACTGTGATTGACTGACAGTGTAGGAGGAGTTTACTGTGATTGACTAACAGTGTAGGAGGAGTTTATTGTGATTGGCTGACAGTGTAGGAGGAGTTTACTGTGATTGACTAACAGTGTAGGAGGAGTTTACTGTGATTGACTGACAGTGTAGGAGGAGTTTACTGGGATTGACTAACAGTGTAGGAGGAGTTTACTGGGATTGACTGACAGTGTAGGAGGAGTTTACTGTGATTGACTAACAGTGTAGGAGGAGTTTATTGTGATTGGCTGACAGTGTAGGAGGTTGTTTACTGTGATTGACTGACAGTGTAGGAGGAGTTTACTGTGATTGACTGACAGTGTAGAAGGAGTTTACTGTGATTGACTGACAGTGTAGAAGGAGTTTACTGTGATTGACTGACAGTGTAGGAGGAGTTTACTGTGATTGACTGACAGTGTAGAAGGAGTTTACTGTGATTGACTAACAGTGTAGGAGGTTGTTTACTGTGATTGACTAACAGTGTAGGAGGAGTTTACTGTGATTGACTGACAGTGTAGGAGGAGTTTACTGGGATTGGCTGACAGTGTAGGAGGAGTTTACTGTGATTGACTGACAGTGTAGGAGGAGTTTATTGTGATTGGCTGACAGTGTAGGAGGAGTTTACTGTGATTGACTAACAGTGTAGAAGGAGTTTATTGTGATTGGCTGACAGTGTAGGAGGAGTTTACTGTGATTGGCTGACAGTGTAGGAGGAGTTTACTGTGATTGGCTGACAGTGTAGGAGGAGTTTACTGTGATTGACACAGTGTAGGAGGAGTTTACTGGGATTGACTGACAGTGTAGGAGGAGTTTACTGGGATTGACTGACAGTATAGGAGGTTGTTTACTGTGATTGACTGACAGTGTAGGAGGAGTTTACTGGGATTGACTGACAGTGTAGGAGGAGTTTACTGGGATTGACTGACAGTGTAGGAGGAGTTTACTGTTATTGACTGACAGTATAGGAGGTTGTTTACTGTGATTGACTGACAGTGTAGGAGGAGTTTACTGGGATTGACTGACAGTGTAGGAGGAGTTTACTGTTATTGACTGACAGTATAGGAGGTTGTTTACTGTGATTGACTGACAGTGTAGGAGAAGTTTACTGGGATTGACTAACAGTGTAGGAGGAGTTTACTGGGATTGACTGACAGTGTAGGAGAAGTTTACTGGGATTGACTGACAGTGTAGGAGGAGTTTATTGTGATTGACTAACAGTGTAGAAGGAGTTTACTGTGATTGACTGACAGTGTAGGAGGAGTTTACTGTGATTGACTGACAGTGTAGAAGGAGTTTACTGTGATTGACTGACAGTGTAGAAGGAGTTTACTGTGATTGACTGACAGTGTAGGAGGAGTTTACTGTGATTGACTGACAGTGTAGAAGGAGTTTACTGTGATTGACTAACAGTGTAGGAGGTTGTTTACTGTGATTGACTAACAGTGTAGGAGGAGTTTACTGTGATTGACTGACAGTGTAGGAGGAGTTTACTGTGATTGACTGACAGTGTAGGAGGAGTTTACTGGGAATGGCTGACAGTGTAGGAGGTTGTTTACTGTGATTGACTGACAGTGTAGGAGGAGTTTACTGGGATTGACTGACAGTGTAGGAGGAGTTTACTGTGATTGACTGACAGTATAGGAGGTTGTTTACTGTGATTGACTGACAGTGTAGGAGGAGTTTACTGTGATTGACTGACAGTGTAGGAGGAGTTTACTGTGATTGACTGACAGTGTAGGAGGTTGTTTACTGTGATTGACTGACAGTGTAGGAGGAGTTTACTGTGATTGGCTGACAGTGTAGGAGGAGTTTACTGTGATTGACACAGTGTAGGAGGAGTTTACTGGGATTGACTGACAGTGTAGGAGGAGTTTACTGTGATTGACTGACAGTGTAGGAGGAGTTTACTGGGATTGACTAACAGTGTAGGAGGAGTTTACTGGGATTGACTGACAGTGTAGGAGGAGTTTACTGTGATTGACTGACAGTGTAGGAGGAGTTTACTGTGATTGACTGACAGTGTAGGAGGAGTTTATTGTGATTGGCTGACAGTGTAGGAGGAGTTTACTGTGATTGACTAACAGTGTAGGAGGAGTTTATTGTGATTGGCTGACAGTGTAGGAGGAGTTTACTGTGATTGGCTGACAGTGTAGGAGGAGTTTACTGTGATTGACTGACAGTGTAGGAGGAGTTTACTGTGATTGACTAACAGTGTAGGAGGTTGTTTACTGTGATTGACTAACAGTGTAGGAGGAGTTTACTGTGATTGGCTGACAGTGTAGGAGGAGTTTACTGTGATTGGCTGACAGTGTAGGAGGAGTTTTCTGGGATTGACCAACAGTGTAGGAGGTTGTTTACTGTGATTGACTAACAGTGTAGGAGGAGTTTTACTGTGAATTGGACTGACAGTGTAGGAGGAGTGTTACTGTGATTGACTGACAGTGTAGGAGGAGTTTACTGGGATTGACTGACAGTGTAGGAGGAGTTTACTGGGATTTGACTGACAGTGTAGGAGGAGTTGTTACTGTGATTGACTGACAGTGTAGGAGGTAGTTTACTGTGATTGACTGACAGTGTAGGAGGAGTTTTCAGGGATTGACTGACAGTGTAGGAGGAGTTTACTGTGATTGACTGACAGTATAGGAGGTGTTTTCTGTGATTGACTGAACAGTGTAGGAGAAGTTTACTGTGATTGACTAACAGTGTAGGAGGAGTTTACTGTGATTGACTGACAGTGTAGAGGAGTTTACTGTGATTGACTACAGTGTAGGAGGAGTTTACTGTGATTGACTGACAGTGTAGGAGGAGTTTACTGTGATTGACTGACAGTGTAGAAGGATGTTTACTGTGATTGACTGACAGTGTAGGAGGAGTTTACTGTGATTGACTGACAGTGTAGGAAGGAGTTTACTGTGATTGACTGACAGTGTAGGAGGATGTTTACTGTGATTGACTGACAGTGTAGGAGGAGTTTACTGTGATTGACTGACAGTGTAGGAGGAGTTTACTGTGATTGACTGACAGTGTAGGAGGAGTTTACTGGATTGACTGACAGTGTAGGAGGTTGTTTACTGTGATTGACTGACAGTGTAGGAGGAGTTTACTGTGATTGACTGACAGTGTAGGAGGAGTTTACTGTGATTGACTGACAGTGTAGGAGGATGTTTACTGTGATTGACTGACAGTGTAGGAGGAGTTTACTGTGATTGACTGACAGTGTAGGAGGAGTTTACTGTGATTGACTGACAGTGTAGGAGGTTGTTTACTGTGATTGACTAACAGTGTAGGAGGAGTTTACTGTGATTGACTGACAGTGTAGGAGGAGTTTACTGTGATTGACTAACAGTGTAGGAGGAGTTTACTGGGATTGACTGACAGTATAGGAGGTTGTTTACTGTGATTGACTGACAGTGTAGGAGGAGTTTACTGGGATTGACTGACAGTGTAGGAGGAGTTTACTGTGATTGACTGACAGTATAGGAGGTTGTTTACTGTGATTGACTGACAGTGTAGGAGGAGTTTACTGTGATTGACTGACAGTGTAGGAGGAGTTTACTGGGATTGACTGACAGTGTAGGAGGAGTTTACTGTGATTGACTGACAGTGTAGGAGGAGTTTACTGTGATTGGCTGACAGTGTAGGAGGAGTTTACTGGGATTGACTGACAGTGTAGGAGGAGTTTACTGTGATTGACTGACAGTGTAGGAGGAGTTTACTGTGATTGACTGACAGTGTAGGAGGAGTTTACTGGGATTGACTGACAGTGTAGGAGGAGTTTACTGGGATTGACTGACAGTATAGGAGGTTGTTTACTGTGATTGACTGACAGTGTAGGAGGAGTTTACTGGGATTGACTGACAGTGTAGGAGGAGTTTACTGGGATTGACTGACAGTGTAGGAGGAGTTTACTGTGATTGACTGACAGTATAGGAGGTTGTTTACTGTGATTGATTGACAGTGTAGGAGGAGTTTACTGGGATTGACTAACAGTGTAGGAGGAGTTTACTGGGATTGACTGACAGTGTAGGAGGAGTTTACTGTGATTGACACAGTGTAGGAGGAGTTTACTGTGATTGACTGACAGTATAGGAGGTTGTTTACTGTGATTGACTAACAGTGTAGGAGGAGTTTACTGTGATTGACTGACAGTGTAGGAGGAGTTTACTGTGATTGACACAGTGTAGGAGGAGTTTACTGTGATTGGCTGACAGTGTAGGAGGAGTTTACTGTGATTGACACAGTGTAGGAGGAGTTTACTGTGATTGACTACATAGTAGGAGGAGTTTACTGGTGATTGACTGACAGTGTAAGGAGGAGTTTACTGGGATTGACTAACAGTTGTAGGAGGAGTTTACGGGGATTGTACTGGACAGTGTAGGAGTAGATTACTGTGATTGACACAGTGTAGGAGTAGTTTACTGGGAATTGACTGCAGTATAGGAGGTTGTTTACTGTGATTGACTACAGTAGTAGGAGGGAGTTTACTGTGGATTGACTGACAGAGTAGGAAGGTTGTTTACTGTGATTGATTGACAGTGTAGGAGGAGTTACTGGGATTGACTGACATTGGTAGGAGGAGTTTACTGTGATTGACACAGTGTAGGAGGAGTTTACTGGGATTGACTGACAGTGTAGGAGGTTGTTTACTGTGATTGACTAACAGTGTAGGAGGAGTTTACTGTGATTGACTAACAGTGTAGGAGGTTGTTTACTGTGATTGACTGACAGTGTAGGAGGAGTTTACTGGGATTGACTGACAGTGTAGGAGGAGTTTACTGTGATTGACTGACAGTATAGGAGGTTGTTTACTGTGATTGACTGACAGTATAGGAGGTTGTTTACTGTGATTGACTGACAGTGTAGGAGGAGTTTACTGTGATTGACTAACAGTGTAGGAGGAGTTTACTGTGATTGACTAACAGTGTAGGAGGAGTTTACTGTGATTGACTAACAGTGTAGGAGGAGTTTACTGTGATTGACTGACAGTATAGGAGGTTGTTTACTGTGATTGACTGACAGTGTAGGAGGAGTTTACTGTGATTGACTAACAGTGTAGGAGGAGTTTACTGTGATTGACTGACTGCAATTGCTGAAATGAGGCAAAGTTCCTAAGCACATATAAACCCCCAGTCATGTGCAGTGAGACGTATTCTGGGCCTGACGTTTCTCAGAGGAGCTACGATCACCAGCAAGAACAAGCCTCTGTGATTGGTCATCTCAGTGCCTATTCAGACGTACAGGTTATGTAATGTTGCGTAGTTTGCCCCACATGCATTGAGCTGAGCTGATTTGGTGAAGTCCTTGTTGTTTAAGTACTGGATTACTGGAACTCCGCATTAACTCCATTCACTTATAATCTCCGCAGCATATCCTCGCATTCAGCTTTGATGTGTATAACTGAGTGAACGTGTGTACGACAATCTTTTGGATGTTCTGAAAGGATTAAGGCAAAGGTGAACCAGGTGCCGGCTCTGCTGGTGGTTATGCAGTTCTCGTTCGAACTTGTTTCTGTACGCTTGATGGAATTAGCCGACAATGGAGCGCTGAGGAGTTCACTGAACCTTAAACACTGTTACAAAAAGCGGTAACTCCTCTATCACCTCTTTTAGAAAGCCTTAGATCTCTCAGAGTCTGCTTACTAAGCCACCTGCCGTTCTTAGATTAGAGAAAATGGACTTTATGACGTACAGTGAGAGCATATTTACATTGTCATAAAAATACGTTACAGGAACCATAGAAACCATACTGTGATTGACTGACAGTGTAGGAGGAGTTTACTGTGATTGACTGCCAGTGTAGGAGGAGTTCACTGTGATTGGCTGCCAGTGTAGGAGGAGTTTATTTTAATTGACATTGTAGGATGAGTTTACTGTGATTGGCTGCCAGTGTAGGATGAGTTCACTGTGATTGGCTGCCAGTGTAGGAGGATTTTATTTTAATTGACATTGTAGGAGCAGTTTACTGTGATTGGCTGCCAGTGTAGGATGAGTTCACTGTGATTGGCTGCCAGTGTAGGAGGAGTTTATTTTAATTGACATTGTAGGAGGAGTTTACTGTGATTGGCTGCCAGTGTAGGAGGAGTTTATTTTAATTGACATTGTAGGAGCAGTTTACTGTGATTGGCTGCCAGTGTAGGAGGAGTTTATTTTAATTGACATTGTAGGACGAGTTTACTGTGATTGGCTGCCAGTGTAGGAGGAGTTCACTGTGATTGGCTGCCAGTGTAGGAGGAGTTTATTTTAATTGACATTGTAGGAGCAGTTTACTGTGATTGGCTGCCAGTGTAGGATGAGTTTACTGTGATTGGCTGACAGTGTAGTAGGAGTTTACTGTGATTGGCTTCCAGTGTAGGATGAGTTTACTGTGATTGGCTGACAGTGTAGTAGGAGTTTACTGTGATTTGCTGCCAGTGTAGGAGGACTGATTCGATATTTCTTCTGTGATGAACACAATATAGCCAATCGTGCGTCAATTGACTTTAAAGCTTCAAAGTAAACTTATAGAAATGTAGCAAATAGAAATCATAAATTTCCAACAAATGGTACTCAATACAGCACAGATACATACAAATACACAACAATACACTCCATTAAATATTCTTACTTATACTGTCCACCACTGAGTCTAGGCCAGTGACCCTTTATGCTTCTGCTTAGTGTTGAACAGTATAGTCTTCGAGTGAGACAGTTTGACAGAGTTGTGTGTGTTCTGTGTCCTGTCTTCAGCAAGCTGTCCTCCTATGCTGGGTGCTGTTATGCGCTAGCTGAGACGCCGAGTTGCTACAGGCTATTTTTAGACCTGTTGAGCAAACACAGCAGGAAACAGGTGAGTCTAGTCCAAACATATGTACATCGAACACACATGCACTCACCTGTGCTCTGTTCATGTTTTTCAAAAGAGCAGTGGTGAATGAGGCTCACATATATATATATATATGTGTGTGTGTGTGTGTGTGTGTGTGTGTGTGTGTGTGTGTGTGTGCGCATACTTCTCCCCCCTGCCCAGTAAGATCAGCCGCTGTGCTTTCTGCTTTCATAATAAGGTCATGTCCTGTTAAAACATCATAAAGAATGAAGATAGATCTAGTGTACACACGCTGTGCTTAACCGGGCCTCATATGGGAACATGCTGTCCATCTGACTTCCTTATTGCAAACAGCACACTGCTCTCTCTGTCCACCTCTAAGTAAAGATGAAGCTGTTTATATAAGGTCAGCATAGGCAATTGAACCTGCCCACATGACCGCTGAATATACATATATATATATATATATATATATATATATATATATATATATATATATATATATATATATATATATATATATATATATATATGCGGTGAAATAGCAGGTGAGCTGTTTGGTGAGCTTCATTAGAGCTGAATCCGGTATGGTCCAGTGCCGGTATGGTCCAGTGCGGGTATGGTCCAGTGCGGGTATGGTCCAGCGCCGTAGCCATCAGTTTTTGCGCTGATCTTTAGAGATCTTGACAAGCCATGTGATTTTCCACCCTTCTCAGTTACCCCAGCCTTTGCGACCTCCCCCTCTGCCTCTCTTCTCTGTCCTTTGTAGGATCTGGTGGTACGTCTCCTGTTCACATTAGGAAATCTGGCAGCCAGGAGCAGTGAGGCCAGAGAAGGCTTGTATGAGGAGGAGGGGGCCATCGACATTCTCTTAGGTCTTTTCCAGAACTACAAGCCAGCGGCCGGCTCTCAGGACTCCTGGGGGTCTCTGCATGAAGGCAAGGATGTCTTGGTGAAGCTGATTAGGGTCCTGGCCAACCTGTCCATTCACCCCACTGTGGGCAAAGCGCTGGCAGGCAGTGCGTTATGTGTGCAGCTGCTGCTGGAAGTGATGGGTAAGAGAACACAACCCCACCCCGAAGCCTCAACCAAATCACATACACATGTATACCAGGGCTGAGCTTGCATGAGATAAGTGCTTGTGTGTAGGGCTGCACTGTGCACCGATATCCTGTTCTATGTACAGACATTACCGGCATACAAAGACACACAAGCCACATGTAGGGCTTCTGATAACAACAAGTGGCTAAAATAACCGTGTCGTTTCCCAGAGCCTGTTTTGATCCTCCCTGCTGTTTCCTTCATATTTCTGAGAGATGAGAAAGAAACGGTTTTGTGGTTTTTAGGTATAGACCGAAAGCCGCTTTCAGTCCTGTGTGGGAGTTTTTCATGCGGGCTGGGGAAAGGTGAAGAGGTGTTGACCCTTTCCTGTTTAGAATGTAAAGGCAGACGTTTCAGTTCGTACTAGCTTGTCTGTTTGTCTCCAGTGATTCAAAAAAATCACATGCAGGAATTGAGCAGCCACATGACGGAGCTTCAGCCCATTAGTCGTGGTTCGAGGCCAAGTTGCAGGAAATAATACAGGAAATGCGTTGATGCTTAATATTAACTTTTTATGCTGTAGGGACAACATAGGAAATGCTAATGAAAACAGAAAGAAGTGATATACGAACTCTGTTTGACCTGTATAGATAATAATAATAATTGAATGTTTTGCTGTATAAGCTTTTCTAAATACAGTATAAACTCCATTGGAGAAGTGTTTAGCTGTGCAAGCATGCAGACCCTCAGTGTACCGGTTTGCATTTCATAGCACATCACACATGTAACTGAGAGTCTGGACTTAGGGCTGTGTATTGGCAAGAACCTGGCGATACAATACGTATCATGATACAGCGGTCACGATTCAAATCCTAATTTTAAAACTCACCACTGTATGAACAGGTTTATCAGTGCTTACAATAGCACTGCGCCCTTGTGCTGCTTGTTAATGTTGGAGTGGAGCTGAAAATGGATTACAACACTGCCATCTAGTGGTCAGAGGTTTAAATACAACACACAGTGATTCACTGTCTGCCAGGAATCTGTGTATTGATACTGTGTTTTTGAGAATTGATACAGTATCACCAAACATAATATCCCAAAATTCCATATTTCGATATTTTCTTACACCCCTAGTCTGGACTGTAGGCAGGCATGTGTTGTTTCAGCATGGACGTCCCTGAAGGAGACACTGTCTAGATGGCAGCATATGTTGTTCCATAATCTGTATACATCTTTCAGCCCCAATGGTCACCTCAATGTGGAAAATACCCACTTCATAGACACTAATGCCCCCACTGTGTACCAGACACAGGCTTTTAATCTCTACACTGGTAACAGATAGTCTTTCTTCTTTGGCCCAGAGAGCATCTTCATTATTTACAATCGAAAAGTGGACCACAGTACGCATATCTACTGTCCATTGGTCCATTTCAGGTGAGCTGAAGCCAAAAGACATCAGCAGCTTTTATGGATGTGCATTGAAACAACCATATACATACATTAGTGAACACACACACACTTGGCGGCAGTGAAACACCCACATACACACACACGACCTAGTCAACACACATACCAGGGGGCAGTGAAACATCCACATACACACACACGACCTAGTCAACACACATACCAGGGGGCAGTGAAACATCCACATACACACACACGACCTAGTCAACACACATACCAGGGGGCAGTGAAACACCCACATACACACACACGACCTGGTCAACACACATACCAGGGGGCAGTGAAACACCCACGTACACACACACTAGTTGAATGCACACACTTGGGGTCAGTGAAACACTCACATAGACACACACATTAGTAAACACACACATTAGGGGGCAGTGAAACACCCAAATACACACACACTAGTGAACATACACACTTGGGGGCAGTAAAACACCCACATACACACACACACTAGTGAACATACACACTTGGGGGCAGTAAAACCCCCACATACACACACACACACACACTAGTGAACACACACACCAGGGGGCAGTAAAATACCCATGTACATACAAATACACCTGTAAACACACACACTAGGGGCAATGAAACACCCATGTACATACACACCCCTAAGGAGTGGGCACACTTGCCCAGAGTGGTGGGCAGCGCTATCCACAGTACCCAGGGAGCAGCTGGGGGTAAGTGTATTGCTCAATGGCCCTTCAATCATTCAATTCGTGGGACCTAGTTTCTTAACGTCCAGCCCACAACATTCATTTGACGATGCTGTGCAGCGTAGAGCGTGAAACATGCAAACCTCACAATTACTTGTTGAAGACAAACTGTTTTATTATTTGATGATGCATTTTTTGGCAGTCTCAAGCCTCGACCCAGGCTTCCTGCAAGGATCTTCCAAGAACGATTCCTTGAAGATGCATTCCGAACATTTCACAACCTTAAATGGCTCCGTCCCAACTCTTTTGGAACATGTTGCAGCCGTAAAACTTTGAGGCACTTTGAGAACATAATTATATTTAAAAAGCTGTTTTATTTATTCACTTAAAACACATTATTTATTTAAATATAACAGTATTAATACAGTAAACATCTGTTCTAATGATATCTGGTAGTGAAAAAATTCGCTTATTGATCAGATAAAGACTGAGTGTATTTCTTAATTTGGTTTAAATGCAGGTCATATTGTTTTTAGTATGTATTTGCATTTCAAACTTTGTTGTATAGCAGTTGTTGGAGATGGAAACCAAGCATAGGTACTTGAAGCAGTGAAATAAAAGCCTGTGCAAAGAATTCACTCCATCATTGTTGTGAATGAACTTGAATAGACCCGGTAGGACTGGGTTCAGTACATTAGCGTACAGGTAAACAACAGGAACACAGAATAGAGAGGCAGTAGAAGAGAGATTCGCGATTCTCATACATCTGCTCTCTGTCTGCTGAGTTAAAATGACATCCTGTTTTGATGACAATACGAAAGACCGAAAACGAGACGGAAAAAGAAAGCGAGAACAGCAGAAATAGCGAGAGCTGTTCTCCGTGCCACGCAGGCCCTCTGAAAGGCACAGGCGCTTGCAGGGTGACACCAAAACTGACAGTGCAAACCGCAGCCCTGTGTTTGAACAGGATCCCACAGCGCTTTCACATTCGTCATATTCCTGTCCCTCAATATCAGATTTATGAGTTACAATAACATGCTTACCGAAAGTTTCCGTTTCACCTGAGAAGGAGGATCATATGGAACCGCAACCAACAGATGTTACTCACACATCGACGGTTTACACGCTGTTTTAACCAGTAATCATAAAACATGTGAAAACCCATACAATATTTATCACTTCACGTCCCACCCACATCTACATTGTGTCTCCACTTACAGACTGTAGTGCATCTGATTCTCTGTATACTTTATTACTCTGTTCTTTAATGATCAGGACCCCCACAGGACCACCACAGAGCAGATACTATTAGGGAGGTGGATCATTCTCAGCACTGCAGTGACACTGACATGGTGGTGGGTTAGTTAATGTGTGTTGTGCTGGCGGGAGTGGATCAGACACGGCAGTGCTGCGGCTGGAGTGTTTAAACACTGTGTCCACTCACTGTCCACTCTATTAGACACTCCTACTACTTGCTGGTCCACCTTGTAGATGTAAAGTCAGAGACAGTAGCTCATCTGCTGCTGCACAGTTTGTGTTTCTCTAGTTCTTCATCAGTGGACAAAGGACTCTGTCCACAGGACTCTGCCCAAAGGACGCTGCCCACAGGACTCTGCCCAAAGGACGCTGCCCACAGGACGCTGCCCACAGGACGCTGCCCACAGGACGCTGCCCAAAGGACACTGTCCACAGGACTCTGCCCACAGGACGCTGCCCACAGGACTCTGCCTAAAGGACGCTGCCCAAAGGACGCTGCTCACAGGACGCTGCCCAAAGGACGCTGCCCAAAGGACGCTGCCCAAAGGATGCTGCCCACAGGACTCTGCCCCATAGACACTGTCCACAGGACGCTGCCCAAAGGACACGGTCCACATGACTCTGCCCACAGGACACTGTCCACAGGACGCTGCCCACAAGACAGGTGGATGATTCTCAGTCCAGCAGTGACACTGAGGTGTTTAAACACTCCAGCAGCAGCACTGCTGTATCTGATCCACTCACACCAGCACAACACACACTAACACACCACCAGCTCATCAGTGTCACGGCAGTGCTGAGAATGACCCACCTCCCTAATAGTAGCTGCTCTGTGGTGGTCCTGTGGGGGTCCTGATTATTAAAGAACAGAGTAATAAAGTATACAGAGAATCAGATGAACTACAGTCTGTAAGTGGAGCTCCTGTATGGTCAGTGGAGCTGATACAGTGGACAGTGAGTGGAGGTCCTGTATGGTCAGTGGAGCTGATACAGTGGACAGTGAGTGGAGGTCCTGTATGGTCAGTGGAGCTGATACAGTGGACAGTGAGTGGAGCTCCTGTATGGTCAGTGGAGCTGATACAGTGGACAGTGAGTGGAGCTCCAGTATGGTCAGTGGAGCTGATACAGTGAACAGTGAGTGGAGCTCCTGTATGGTCAGTGGAGCTGATAAAGTGGGTAGTGAGTGGAGCTCCTGTATGGTCAGTGGAGCTGATACAGTGGACAGTGAGTGGAGCTCCTGTATGGTCAGTGGAGCTGATACAGTGGACAGTGAGTGGAGGTCCTGTATGGTCAGTGGAGCTGATACAGTGGACAGTGAGTGGAGCTCCTGTATGGTCAGTGGAGCTGATACAGTGGACAGTGAGTGGAGCTCCTGTATGGTCAGTGGAGCTGATACAGTGGACAGTGAGTGGAGGTCCTGTATGGTCAGTGGAGCTGATACAGTGGACAGTGAGTGGAGGTCCTGTATGGTCAGTGGAGCTGATACAGTAGACAGTGAGTGGAGATACAAGGAGGAGGATCTAATAAAGTGTCTGGTCTGTGTCTATCTTCAGTTTTTCCACACTCTTTTTTTGTGCCTCAGAGGTCAAATCTGTGGAGGAGAGTATGGAGTTGGTAGTAAACGCCTCAGCCACGATCAACAACCTGTCGTACTACGAGGAAGAGAGCTCTGTGGTCCGGGCCCAGCACACACACATCTCTGAGCGTAAGAGAAAACTAGAAGATTGTGTGAAACTGATGCTGATCTTTGTGTTGTGTCTACTAATCATCTAAATCTATCTTTGTTTGCAGTGCTGGTGAAGCTGTTGTTAAGCTCTAATATGGATGCTGTGTTGGAGGCTACCCGGGTGTTCGGTAATCTCTCTCAGATCAAAGACGTGCGGCGCTTCATCATCAGGAACAAAGGTGCTTTTGCACTTCCCAGTCTTTGCAGTAGGATTAGAGGAGCCGTGGTTTCATTTGAACTCAGTTTAGCGTTCAGTTCAAGGTTAGGCTTTAAAAATTCTTATTGCATATACAGGAACAGGTAGATATACTGGGGACCCAGAACATATCTTTCAAAATTGTATTAGGTTTGTGGAAGGAAACAAAATGTCAAACCAGGTGGCATTTATTTTAAACAGACCCTTCCGAGACCTTTCTAAAGGTAGCTGCCGTGTTTCTGATCTTTATCCTGCTGGGAGAAGTGTTTGCAGCCGCCTATAGGAGCCGCTTGCATCTAATATATCTGTATATATGCTTTATGATATGAGTTCATGATCCCATTAATGGACACAAGCTCACCAACACCGCTGTAGGATAAATAGACCCAGACTTTGACATTTCCAGGTCTGGGCCTAGTCTGGGTGAGTTCTCTAGAGTTTCTCCACACAAAGTCCTCTATTAGTTGTGCTAGAAGTGTGTCAGATACATTATGTTCTACTGAATTGTGGAGTTTGTCTTTGTTCTAAAATGTCTCCGCTGATTTAGAGCTTCAGAGACCAGATTTTGAAGGTCATTGTCTCCGCCTTCCTTAGGACGACACTATAAAGTCGTGTGTCAGTGAATAGAGAGGGAACCCTATAGCAAAGTCAGTTATTCTCTGTTTCTCTCACCAAGGCTGTCTCAACAAGCCGGTAACCGATTTTTAAGGCTCCAGGGTCCGTATCTCTGGTGCCCTGTAGAGTAGCAATGTGAACCTGGGCTTGTTTAAAACAGCATGTCACTCTCTACTGACCTCTGGAGTTTGTCCTTCTCATGGCATTTTAAAGGCTGATCACCACTTATGGACAACCCTGGTGATTTCACATTGTTTTAGATGCTGGAAACATATATAAATGTGACTAAAAATGAAATTTACTGCTTAAATTGCTTTAAAATTGTAAATTTTAATTTAAAATTTTTAAAATAAAAATTTTAATTTAATTGACGGAAAAACCCGAGCTCACTACGGAAATTCCTGAACTCTACCAAGTGACATCACTGGTGGACAATAGTGAACAGCACCGCTTTAAACAGCTTTATGACTGACTGGGACTGTGAATTTTCCAGTGCTGGTTCTTCAGACTCCGATGACATTAGTCCACTTTCTGGATATTTGGGGGTCTTTGGGCCGTGTGTGCACTGGGCCCACTGTAAATTACTGTAGTGGGTGTATATGCGGCTGAAACAGGAAGCCTAGCGCATCCCAAATTTATCAACATTAACATTTTAATATAA
>CM038707.1:3799721-3814721 GCA_021613375.1 Megaleporinus macrocephalus | reverse complement strand
TTTGCATCTTCTATTAAAGAGCTGATTTACGGATTAGAATGTTTGTGGAGCTCATGGCCATTATTAACCCCTTCTAATGCATAATTTTTCCAATATTCATTTCCTATGTTACAGTATGTACTGCTGAGTATCTCTTTGGTAAATCTATGGAAATCTTTTTGGTTTATTTAACTTTTTCATGTTCCATGTTCCAAAAATCTTATTTTTGATCTTAAATCTTTATTTTAATTCTTATTTATTTACTTCATGAACACAAACAGTGCAAATGTTTACAAATGTCAACAAATATTCCATAGTAAACACATAAGGGTTCATTCTGAGCTATGCTGTGTGTTAGAAGGGCAGTGATACAAACATGATTATTATTAATAAAGTAAATAATAAAACTGAAATCATGGAAGCTTGAAGGATGAAATTAATTTACTGCAACGACATAGAGAATAAAATCTCAGTCGGGTCACATTTGAGCCAGGTTGTGCATCAAAGGGTTAAAGAAAAAGATTTTATGAAATTTATATACACTACCGTTCAAAAGTTTAGGATCACTGAATTTTCATGCAATTTATATGCAATTCACAAACAATATTGTCCATTTCACAATTAATGTAAGTGTATCAGATGATTTTTAGAGAATAAAAATGTTTGTATTAAAGTCTATTTTTGTATAGAGGCTTATTTTACATATAGTCCTATTATCAGTAATTCTCAGTCCTCTGTCTAAATCTCCTGGTACGACCACCAATCCAAGTTAAGGGATGTTATTGGACTAATTGGTTGTTAGGACACTCTTGCTCAATTGTGATCACAGCTGAAAAACATTCTACTAATAAGTGAGTATAAAAGGGAACAACATTCTAGGTTAGTTTAGTATCTGAAGATCAGCAGTTGATGACTTGCTGACCGACTCACAATGACCAGAAAGAAACAACTTTCTTTAGAGACCCGTCAGTCCATTGTTGTGTTAAGGAAGAAGATACTCCATTAAAACAAGAACATTTCACTGTGATCCCAAACTTTTGAGCAGTAGTGTATATATATATCCACATAGTTTAAAACCATTCAATGATTCTCCTTTATCACAAACATCTGCAGAGCATTGTAACGCAGTAATGACACCCAGGACCACCTCAGTGATCTCAAAAGCTTTATTAAGGAAAGATACAGTTGCAAGAAGGTCTAGAAGGAATACAGAGCAGACGAATCTCAGGAAACAGTTACATCAAACTCATACATAATGGCACTGACTTCTTCACCCCACAGCTCTTTAACTCTAACAAGAACTCTTCACTACGAGCGCCTGTACAAACAGCTACCGCGGCTACCGCTCCTCACGCCGACAGTGTTCTAACTCACAGGCCTCGATGGGCCTTAAACTCAGATCCCAGTTTAATGTGTATCATGCTTGTGGACAGATTAGGAGCCCAGTTAGGAGGACAGCTCTGGTCCTGCATGTGCTTGAGCTCTGTGTGATGACTGGACTGTGCTGTAACAGTTCTAGGACATGTTTACGATGATCACAGGTTTTGTGATATCATGCAGTTCACAGTTACGGTTGTTTTTTTTTTGTTTATTTAATGATATGAAGATGTTTATACTTCATATAATTGTCATGGCTGGGAGGTATTGATCTCAGGTGAGAAGAGATACTGGGCATGATTGATTTGAATGCAACTAAGATGTTAGAAAACAAAATACTCTCGGAGATACGAAATAATACACAGTGATTAAATGAGGTTTTTATTGATTTATTTCTTTATTTATTACGTTTTTTTCCACGTTTGTTGAACGTTATCTTATAAAAATGTCAGTAACTGACATCAGTCTCTGAAAATTGATGATAAAAAAAAACGCTTCTTAACATCCATCTCCAAAAGGAAAAGTACCATCCCTCTCTCTCTCTCTCTCTCTCTCTCTTATTCTCTCTCTCCATCTTTCTCCACGTCGCCACTCTACACCTGACTGTTCCAGCCACCATCAGAATGCAGTACTGGATTGTTTTTAGTAAACAAAAATAGAAGACAGCAGAGAATCTATCCTGCTCAAAACACACACACGCACACACTCGACATAAAAAAAAGAAGAAGAAGAAGCTGCTGCTTAGTTATACTGGTTAAAGTTCTGAAAACGAGAACAAGCACTGTCTATCTCACGACCGCACCGTCGTACAGGGGGAAGAGGGGGGGCTAGGCAAAAACCCCACACGGGAGAGAAAGTCCTGCTCAACAAAGAGCACTTAAGATACCTAGAGAGATACATAACAGGAGGTATTTCATTATACTGACAACTCCAACCTAACAAAACAATAGCTTCCGGAGTTAAAGATGACCACGCGGTAAAGGGAAGACAGGTGAGGGGTCGGGGTTGGGTGGGGAAGGGGGTCAAGAGTCCAGAGCAACAGGAAGCACATCACAAAGGAAGACTAATTTTCTTACTTTTCTTTTTTTTTCTTTTCCTTAAAATCGCTCTATTGTCACTCGGACAACACAAAGTGAGTTTTTTTCGAAAACGGTCACTAGATGGCTACATTAGGGCTGAAGCATTGATATTTCAGAAAAAGTGCCTTGATATTTTATACGCCTGAAATACCAAAAAAAAGGCTAAAATAAATTATATATACACAAACAGGTGTGTATATAGTATGTGTGTGTGTATATATATATATATATATATATACTTAAAAATCATATACACTACCGCTCAAAGTTTAGGATCACTTTAGAATTCCATTTCATGCAATTTTTATCCAATTCACAAACAATATTGTCCATTTCACAATGAATCTAAGTGTATCAGATGATTTTTAAAGAATAAAAATGTTTGTATTAAAGTCTATTTTTGTATAGAGGCTTATTTTACATATAGTCTATTATCAGTAATTCTCAGTCCTCTGTCTAAATCTCCTGGTACGACCACCAATCCAAGTTAAGGATGTTATTGGACTAATTGGTTGTTAGGACACTCTTGATCAATTGTGATCACAGCTGAAAAACATTCTACTAATAAGTGAGTATAAAAGGGAACAACATTCTAGGTTAGTTTAGTATCTGAAGATCAGCAGTTGATGGCTTGCTGACCGACTCACAATGACCAGAAAGAAACAACTTTCTTTAGAGACCCGTCAGTTCATTGTTGTGTTAAGGAAGAAGATACTCCATTAAAACAAGAACATTTCACTGTGATCCCAAACTTTTGAGCGGTAGTGTATATATATATATATATATAGTCGCTGTCCATAGAAAAACAAGAATAACATGACAGCTGCTCTTTATATCCTGTGAAAGGTTCATGATGAATGGACCAATAGAAATGCTCCAGAATAGCTTAGAATAAAACCTCTACATTCACTTACACTGAAAGTTAAGAACAGTTTTTGTCCTCTACTTGTTTTTCTTTGAACAGCAGTGATATAATATATATATATATATATGCACACACACGTGTATTCAAACACATGTTGGTAAGCAGAGACAGAGTGGTGACTTACAGTAAACCAAAAAAAAGGGCTCAGACAGCTATATCTTTCGAATATCTCTCTCTCTCTCTGCTTGCACACAGACACAAACACACTCTCTCACTCTCTCTCTCTCTCTCTCTCTCTCTCTCACTCCCAGTCACGTCCTTGCCGTCACACACATCCTCAGTTAGCTTATAAAATGGGTAATGGTTTGGGTGTTTGGAGGCTCGAGCCTCCCAGTTGAGAAAAGCAGCATCAACAGACAGCACCTCCGCGCTCATCTCCAGTGCTGTTCATGACTAGGCACACATGTACGCAGCTTCAGTAATGCTCTTCTCTCCAGCCGCCTGCACTACAAAAACATGATAAGAAAACAAAACAAAACAAAAAAAAACGGTAATAGTAAGTAGGCATGTTCGTGCAGTCTGTCTGCACTCATACTGGAGTTGTGGTGATACTCGGTTTTTGTTTTTTTTTTCCTTTCATCTCACAAAAAAAAGAGAAAAAGAAGATACGGTTGCATCCTAATGCAGATGCAGTTGAAACACTAGGAGGAGGGCTGGCCTCCGTTCGCTTGCAGTCTCTGGCTGTCCCAATACGGGGGGGCGGGGTTAAGCCAACACGCCGCCGCCGCCGCCCCCTCTGCCCCTCATGGTGGGCTTTGGCACTGCAGGCCGAGCAACCACACATTTCAGTCAGCAAGTGCGTTCAGATGTCTTCTCTCATGATATATATATAGATATGTATTTTTTTGTCCTCCTTCCTCCGGCGTCCACCGCGAAGACACAGTGATCTTGCTCGTTCCTCCACGTTCGGCCTCTTCATCGTTCCTTTAGTTTTTGTTTTTCCTTTTTTTTTTGTTGTTTTTACTTTTATTGAATTGTCCCACGAAAGCAACAACAACAACGACGACGGTAAAAATCGAAGAACGAACTCTAATAGCACTTCATGTCATGTAGCGAGTGATGGCTCTCAGAGCGTAGAGCAGTTCCGCCTGCATGCGCGCTTCCATAAGAAGCAAATTTACGTGGACCTGTTGGAAAAAAGAAAAGACAAGACGTTACAAACCGAACTGATAACGACTAATCTTAGTGATTTACAAACAACTTTAAGAACGGCGTAACTTTAAGAAGTCCAATTGTGCGAGTGTTTCCCGAACGCCTTCTTAGCCTCCAAACTTACGAACTAGTTTCAATCAGCTCTTTGTTGACTCCGCCCCCCACGTCAGCGCTGAATAGGCACTGCCAATCAGGAACTGAACCACCGGTTTACAGAGGTTTCTTCATTATTATGCCACAAATGGATGGTTATGTAAATAATTATAATAAAAAAGAACAAAAGGATTTTTATAACTTATGTAAAAAAAAAAATAAATGAAAACATTTCACTTGCAATTGTTGTCTATAGCACGCCCAGCCTATTAACCTTCCTAGCTCGACACACCAGCCACGCAAACGCAAGTAATTTACTACGACGACTGTAACACTGGAAGAAAATTAATTAAAATATTTACATTTATATGTGTATATCAACAAATAATGTTATTACTAAAATAAGGGTTTCGTTTTCCTCTTTTTTTTCTAAACGAATTCTGATCTCGTGCTCTCAGGTTTTTTGCCGTATATCAATCCTAGGCTATAAGTAGGGGTGTGTTTAAAAAAAACATTTTTCATTTCAAATCTATCTTCATTTGAATAATCCAATATCGATTCGTATAAACCCAAGATCAATCTTTAAAATTAGGATTACAACCTCCACCTGTTCGCCCCCCTTTTTCGCGAGGCCGCTGCTGTAGTCAGTTTGGCGAAAATGAAAGGGTATGTGTTTCCACCTAGTGGTTCAGATAGGAATTGCAGGGAGCTGGCTGGAGGGGGTCCTCTTTCTGGATGAAACGCTAGCTGGAAATACAGAAATTAGGCTCATTTGTTTAACGCCATTGATCGGCTCTCGAGATCGGCTACATTGGAGAAATATCAGCCGATCAGCGATCATATATATGTTTTATAGTAATGGTAGGTTGAGTGTTCCTTGTACGTTTACCACATTTGTTCTCTAAAAATCTCAGAAATATCCCTAAATGAATTAATATTGAATTAAATCGAATCAAATTGGAAATCGAATTGAATTGGGACCTTGTGAATCGGGATCAAATTGATCAGGGAAATCAGTGGGGATACCCAGCCCTAGCCATAAGCTAGACTTTTTCCATGAAAGAGTGAAGGAGTGTTCTTATTGCGCCTCATTAGCCTCACGTGCTCTGCATTTAACAATAAAGGACTGTTTAAATTGTGTCGTAAATATAATATTCCTAATAATTACAATAAAACATGTTTATAAAGCACTAAAATCAGGATACGTTTGTGAAAACAATAAAAATAGTGATAATACCGCATACTGTGGTGTGGAGCCCCATTAATTTACCGCAGTGGAAATTCTTTCACCGCGACAGCCCTAGTATGTGGTGACGTTTACCTTCTCAGAGTGCTGGAACTGCCTCCAGAAACTCTCGTACATCCTCTTGGTGGTCTTCTCGGGGCTACACACCATAGTCTTAATGTAGACTTTAAAGCTGCGGTCCAACAGCTCGTTGATCTCCCCGTAATCGTAATCATCATATCTGTGGGAGAGAGAGAGAGAGAGAGAGAGAGAGAGAGAGAGAGAGAGAGAGCGAGAGAGAGACATTAGCATATATCTGAAAGTGAGTAACCCTGAACTTCTCATCTGCAGCCAAACCAGCTGAGGAACCGACCTGATGCCAAACATGCAATGAATGTAGTTCCAGATGGCTCGGCGGAGCATGGAGGTGTCCACGCCCTGGTGAGTGGCCATGGTGTTGTAGGTCAGATTATAGGCGATCTGGAACTTCTCATCGAGCAGCTGGCCCACGTCCGGATACAGACGGTTCACCAGGGAGTAGCCGTGGTCCTCCCAACTGTAGTCCTGGCGACGGCATGCAACAACATCATCTCGGTCAGTTCACCGTTCCGTCTCATTAGTCTAACGAGACCTGATTGAACGAAGCGTCTGCTGACTGTCTCGTCTGTGTCACCTACCTGGACTCTGAAGGTGGGCACATGCTCTCCTCTTCTGGAGAAGTCCTGGTAGCCATAGCTGGGGTCCTCGAAGTGCCGCGACACGTCTCTGGATGGCGCGCACTCCTCGTCCTCTGTGGGGGAGACGGAGGTGTGAACGTTACTTACTGCAGCCCGAGGCATGGCCATCTATATTCTAGGTGACAAGCTCTTACCAGCTGGGGCGACCAGCATGCTCTCCGTCTTCTCCCGCTCAAAGCGCGTGGCCATCTCCTCCTGACTGGCCTCCTCTTCGTCCCGACACTCCTGGAGCTGCTTCATCCTCTCCATCAGCACTTCGACCTCCCCCGACACTTCGGTCACCTGGACACGCGACAGAGGTGTCACAGGACGTTCGTCCACAGCTCGCATGCTCTTTCATCAGCAGCACACGAAAACAAATAAAAGGCCGCCGCGCCGCCTCACCTGGTGATTTCCCAGCATCTCCTCCAGGGCACCGTTGCCGTTGGCGATGTCGCACACGCAGTAGCCGCTGAGAGAGGGGGGTCTGAAAGTGTGTCCTCCTTCGGTGTGGATGTCCGGGGTGATCCCGCAGCCGAAGGTGAACGAGGCCAGAGAGTGGTAGTGTGTGAGCAGCACCACGGCGTGGATCAGCTCGGCCAGGGACCAGCTGTGCTCCTCCGCCTTCAGCAGACTCTGTGGGCGCAATGGTGAATCACATTCATATTTCACACGAGGACTCGCGTCGTAAGACTGTAATTAACACTTATAATAAACAACGAGATCAAAGAGCTATGAAGGCCAATAAACGTTGAACCAGTTGACCTATTTTATATGTGACCAAGCCGCCCGAATCGAAAGGAGCTACCTTGAAGAAGCAGCTAGCAGCACATTGGCCTTTTAATAATCTCACTGAGGTCATGGTTGTTACATAACAGCTGTGGGCTGGTAAGAAGGTGGGGGGGGGGGGCGAACTTGTGACTTTAGCAGCGTCACGTCATACCTCGATGTGTGTTTTGGTGAGCAGCCACGGCCGGTGCGCCAAAATCTTGTTGAGCTCTCCCAGCGCCTGCAGCTTCTGCGGGGCTCCTTCAAGGCCGTTCAGCCACTTGGGGTCCCCTCCCACCTGTAGGAAGTCGTTCACGTGCAAGTTCACCAAATACGAGCACTGGTGTCTGGCGGCGGCCTGAGGGAGACAAACAAGAGGGATGTGGTTAGACGCCGTTCCGCCGCAGCAGGTGCGCGTGAACCTGCGTCCGAATACTTGTGCACCGGGAAGACTCTTGAGTCTCCGCTGCCGCCGTCTCTCACCATTATGCCAATGTAATGCCTGTAGTGCAGTGATAAGGGCCCGTCCATCTGAAGCAGGTAATGCTGCGTCCTCAGGAAGCTCTCCAGATACTGAGGGTGGAAGCCCATCACCAGGGAGATGTTGTCAAGGCGACCGAGGGAGAAGGCCTCTTTAAATATGGACTGCGTTCTGGCATCCACTTTGCTGACTTGAAGGATCTGATGCGAGAGAACAAACCTGTTTTCTTCTGGGTCATGACAGAAGTGGGAATGCTTTGGGAATTCTGTGTGGGCACGACTGAAGCTCAGCAGAAGGTAAACGTGAATTTAAGCACACGCGTACGTGCTCACCTCTTTCTCTGGGATGAATCGACTTGGTCCGTTTCCCAGCGGCCTGGGGATCCGCACTCCAATCTCCTGCGAACGAGACACAAATCCAGTTAAGTATGAGCGAACCCGAACGACCAAGAAGCTGAAGCTCTTGAAAAAGAGCTGCAATGAGGTTTAATCTGAACCCAAAAAATAAAGAAAGAAAGAAAGAAAGAAAGAAAGAAAGAAGAAGTATAGCCTCTGGCAGCAAGCCCAGATCCCTAAAAACTGCATATCCTTCCTCCCTTCCACCAGATCCCGGACACTCCCCCACATACACACACAAAAATCTAGATTCTGCACAAAATGAGGCCAAAAATCTGCTGCAACCCTTCAGACCTTGAAGCGGCAGCGGCTGCAGAAAAACAACTTGTCAAACAGCACAAAGAGTGAGATTTAAAATGCACGCCAGCTTCCAGGGACCTCTGTTTGTCCTCTCTGTGGAAATATGACTAGGAACAAAAGGCTAAAAAGCTGTGCTTGTATCACCAATCTGGGCTGTCAGAAGGAGAACTGGTCCCCTGAACTGGTACCACAGACTCCTCTGAATGAATGACCCAGCACTGCAGAGCCCATTTTTCTTTAAGCTGTGGATATATGTATATATATGCACATACATACACACACAAAATAAAAAATAAAAAAATAAAGCTCTGCTAATATGACAACTTATAATGGCATATAAAAGAGATCTGCGCAAAAAAAGCGGAGAATAGCAGAAAAAAAACCAAGTGAGCTGCGAACGCGTAAACAAGGTAGCACAAAGAGAACAGCTCCGCAGAGCTGCGCAAACAGCCCCGCCGGCGCGACAGGACAGACAGCCTCGATTCATTAAAACAAAAAAAACTCAACACTATAAACACACACACGACCACCACCTTTATTCCTCCCCAGCTCCTCTTACCTTTCTGCTAAGCCGCTCGCAGTTGGAGCAGATTTTGAACAGCTCGGTCACTGCTAAAGTGTTTTTCACTGAGTCGTTATCGGCGTGCCTCATCTTGCGCTCGTTCTTTGGGCTCCTCTCTGGAACTTTCCGCTACCTCGCGTGTCGGGAGAGAAGCAGACGGTCTGTCTTTGTCCTGGCTCCGTCTTTTTTGTTCCTTGAGGCATCGGACCTCTCTGCCTGGCCAGCTGTTGGAGCTCCGGAGCGGAATGGCCCCTGTTCGCCGGCCCTCCAGCGCTAAATAAGACTCCCCCGGCGCGACGGACGCGCGAGTCAGCCAATCCGCTTTCGAAAACAGGCGGCGCTCGCCCAATCCCGGGCGAGCAGGGGCGGGACTTGGGGCGGAGCCTGCCCCAGCTAATGGATAGAAACGTGAGCAGAGACTCTGATAACACGAACGACCAACGTCCGCGCAGGCTTTTGTTCAGGCCAGACTTGTTTAGGAGCCCCGTTAACTAGACTCCTGCACTCCTGCAGCCTTATAGGCAAACACGGGGCCACAATACAATACTCTCTTATCTGTTGTTTGCAGAGAAGTCTTGCTTCAGCTTCAGACTCTGAGGTCTGAGCCAGCTGCCTCGCTCTGCTGAGTCTAGCTTAGGTCTCTGCTGAAAGTCCAAAACAGAGGCAGCTAAGTTTTAGGTCAGGGGAGTGAACACGGCGGCGCAGGCCACATAAGCAGCAGCAAAACAAGCTAAAATCAATCTTTGCCTTCCGCTGTATGGCACGCCGAGGCATTGGCCCACCCCGAGATAAGGTGATTGATTCTTCTGGACCACTGATTGACTGTTTTCTGGAACAAGAACCCACCTCACCGCTTTCCCCGGATGCAAGCACACTTCTATTATCTCCTATGCAAAGTTACTAATTTCTCCTGACCTCTTGAGCGACCGTTGTTTTCATTTCTCCCCCCAAACTGAGTCCTGTCTTGAAGACCACTGAGCACTTTTAGCATTACTCTGAATCTAATCTATCTGTATGTATCTGTACTCGGTTATCTATTAGGATGTGGTGCTGCAATCTCTGACACTCAGCACCATGCCGGCCCCCTTCTACCTTAAAGGTGTGGTGGCGTGAAAGTGTGTGGCCCAACTCTAGACTACTCTTTCATTCATAGCACAGATGTGGAACAGAGCATTGTTTAAAAAAAAAAAAAAAAAAAAAAGATACCAAGCAGTTCACAAGTACTACGAGTTGGTAACGATGGCAGCCCACACTGTCCGGTCCGGCGCAGGCCGGCCTGTGGAGAGTAGCTACTCAGCATGTTCATTGTGTCCACAGGCACCCCCCTCTCACTCCGCTCCGAGGGTAAAGAGGTGTTGGGGGGGGGTGTAAACAGACCGGAGCCAGAGTCAGCACTCTCTGAGGGGTGGTGGGCGAGCCCCACTGAGCCCTATGGCTCAGCAAACCCGCAGAAGAGAGCGGTCAGCGTTTGCCTACCTCACCCCCCCGGCACACCGTCCCTTTCTCTTTATTAAAAAGAAAAGAAAAAAAGAGCCCCAACTTTAGGCTTTACTGTACTCACGCTATGTCACCGCGCTGAGCCTTAACTCTCAGCTGGGCTCACCTGGTGGGCCAACAGCTTGAACACCTGAGCACACCTTTCTATTGGAAGTGCTAATGAGCAAGAAACTGGAATATAAAGCTCAGTGCTTTGTGCTCAAGGTGATTGCATCAGTGTGAAGACAATGTGAGGGGATTATTTTAATCAAATCTAGACCTCGGAACGATCTTAGAATTCCAGTGCCTTCACCTGTTGACGAGAAGACCTGTCTTGCAGCCTATGCCAGCAGAAAGGGCTGTTAATACTAATACAGCACACAGTTCTGGTTTTAATGAAGCAAAACTTAATGAATTGATTAAAAATATATATATATACTGTGACTTTGAGTGCACGAGCTACGGGTCAGGTTAAGAATAGCCCCAGTTAAAGAGACCAGGCTGTGAGGGTCTCTCAGGGCAGGAGGGTATCTGTGTTTGCAGAGGTGGATCTCCGTGTGAATGCGGCTCCGGGCTCTGTTTTCTTTCTCATGCTGAACGAGCAGCTATGCTAAAACCACAGGCTGTCGGATGTTCAACAAGTGGCAGGGAAAAAAAAAAAAAAGTTGTCTGATGCAGCCCTCCTCTCAACCAGTTCCAACCTGACCTATCAGCAGAGCTGGGGGAAGACAGAGAGAGAGAGAGAGAGGGGAAAAAAAAGAAAAGCCACAATGACATAAGCCTAGCAACAGGCGTCAGCCAATCACAGGCCAGAATAACAGTTTCAGGGTCCAATCTCTTTGTGGCGTCTCAACTCCCCCACTCTAGTTCCTCAAACAGGAGAGAGAGAAAAAAAGTCAAACTCCAGTATGAAGTTGTGTGCACAGGCCCAGCCTCGGCCTCTTTTTTTTTTTTTTTTTTTTTTAACGAGGAGCAAACGAGCCTGCTCCTTAATTCACGGGCCTCTGTGCGGCGCGGAGGAGCGCCTCCTCCAACAGCAGTGCTGAACTTTAGACTCTGTGGCGTGACGGTCCCCAGATTAAAAAAGAAAAAGAGGAAGAGAGAACTGTCCTTCGAGTCACCCACGTCAGCCGGGCTGAAACTTATTGTCTCACTTTATTGCACTGCTCGCTCCAGCGGGCCCCCGGCTTGTTATTCTTTCCAGAGACGAGGGTCTCTTAAAAGTTGGTTCAACAGGGGGAGGAAGGAGGGGGGTAATTCAATACCATACATTCATGCATGTTGTCGCTGCAGTCGCAGTCTTTCGCTCTCATTCACTTTACTCTCTTTGCTCTCTCGTAGGTCGCCAATTCATTCGGTGGTCCTCCACCCCGTTCCATTGTTCCCCCCCGCCCCCCCGGTTCCAACACACGCTCTCTTTACAGGCACAGAATCAGGTCCAGGAAAGGGTCTGGACATGGTATGATTATGAATGGACACAGTTTCACTCACTGCTCAGACTGGAGAACATGGATCGCAGGGATTTCACATATATAAAAATATTGTATATATATATATCAGAGTTCACTAATAGGCGGAGCCTGGTTCAGACCCGAACCCAGATGTTGTCCAATGTGAACCAAACTGATAAACTATTGAGGACGATTTAATTCTGACAGTGTTTATTTTAAGTTGGGCAACTTTTCCTGTCTTTGTGTAGACAGTCACTGTAAACCGATAGACCAATCGCGTGAGTTGTAAGATTACCAAATGCGCTCCTCAGCCAATCAGATCTGAGCATTTGCATCTATCTATCTATCTATCTATCTATCTATCTATCTATCTATCTATCTATCTATCTATCTATAACTCCCTATTTGCATCTATCTATGTATGTATGTATGTATGTATGTATATATGTATGTATGTATCTATCTATCTATCTATCACTCCCCATTTGCATCTATCTATCTATCTATCTATCTATCTATCTATCTATCTATGTATCTATCTATGTATGTATCTATCTATATATGTATCTATGTATGTATGTATGTATGTATGTATGTATGTATGTATCTATCTATCTATCTATCTATCTATCTATCACTCCCCATTTGCATCTATCTATCTATCTATCTATCTATCTATCTATCTATCTATCTATCACTCCCCATTTGCATCTATCTATCTATCTATCTATCTATCTATCTATCTATCTATCTATCTATCTATCTATCTATCTATCTATCTACCAATAACTGCCCCTCTGAAAACTCTCTTATCAGATCAAGATAGAAAAACATTAAAGCAGGAAATAAGTATAAGTGTGTTTATGTGCCTGCAGTTCTTCTTTCTGCGTTCACGAGTTTCACATTTACACTCGCGAGTGAAAAAAAAATTAAAGCGTGCAGGTTATTATTTTCCACCTCTTGTTTTTGCACGCTCTAGTTTTGCTGTGCGGCCGCAGAATTCTCCACCGAGAGCTTGTGAACTTCTTCAAGCTTCTCTCTGAAAATGACAGCTACTCCACCAAACACACAGAACCAACCACATCTACTCTCCACATCAGAGACTTTATGAATGGACTCTGTTTACATTCTCATTCACACATGCCGCCACGGCTGCGATGTTTAGCACACTATGGTGATATGCTTGTTTATGCATGTTTACATGAATTACATTTGGGCAGAAAATATAATAAATAAAGGGATTTTTGGCTTAAGCATCATTTAGACTACTACCATTCCGGTTCCATTGACTTACATTAAGACTGAACTGGGTTTCTGGTGTTATTCTGGTGCTATTTTGGGGAAACTTGTTTTTCTCTGGACACTGAGATTGGTATGTGTGATAATTAACTAGTTTATTGAACATAGCCAAAGTCTTTCTGATCATAAGCATCCATGGGATTGAATAACTGTACACTGTTAACCCGTAATTAGGTTCTGTGTAAAGAGTTTGTGTACTGATTGAAAAACTAAAGTTTTATTTCATTACTTAAAATGTTCTAGTATGTTCTACTATTTTGAAAGAATAACTGAGTACACTAATATTTTTAAGTTGAACAAACTTAAAACATCAGGTTTTATCTTGGACCACGCCCCTGTAGCACCTTGCCAGATTCTCATTGGTTAGTTTAATCAAGACTAGTTTGAGTTGTTTAGTGGAGCTTGTAAAGGTTTGAAGTCTTTTTCTATTTTCACTGTGAGGTTTGGTGTTTTCTGTGTTTAACTTCTTTTCCTCGGACAGAAACTCTGTAGTGCTGGGATTTCTCTACAGTGGACATTTTCTCCATTGTTTTCTTTTCTGAAGAACTACAGAGGACTACAATTAACCAAGCCGCCATCTTCCCTCTCTTTTTCTCATTCTGGAACTTGGTAAGTTGTTTTCCGTGTTCAAGTGGTGTAAACTGTTGTTCTGCAGTTGATGCTGATCTAAAGTTAGAAAATGTAATTTACTGTGTTTTTATCATTTCAGTGTGTAAACTGTATTTAAGAATTATTGTAAGATAAACAGTATTCTAACTAGACCAATCAAAACCAGTCATCATCACTACTGAACCATTCAAGGGTCAAAATCATCCTAGATGATCCCAGTGATGTAATTTTAAATAAAATCAAACTAAATTTAACTGCTGTCTGTGTTCTTTTGATGTAGGAAAACATCAGGAGACTAGTTTTAATTTTTTTACAACTAAATTTTGATTACAGGGTTGATTTTACAGAATATTTTAAATACAAACAATTTAGATTTTATTGTATTCAACTCAAATGATTACTTCCAGTCTATTTGACATTTAAGTTGATTTTACTCAAAACATTACATTTTCTCTAGTTTCATTACTTAAATATTTTAAAGTAATCACTCAAACTCTTAAAGTACAATCAACTTATCCAGGTTTACAGTATATAACAGCTCATGCAAATACTTAACTTCTCAGCGGCCACGCTTCCATTGGTAGTTCACTTAATAATATTTAATAATCTGTATCTATTATAATTACTGTATCTCCTGTTTCTAATAGTTCAGCTTGTCTTTATTTCCCAGTATGAATTCTGCTGAACGTTCTCTGCCAGATCAGTCCAGAGCAACGTTCAGTGACCGGTGAAGAACTGCCGTACTGGCTCGCTCTCAATCGGCCTTTGTTTGTAACTCTGGCTGTTTGGCCATTTGGCTCACGAGCAGATCCACCTTTTCCTCTCCTCCAGTCTTACATCCTCTGTCCACAGCTCCTCTCTCCAGCCCTCTTTGCTTGTCTTGCTTGTCCTGTCGTCTTCCCTTCCATCCTCACTCTCCTCCCCTTCTCATTTTCCTCTCTCTCTCCCTCCCCCCGCCTCCTGCCCTCCACCCACGCTGGCCAGTGTTACTTGGCTGCCGGTCCTGAATTCTAACAAGCGGGCTTGATTGGAGCAGCCCAGCCTTGCATCTGTCTTCCTGAGAGGTGCGGTCCACTAGAAACACAGATCCACACACACACATACACACATTCA
>CM038707.1:3789721-3792221 GCA_021613375.1 Megaleporinus macrocephalus | reverse complement strand
ATTCTGATATTGAACTTGTCTGATTTGTGTGATCCTGTGGTGAAAGAGCTCCTGGTGGGAGATCTGCTGGACACGCTGCCTCTACGACTCACTCAAACACTTTCTGTCCAGTTGATAGACTTTGAGAGGCGCATCATCAGACTAAGAGAAACAGGAGGCCAATTCCACAGAGGCTGCTCTGACCAAGCTGTTAGGAGGTGTTGGGGTCAGTGGTTACGTGAGGACATGCGTACTATCCAAAACTATCCAGACAGCAGTGTCCTGTGGGCGGCGTCCTGTGTCCACTGATGAAGAACTAGAGGAACACAAACTGTGCAGCAGATGAGCTACTGTCTCTGACTTTACATCTACAAGGTGGACCAGCAAGTAGTAGGAGTGTCTAATAGAGTGGACAGTGAGTGGACACAGTGTTTACACACTCCAGCAGCAGCACTGCTGTGTCAGATCCACTCACACCAGCACAACACACACTAACACACCACCACCATATTAGTGCTGAGAACAGTTTGGGTTCGTCCTAAAGTAAGAAGAGTACTGTGGAAGTTAATATTGTACCATGGTTTTCTTATCTAGAGTAACTAGAGAAGATTCAGCCCTAATTTATTTTTATAGTGACTAAACAGATGAGTTAGGATATTTCTGTGCTATAAGAGTTCTAGACTCCACCCCTGTTGCCTGTTTACAGACCAGCCCCTTATTTTAGTGTAGCAACTTGACTTAATACCATTACATGTGAGACGACTGACTGATAGACGAGTATTATGTTCAAAAATGAATAATATCAATCAATCAATGAATGTATCAAACTACCCAACTTCCCTCTAGAATCACCAACTGTATAGCATTAAAGATTAGGAGAGATTTCACTCCAAAACCTTTATTAAAATTATTATTGTATATGCACTCCCCTACCAACGTCAACCCAATCAACCCAAATAATGAGACCTCAATATGAAATCAGTCCTGAGAAGACTGGACGCCAGTCCCTCCGCCCAGGACCGCTCCGGCAGCCCTTTAATATTTCATTGTTTATAAAGAGGCTGTTTTAAGTTCAGCGCAAACACGGCTTGCGTCTACTCTCCCCTCATAAATCTCCTATTTCCTACAGAGCAGAGTCGGATATTCACAGAGACTCATAACAAATGACCCCAAAGTCTCTCTCTCTCTCCCTCTCTCTCTCTCTCTCTCTCTCTCTCTCCCTCTCTCTCTCCCTCTCTCTCTCTCTTTAAACCGACTTGACCTCTTGACCTACATGGAAAAGAAAACTCACTGGCATGTCTGCACATGCCCAGGAGAAGACACACACTCACTCTCCAGGTTTATCATTAGTCAAACACAGACCGTATATCATAACACCAGACCGACAGTCTTCCACCCCGCTGGTGTGTACATCACCCATAAAACAAGTCACAGCGTTTCAGAGACACTGACAGCCCAACTCCGACAGCGCCTGTACCACAGCACGCATGACTTCTGACAGATCTCCATTTTTAAATGTGGACGTATCTCCATTTTTATTTTTTATGTTTCTCAAATTTTTTTTTTAACATATCTTCATTTTTTACAATTTTTGATTTTCTATTCTAGATTTTGTTTTAATTGTTATATATTTAAATTTTTATTTTTGATGTGTCTTCATTTTTTTTTTTACATTTTTGAAGTATCTCCATTATCTCCTTTTTTAGACTATCTGTAAATTTTGTACATATTTCATATTTCTATTTTTGACAAGTTTTAAATGTTGACGTATCTCCATTTTTAGTTTTGATTCTTCTCCATTTTTGTTTTTTTGGACATGTCTTCCTTTTTTTTACAATTTTTGATTTTCTATTCTCTATTTTTGACAAGATTTAAATTGTTATATATTTCCAATCTTACTTTTAATGTAGCTCCATTTTTTTTTTAATTTTTGATGTATCTCCATTTTTAAATTTTTGACGTATCTCTATTTTTGACAGTTTTTGACATATTTCCCTTTTTTTGACCATTTTTTACAATTTTTAAATATATATCTGATATATCTCCATTTAAAAAAAAATATGTTTCTCTATTTTTGACAAACTTTGAATGTTGACGTATCTCCATTTTTAGTTTTGATTTAATTTTTGTTTTTTGGACATGTCTTCATTTTTTAAAATTTTTGATGTATCTCTATTTTTTAAAACTTTTATGTATTTTTATTTTTTTTGTATCTCCAGTTATTTCTTTTATTTTGATCTCCATTATTGACGTGTCTCAATATTTTACAATTTGTAAATACATTTTTGTTGTATCTCCACAATTTTCATTTTTCTATATCATTAAAACCCGACAGCTGCTCTTATATCCTGTAAACGTTTCAGGATAAACAGACCAATAGAAACGCTCCACACTCACTTCTAACTAAACCTCTTTCTGATCACGTGCACCGTGTTTGTTCTCTCCTGTGAAGTTACTATTTTAAAGATACTTGTTTTTCTTTGGACAGCGATGCTCTGACACCCCCGTGATCACACACATC
>CM038707.1:3737221-3782221 GCA_021613375.1 Megaleporinus macrocephalus | reverse complement strand
GTTTTCTGATTGTGTTTTTGTGTGATTGTGACTTACATAAAGATCAGACCTCATTTACTTAGTGACCACTGCAGAAGTTATTGGTAATTTTATGGAAACAACTGAAAAAATAAACTAGAGCTTTGAGTTGTATCCAGTATTTACACAGCAACTGTCTGCTTTGTCTTTATGGTATGTAGAGCATGCAGAGTTCAGATGTAGGTGAACAAACGCTGGTAAGCGGTAAGCGGGGTAGGCTCTGCAGTGTAAATGTGGATGAATGAAGCATAAACTACACGGTATTAAAGCCAAGATGGAAATAAATTTTACTAGTACAAGCTCACCAGACTTTTAATACAGAGAACATTTACATAACATACACAAACATACAATATATACACTTAATATAAATATAGACACAGCATGTGTTCCTGTATGGGATGGTTTACGATGCAACTCTGGCCTCTTAGCTTCTGCAGCTCTACTTATTTGTGTACACACTTCATTCTACAGGACTTCTCTTTCTGTGTGTGTGTGTGTGAGTGTGTGTGTGTGTGTGTGTGAGACAGAGAGAGTTTGGTGTTAATCAGAGACAACAAGTCTTCTGTTTGCTTTCTTTGTGTGAGCAAGTCAGCCTCTGTTATCTTCCTGAGAGTTTGGAATGCTGATTGTGGTTTTGTATGTGGGGTCAAACCTGAATTCTGAAGTTCACTCAGTTGCTGGTTTCCTTTCCATGTTTGTGTTAATCCTGTGTGTGTGTGTGTGTTGAGCCTCGTTCATCCATACTTCACACTACAGTACAGACACTACTGAACACTGCTGGGCTTCAGTTCTGATCAGTTCTGTAATGCTATGTATGGTTATGTAAACATTATATATGGTTACGCTCTGCACAAAATCATACAGTTGTTGTGTAAACACTGTGTACAAATGCATTTTATTTTTCAGGCTTGTTTCCATCGTATTACAGAGAAAACTCACCAGTATATCACCCTTACCAGCACTTATCACCCCGGGCAAGTGTTCTTACTGCCCCCTAGTGTGTGTGTTCACTAGTATGTGTGCGTATGTGGGTGTTTCATTGCCCCCTAGGGTATGTGTGTATAGGAGGGTGTTTCACTGCCCCTTGTGCATGTGTATGTGGGTGTTTCAATGCCATCTATGGTGTGTTTTTGTGTATATGTGTGTGTTTTACTGCCCTTTAGTGTGTGTGTGTTTGTGTAAATGTGTGTTTCACTGCCCCCTAGTGTGTGTGTGTGTGTGTGTGTGTGTGTGGGTGTTTCACTGTCCCCTAGAGTGTGTGTGTTCACTAGTGTGTGTGTATGTGGGTGTTTCACTGTCCCCTAGAGTGTGTGTGTTCACTAGTGTGTGTATATGTGGGTGTTTCACTGTCCCCTAGAGTGTGTGTGTTCACTAGTGTGTGTGTATGTGGGTGTTTCACTGCCCCCTAGTGTGTGTGTGTTAACTAGTGTGTGGGTGTTTCACTGCCCCTTAGTGTGTGTGTTCACTATTGTGTGTGTATGTGGGTGTCTCACTGCCCCCTAGTGTGTGTGTTAACTAGTGTGTGGGTGTTTCACTGCCCCTTAGTGTGTGTGTTAACTAGTGTGTGTGTATGTGCGTGTTTCACTGCCCCCTAGTGTGTGTGTGTGTGTGTGGGTGGGTGTTTCACTGCCCCCTAGTGTGTGCCTATGTGGGTGTTTCACTGCCCCTTAGTGTGTGTGTTCATTAGTGTGTGTGTGTGTGTATGTGGGTGTTTCACTGCCCCCCCTAGAGTGTGTGTGTTCACTAGTGTGTGTGTATGTGGGTGTTTCACTGCCGCCTAGAGCGTGGGTGTTCACTAGTGTGTGTGTGTATGTGGGTGTTTCACTCCCCCCTAGTGTGTGAGTTTACTAGTATGTGTGTGTATGTGGGTGTTTCATGCCCCTTAGTGTGTGTGTTAATTAGTGTGTGTGTATGTGGGTGTTTCACTCCCCCCTAGTGTGTGAGTTTACTAGTATGTGTGTGTATGTGGGTGTTTCACTGCCCCCTAGTGTATGAGTTTACTAGTATGTGTGTGTATGTGGTTGTTTCACTGCCCCCTAGTGTGTGTGTGTCTAAATTTGATGTACTTGGTAGTATGTCGGGGTAATTTCTGTGTATGATGATGAACAGAACAGGCAGTTACTGAGTAATTACTACATACAGAGTCCTGTTACTACAATTAATCCACATTAATCCACCCGAAGACAAAGCCACCCACAGTATAGCACTCACAGTCACGCCCAGTTAGCCTAGACAGTAACTCTATATTTACAATGTATGAACTAATATTATAGACTGTTTACATCTTCCTAACAAACTATAACATTGTTTGTAGGAGTTTAAAACGGTTCAACAGAGCAAAACTCAGTACACAGTAAGTCTCAACTGTGGAACCGCTGGAGCTCTGCCATGTTTATTTCCACCTTCGAGCAAACCCAGTACAGGGGAATTGGGGAAAATCCTACCTGGCCTACGAGTCAGCTTACAAAGTCCAGCTATTACAACCAAACAAAGTTCAATTGCCTGGCGGTCATCTGCATCAACAACAACCCAGAGAAGCAAGCTGACAAACCACAAACTCCAAATAAACTAAAAATGTCCAGTAATGGTGACACAGACTACCACCTATAGACCATCTGCCTTCACCTACCTGTGTACAGGTAAACTGTACGTCATGCTAGAACATTACATAATCTGCCTTGATATTGTTTGGCACTGTACCGTCTATGTCTTCAGCTTATTGTACTGGTACCACTATAAGAGAGTTACGAACTGTTTGATATTTGCTTATTAATGGTGATTTGTTAGGTTATAAACAATTTACAAGGTATTAGCAACCAGTTATAACATATTAAAAGTACTAAAGTGAGCTGTTCTATATGATGAATATGAATATGTATTCAAGCCAATCAGGTCCCTGCTTATTAATAATGAGCTCATTTTAAACCATTCATAAACCCTTTATTCAAGCTATTTTCCATGACAACACTGGGGGGCACCATTATTGTTTACTTTGTGTAAGAACTTCCAGTGCGACCTTGGATACGTTGATACTGATTACAAGCAAAACGACAACAAACATATAAAATAAATAGCATAACATGTTCAGTTAGAGGGAGTCAGTAACTGGAAGAAGATGAAAACTTGGCTTGAACAGCAGAGTTACGAACACAGCACATAAAGATCAGAGTGTTGGGGGGCCGCCTTCCAAAGAAGACCACCTGCATCTATGACTGAAGCTCTAAATTTAAAACCTCCACCCAAACCTCTGTATGTCTGCTCTTACCATTCTGTGGAGGAGAACCAGCACCAGAGCTTCCTTATCCAGAGAAATGTCTCACTTATGAAGCTCAGAGGAAGCAGACGTGTCGGTGCTGGTGAGTCTATCAGTTAGTAACTGTTCTCTGATCAGTGTCCACCGCGCTAGGCTATCTGGACTGTAACTAACACCCACGCAGAGCGGCTCGGGCAGCTGCTGGACTTGGGTTTAACCGGCTTTCAGAAATATAAACTCACCGTCTGTGTGTAGGAGGACACGCCCACCTTCCCACTGTGCAGGTACTGATACGCTTCAGTACTTTTATAGTTTTTCATTACTGAACCGTCTACACCTTCCGAGAGTACAGAGTAATTAAACATGTCTCCATAAGTAACCTCAGACCACCTTCTCATATCACCCACCCACTGTGTTATTAACTCAGACCCCTTCTCTATCCCACCCACTGTGTTATTAACCTCAGACCACCTTCTCATATCACCCACCCACTGTGTTATTAACCTCAGACCACCTTCTCTATCACCCACCCACTGTGTTATTAACCTCAGACCACCTTCTCATATCACCCACCCACTGAGTTATTAACCTCAGACCACCTTCTCATATCACCCACCCACTGTGTTATTAACCTCAGACCACCTTCTCATATCACCACCCACTGTGTTATTAACCTCAGACCACCTTCTCATATCACCCACCCACTGTGTTATTAACCTCAGACCACCTTCTCATATCACCCACCCACTGTGCTATTAACCTCAGACCACCTTCTCATATCACCCACCCACTGTGCTATTAACCTCAGACCACCTTCTCATATCACCCACCCACTGTGTTATTAACCTCAGACCACCTTCTCATATCACCCACCCACTGTGTTATTAACCTCAGACCACCTTCTCATATCACCCACCCACTGTGTTTTTAACCTCGGAGGAGACAGTGTTGTCCCATTAGAGCTTCTTACTGTCTCTCTGGTCTCCTCCCATATAACTGTATTCATTTTGGTTAGCTGAGCGGAAGTTCTAACACAAAGGCAGAAGAAACTCACACTTGAAAGTGGGTGTGGCCAAATACGGTGAATACGGGTGGTCTAATTCTAAAGTGGTACCACTGTATTCTATCGGTCTGTAGTATTAGCTAGCGGGACTCGTGAGCTGCTCCGAGTTATAAAGTGGTACAAACTCTGTTTTCATAGCTTTATTATAAAGGCCTGTCCAGCTCCAAGGTCTTGTACTGTCTAAAGGGGGCCACAGGAGTGTCCACTGGGATTCGGAGAGGAAAGACTTGGACAATGAAGCCCCCCAACACATACACACATGTGCATTTACTGGCAACAGCCCCTGCAGCCACAATGCACCACGGCCGTGCACGCACAACATGCACAAACACATCCAATGATTGTGATCTAAAAACACAGCGCATTAATAGAGGGCAGCCGTCCAGGAGGTGGACAACTGGAGCAGCAGATGGTCGTCTTGCTTTCGGCCCAGACCTGCATGTGTCTGGACGTGTGAGCTGGAGAGTTTTTTTATGTGTGTTTTGGGTTTTTAGTTGGAGTGAATGTGCCCACAAATCATAAAGGGGGTGGGGGGGTGGGGGGGGGGGGTGTCACATACACCACCGCTTAGAGTCTAGTCTAATACTGTAGTCTACTAAACAACAACAACAAGAACTCAGCTCACGCAACTTCAGATAGAAGAACGGAGAACAGAGAGAAGAACGGAGAGAAGAAAGGAGAGAAGAAGAGAGAAGAACAGATAGAAGAACGGAGAACAGAGAGAAGAACGGAGAGAAGAAAGGAGAAGAACGTAGAGAAGAAAGGAGAGAAGAAGAGAGAAGAACAGATAGAAGAACTGAGAACAGAGAGAAGAACGGAGAGAAGAAAGGAGAAGAACGTAGAGAAGAAAGGAGAGAAGAAGAGAGAAGAACAGATAGAAGAACGGAGAACAGAGAGAAGAACGGAGAGAAGAAAGGAGAACGTGGAGAAGAAAGGAGAGAAGAAGAGAGAAGAACAGATAGAAGAACGGAGAACAGAGAGAACGGACAGAAGAATGAAGAGAAGAAGAGAGAAGAACGGAGAGAAGAAAGGAGAAGAACGTAGAGAAGAAAGGAGAGAAGAAGAGAGAAGAACAGATAGAAGAGTGGAGAACAGAGAGAAGAACGGAGAGAAGAATGGAGAGAAGAAGAGAGAAGAACGGAGAGAAGAGAGGAGAAGAACAGAGGGAAGAACGGAGAGAAGAATAAAAAGAAAAGAGGGAAAGCTTTGTTTCCTGTTGATAAGCTGAGAGCTGGGATTTGGAGTTTGTGCTCACAACTAAAGTTAGACAAGCAGCCCTCTTACTCTACCCCTCACTCTCCCTCTCTCACACTCTCTCCCCACCCCCCTCTACCGTCTCACTCTACCCCCTCAATCTCTCTCCCATCCACCCTCTCACTCTACCCCCTCACTCTCTCTCTCCCAATCCCCATCTCCCTCTCTCTTTCCAATTCTCTCAATTTCTCTCTCTCCCCTCTCACTCTCTCTCTCTAACCATCTCCCTCTTCCTCTCACTCCCCCCACCCTCTAACACTCTTTCTCTCTCTTTCTAACTCACTCCCTCTCTCCTATCCCCCACCTCCCTCTCTCTCTCTCTCTCTCTCTCTCTCCGCTAACTCTCTCCCTCACTCCTCCACCCTCTAACACTTTCTCTCTCTCTCTCTTTCTAACTCACTCCCTCTCACTCTCCTCCTCTTTTTCTCTCTCTCACTGTCTCTCTTTCTCTCTTTTATCTTTCTCACTCACTCTCTCACTCGCTCTCTCTCTTTCTCTATTTCTCTCTCTGCAACACACAAATCCCCATTTATCAGACAACATTCAATACATCTCATCAATAATCAATCTACAAATATAGAACATAAGGCGTATGGAATATAGAATATAGATTGTGATAACAGACAGATACAGAGTTCCAGCCCGAAGCTCGTTTCTTTATACCTGTAAACATATGTATTCAGTTAGGCGTCTCCATACTTTTGACTGGCAGCGTGTACACACCTACACACCCATGAAAGTGTGAATAGGAGCATGTGTGCACAACAAGCTTGTTTTGTACAAAAAGATTACATCAGGTTTGGGGTACATGCCCCCCCCCAGCCCCCACACACACACACACACACACACACACACACACACACTCACTGTCCAGATTCCTGTATGGACGGAATCTGGAACGTAAGCAGCTACACGCTGTCCCCGCATCTGTCCTGGCGGAGTTTCATCACAGAGCACATTTTTTCTCTCTATAGACTTTCTTTTCATAGCAGTCCATTTTTTCTCTCTCTTTCTAAGAAATCGTGGTGTTGATCTGCCTTTGGCTGTTCCTACTTGCTTTTCTGGGGAGTGTCTGTCTTCGCTGACGCTGCTCGACATCTTGTTTTGCATTCGTGGTAAGAATTATTGGAATACAGGGGACAGAGGCTTCTGCAGCCCAGAGGCAAATATAGCTGAACACTATTCTCACTATTCTCACTAAGGTGCTATAAACACCTGTGGGTGTGTTTTCATATGTTCTCAGTAAAACAGCTTCGCCTTTGTGACTCTGGACAAGACTTCACGTCAACAAAGTGGACCCACAAGATGGACAGTGAGTTGAAACACTGATTAAAGGTGCAATCTGTAATTTTTGTTGTTGAAGACATTCCAAAATTGACTAAAATTATCAACAGGATGTGAGAAAATAATCATTTTTACAGCGTGTCAAAGTCATATATGTATCATGTTGGAGAGATATATACTAAAGTTTGCATGCTAACAAGCTAGACCCAGCCCATCCTGTCTTGACCTGGCCAGTGACCATTACAATGACCGACACAGCCGACACTTCGTGTCAAGAATTCACATTTGGCAGAAAAGATGACTTCATATCCACAAGGTAGACCAACACGATTGTCTAGTAAGTGATTAAAGGTGCAATATGTAAAGTATGAACATTCTAAAATGAACTTAAATTAACAACAGGGTTTTGAAAGAACATCAAAGACATTTATGTATCATATTGCAGAGATATCTACCAAAGTTAGCATGATAACCAGCTAGTCACGGCCCATCCTGGGTTGTAATACTACTTTGTGTCAAATCAGTCCAAAATGAAGCCCCGACAGGGCTGTGTAATCTTGTCAGTCATATTAAAGGTCCGGTTATACCCTTTAAGGATAAGTAGCCAATGAAAGGAAGACTAAACACAACAATGACTCTGCCAGCAACCAATAAAACGACAGCCACAGCCCACTTCACATCTAGAAGGTGGACCAACAAGATATCTAATATAGTGGGCAGTACATTGACATGGTGATTAAAGGTGCAATATGTAAAATGTTTACATTCCAAAATGAACTTAAATTAGCAACATGATTTTGAAAGCACATCAAAGACATCTAAGTATCATGTTGCAGAGATATCTATCAAAGTTAGCATGCTAACCAGCTAGCCCCGGCCCATCCTGGGTTGTAATAGGAGGCGATAGTGAGTCACTGTAGTGGTGAGTCAAATCAGTCCAGCATGAAGAAGATGAAGAAGTAGCACTGCTAATCCAGTCAGTAATGTTGATGGTCCTGGTCAGATCCTTCATGGAAAGGCTAAGCATAACTATGGCTGATGTTCTTGTCCAGGTACCACTACAATGACCACCACAGCCCACTTGCATCAAGAACCCATGTTTGGCAGGAAAATGACCCACTGTCTCTAAGGTACTGTGCGTTCCTTACAATACGTTTCTTGGGATACGTTGCCCCCTATTGTTTGTAGCATGAAAGCAACAGGTTACATCATTTTGCACATTGCTCCTTTAAACACTCCAGCAGCACTGCTGTGTCTGATCCACTCACAACAGCACAACACTCTGTTAGTTACTAACCTAGCTTAAAGAAAACCATGTACATTGTGTTGTTGATGTTGTTTCAGTGAAAGGCAGTGTGAAGACTGATATTAGTCTAAACAGCTTCACAAACATAAACAAGGAGAATAGTTAGTGAAGCAGCGTGTGGACCAACACAGCTACCCAAAGACCCCCGCTCTGCTCTCCTCACTTCAGTCTGGATGAGTTGGAGTGGTTCAGTAGACCACCACTGGTGAGAGACTTGACGGAGGTTGGTTTTAAGCGTAGACTAAAACACAATGTTCCCCACACAGGAAGTCCAGAAGCTCCAGATTATGGAGAACCGCGAGAAGAACCGTGAACGTGAACATGCGCTGGATTCTCTCCTGAGAACGTTTAGCGTTAGCGTCAGCTTCTTCTCCTCGTTTGTGGATCCTGAAGGTGAAAGTACAGTCTTAGTAGTGAACATACTACTTCACTAATAAAGGAGTGTGAAGCTCAGAGACACTCCCGTTCAGTGTATCTAGCTGTTTACTGAGTGTGAATGTTTCCTGCTAGAAAGCGGAGCTCCTTTAACAGACACTCTCCTTCTCCGTCAACACCAACACACAGCTTCACAACAACTCCAGCACTGTGTCACTCTCTCCTCCACCCTCTCTGTTCACCATTTACACTAACGTGGTGTGTGATGTCGCCGCTGATGTTAGAAATGTTGAGTTCTAGTTCAAACTGTAAAGACTGAACAGTAGCATGTTTAGTAGCTAGCTGTGCTCCAGCGTGACGGCCGGTTACTGCAACCATTTGACGTCACTACCCGCTGATCACGTCAGTAGATACAACAATGAAGACCCATGTGCAGCGGATTTTACACAAAATCTAATAAATCTGACACTTTTAGTGAGTCATTACAACAGATTTTAGATTTGGTCTCTTGAAAATCTAAAAATTTTGGACAAAAACTGTCTTTACTTTCAATGTAAGTCAATGGAACCAGAAGTTCCATATAGTTTCTATACAAAAATAAATATTCTCAAAAATTAAGATTTTTTTTCAGTGTGATGATATATATAGTCACTGTTCTAAGAAAAACAAGTATTTCAAAGTAGCACATTTACAGTAGAGGACAAAAACTGTCTTTACTTTCAATGTAAGTCAATGGAACCAGAAGTTCTATATAATTTCTATACAAAAATAAATATTCTCAAAAATGAAGATAAGATTTTTTTTTCAGTGAGATGATATATATAGTCACTGTTCTACGAAAAACAAGTATTTCAGAGTAGCACATTTACAGTAGGGGACAAAAACTGTCTTTACTTTCAATATAAGTCAATGGAACCAGAAGTTCCATATAATTTCTATACAAAAATAAATATTCTCAAAAATTAAGATTTTTTTTCAGTGTGATGATATATATAGTCACTGTTCTAAGAAAAACAAGTATTTCAAAGTAGCACATTTACAGTAGAGGACAAAAACTGTCTTTACTTTCAATGTAAGTCAATGGAACCAGAAGTTCTATATAATTTCTATACAAAAATAAATATTCTCAAAAATTAAGATTTTTTTCAGTGTGATGATATATATAGTCACTGTTCTAAGAAAAACAAGTATTTCAAAGTAGCACATTTACAGTAGAGGACAAAAACTGTCTTTACTTTCAATGTAAGTCAATGGAACCAGAAGTTCTATATAATTTCTATACAAAAATAAATATTCTCAAAAATGAAGATAAGATTTTTTTTTCAGTGAGATGATATATATAGTCACTGTTCTAAGAAAAACAAGTATTTCAGAGTAGCACATTTACAGTAGGGGACAAAAACTGTCTTTACTTTCAATGTAAGTCAATGGAACCAGAAGTTTGCCTGAGCTATTTTGGAGCATTTCTATTGGTCCATTCATTATTAAATATCTATACAATGTGAATGGTAGCTGTCATGTTTAAATGATGCAGAAAAAAAAATCAAAAATAAAGATAGATGTTTGTTTGTTTGGTTTTTTTTGGGGGGGGGCAGTGATGGTATATATAGTCACTGTTCTATGAAAAACAAGTATCTAAAAATAGCACCTTTACAGGAGAGGACAAAAACCTTTACTTTCAGTGTAAGTCAATGTAAGTGTAAGTGATTTTGGAGCATTTCTATTCGTCCATTCCTCTTCACAGGCCCTATAGAGCAGCTCTCGTGTTCGAGTGATATAGAAACATTAATTAAGACATGTGTTTCTATGGTCAGTGACGATATACATATTATTTATATGTGACCGCATGTTCTGACGAGGGATAAAAACAAACATGCCTCTGCCCAATTTAAGTTTCCTTCTAATTTGGTGTTGTTTACTCACCGCACAACACAAACACAAACACTGACCACTCCGTAAATAAACCCACAGACGGATTTCTTTGCCAGGAAGTCTCTAAACAAGCCAAGTTTGTAATAAAGTCTCCACTTTTTACAGAAGTGAAATAGCCAAACTCAGCAAACTCACACTAACCAAACAAATAAGCCAATCCACAGTCCTGACCGGCAAAACAAGGCAATATGTTTACAGTAGCCCCACCTCCTCCTCCTTCTCCTCCTCCTCCTCCGCTGGGCCTCCCTCGCTCCCTCAGCGAGAAAACAACACAGCTTCAGACACCACAAGCTGCCCGGTGGAGGAGGGGTAACCTATATATCCTATGCAGGTTTTCCCCTCTCCTTTCTTTCTGCGTCCCTCTGGCTGCGCAGGGGCTGATATATGAAGTGCAGCTGGACGCAGCAGTCACACACATCAGCCACAGACGAGGGAGAGAGACCGTATACTCGACCCTCCAGACTGAAGATCTCGCTTTTGTACAGCGTTTCTTCTGTCAGGAAAGTTCTACAGTCGCCAGAAGTTACCAACTTCAAGTGCTACAGAACTGCATACGTACTCAACCCCCTGAACTGGTGCCTTAATCCATGTAACACTGAGACCATGTGGTGTGAAAACTGTGGTACAAGCTGGTGGTGGCAGAGTTCCCCAATTCTCCAGACTTGAACCCAACTGAGCATCTGTGGGACCACCTGGATGGTGGTGTTGGCTCTATGGTTCCTCCTCTCTACGCTCCCTCCAGCAGCTGTGGGCTGCACTGCAGTCAGCATGATACCTCCAGATACCTGTGACCACCTACCAGGACACTAGTATCCACTAGTGTGTGTCTGTGTGTGTGTGTGGGTGTTTCACTGCCCCCTAGTGTGTGTGTTCACTAGTATGTGTTTGTTTCACTGCCGCCTAGTATGTTTATTTACTAGTGTGTGTGTTTGTGGGTGTTTCACTGCCGCCCTAGTATGTGTGTATGTTCACTAGTGTGTGTATGTTTGTGAGTGTTTTACAGCCCTCTAGTATGTGGGTGTGTTCACTAGTATGTGGGTGTGTATGTGGGTGTTTCACTGCCACCTAGTAAGTGTGTTTACTAGTGTGTGTGTGTGTGTGTGTGTGTGTTTGTGGGTGTTTCACTGCCCCCTAGTGTGTGTGTGTGTGTTCACTAGTGTGTGTGTTTGTGGGTGTTTCACTGCCCCCCTAGTGTGTGTGCATTCACTAGTGTGTGTTTGTGGGTGTTTCACTGGCCCCTAGTATGTGTGTCCACTAGTGTGTGTGTGTGTATGTTTGTGGGTGTTTCACTGTAACATAGTATGTGTATTTACTAGTGTGTGTGTGGGAGTTTCACTGCCGCCTAGTATGTGTGTATGTTCACTAATGTGTGTATGTTTGTGAGTGTTTTACTGCCCTCTAGTATGTGGGCGTGTTCACTAGTATGTGGGTGTGTATGTGGGTGTTTCACTGCCACCTAGTAAGTGTGTTTACTAGTGTGTGTATGTGTGTGTTTGTGGGTGTTTCACTGCCCCCTAGTGTGTGTGTGTGTTCACTAGTGTGTGTGTTTGTGGGTGTTTCACTGCCCCCCTAGTGTGTGTGCATTCACTAGTGTGTGTTTGTGGGTGTTTCACTGGCCCCTAGTATGTGTGTCCACTAGTGTGTGTGTGTGTATGTATGTGGGTGTTTCACTGTCACATAGTATGTGTATTTACTAGTGTGTGTGTGGGAGTTTCACTGCCGCCTAGTATGTGTGTATGTTCACTAATGTATATGTGTATGTTTGTGAGTGTTTTACTGCCCTCTAGTATGTGGGTGTGTTCACTAGTATGTGGGTGTGTATGTGGGTGTTTCACTGCCACCTAGTAAGTGTGTTTACTAGTGTGTGTATGTGTGTGTTTGTGGGTGTTTCACTGCCCCCTAGTGTGTGTGTGTGTTCACTAGTGTGTGTGTTTGTGGGTGTTTCACTGCCCCCCTAGTGTGTGTGCATTCACTAGTGTGTGTTTGTGGGTGTTTCACTGGCCCCTAGTATGTGTGTCCACTAGTGTGTGTGTGTGTGTATGTATGTGGGTGTTTCACTGTCACATAGTATGTGTATTTACTAGTGTGTGTGTGGGAGTTTCACTGCCGCCTAGTATGTGTGTATGTTCACTAATGTATATGTGTATGTTTGTGAGTGTTTTACTGCCCTCTAGTATGTGGGTGTGTTCACTAGTATGTGGGTGTGTATGTGGGTGTTTCACTGCCACCTAGTAAGTGTGTTTACTAGTGTGTGTATGTGTGTGTTTGTGGGTGTTTCACTGCCCCCTAGTGTGTGTGTGTGTTCACTAGTGTGTGTGTTTGTGGGTGTTTCACTGGCCCCTAGTATGTGTGTCCACTAGTGTGTGTGTGTGTATGTATGTGGGTGTTTCACTGTCACATAGTATGTGTATTTACTAGTGTGTGTGTGGGAGTTTCACTGCCGCCTAGTGTGTGTGTGTTCACTAGCGTGCCTGTTTGTGGGTGTTTCACTGCCCCCTAGTGTGTGTGTGTGTGTTCACTAGTGTGTGTGTGTATGTGGGTGTTCCACTGCCCCCTAGTGTGTGTGTATTCACTAGTGTGCATGTTTGTGGGTGTTCCACTGCCCCCTAGTGTGTGTCTGTTCACTAGTGTGCGTGTTTGTGGGTGTTTCACTACCCCCTAGTGTGTGTGTATTCACTCGTGTGCATGTTTGTGGGTGTTTCACTGCCCCCTAGTGTGTGTGTGTTCACTAGTGTGTGTTTCACTGCACAGAGGGGTTGAATGTGAAGGTGAAAATCCTCTGTGTGTGAACTCAGACAGCAAATATCTACAAAATTTTAAAAATTATTCCATTTAATTCTCTGCACATGAAAGTGTAACATCAAAGAGAAGGACGTGTTCAGTGACGACAGCTTCCGAAAGTCAATGAGCCAAAATTCCTGTTACCTTTGACTGTATGTATGATTATTTATCTGTTCTAATCAAATCTGTTGGTGTAAATACACTTATTGATCCGATAAAGACTTTAAACACTCAGCCTAGGTGCCTCAGACTTCTACACAGCAGTGTAACGCTCACACACACAGGTTTCCATGCCCACCCAGGTGAGATCAGAACCTCAGTGATGTCATCGGCAACCTTTCTTTGATAAAGGCCTCGCCAACGCTTGGGAGACAGAAACCAAAAAAACAAACAAACATCAAAGGGCAGTCGGAGGGAAAGCAAGTGACCGGAAGAGAGAAACAGAGAGAGAATCACGTCAGCAGAAGCCTTGACCTCCCCGAAGGAGCCTGGACCCCGGCTACGTCTGGTAACAAACTTAACTTCTCACATACCGAAACTCGCACCAACACACAAACACACTTTTCACTTCTCGAAATCGGTGAGTCAGACAGAGAGCGAGGTGAGCGACCAGCACCTGAGTACACAGAGTATTTCACTCTGATATTAACTCTTACACATCTGGAGTCATCACAGCTATTATATACAAATCCAATCCAATTATATATACACCATCAGTCAAAAGTTTGGACACGCCTACCCAGGTTCTTCTTATTAGTACTATATTAATAGTAATAATATTAGTGAATAAGTGTGAAGAGATCAGAACTAAAGAATAGTCGGTACGGAATTATTCCTGGAGCAGAATTAAACATCTGGTTGTGTTTAAAGAATGTTTAGAGGGTCTTTTAGAAATGAGCTCATTTGCTCTGATGCAGGTTTACATACTTTGAACATTCTGACCAGCAGCTTCATGAGGAGCCACATGAGCTGCTTCTCTAACAGGACTGAAGAAGATAGTGTAGATGCTGAGATCTTGTTCTGATAAACAGGTTTGGTGGTTTTATAGCTCTTATAAAAATATACATTCTCATTTTTACATTTAAATACAGTCAAATGTTTGTTTTTGTAATATTTGTGTACATGGGCTCCAACTTCACTGTTTACACTCGTCTCTCAACACATTCACATCTAAACCTCTTTATAGTCATACACAGATATGATCAGTTAGGTGTCTCCAAACTTTTGACTAGTAGTGTTGAGTGTGAAGTCTTAACTGGTTTAATAACAAATAAGGTTCTAAAAATAATAATTATATTTCGTTTCACTGTTTATTGTTGCCATTTCATAATTTTTTGTTTCATAATATTAAATATATGACTACTTTGTAGTGTGTAATTATATTGATATTCGTTTCAATAAAATATCTACTCCGTCCCAGCTCCAGATTGTCGGGTCTGATTGTGTGATTCGGGCTTGTATACAGCTTTTTGATTGGACGCACAGATTCCGGAAAACAACAGATTTTTCCCAAATTTTCCCCCATAGAGAATGAATGGGATAGAAAAAAGCACGGCAATCTACTGAACTTCTGCTCAGCCGACAGACACCGTTTCACATACACTGACTCAGGGCGGACCCCCGGCCACGTCTACGGCATTGGTTTGACCTGCACTCGTCTGTTTGGCTTTTTTTTCATCCCTCTTTTTTTCCCCCATAGAGTCCCATTAATTTTAGGCCAAATACAAATATTATGGTTTCATTTAACCTACAGCCTCCAAACCGCATATACTTACTCAGAGTAGATCCTAAACCTCTCTAATGCACACACATACTGATCCACACTCCTCTATTTGTTATTCATTCATCCCTTGTTCCTCCCATAGGGTCCCATTCATTTTCAGGGGAACCCCAACATTAGAGTTTTGTTCAACCTACAGCCTTCAAACTGCCTCTACTCACTCAGGACAGATCCTAAACCTCTCTAATGCACACACATACTGACCTGCACTCTTCTATTTGTTATTTATTCATCCCTCGTTCCTCCCATAGGGTCCCATTCATTTTCAGGGGATCCCCAACATTAGAGTTTTGTTCAACCTACAGCCTTCAAACTGCCTCTACTCACTCAGAGCAGATCCTAAGCCTCTAATCCACAGACATACTGACCTGCACTCTTCTATTTGTTGTTTATTCATCTCTCGTTCCTCCCATAGGGTCCCATTCATTTTCAGAGGAACTCTACATTAGAATTTTGTTCAACCTACAGTCTCCAAACTGCCTGTACTCCCTCAGGGCAGATCCTAAACCTCTCTAATACACACACATACTGACCTGCACTCCTCTATTTGTTATTTATTCATCCCTTTTTCCTCCCATAGGGTCCCATTCATTTTTGGGGTGAACCCCAACATTAGAGTTTTGTTCAACCTACAGTCTCCAAACTGCCTGCACTCACTCAGAGCAGATCAAAACCTCTAATTCTCAGACATACTGACCCACACTCCTCTATTTGTTGTTTATTCATCTCTCGTTCCTCCCATAGGGTCCCATTCATTTTCAGAGGAACCCAACATTAGAATTTTGTTCAACCTACAGTCTTCAAACTGCCTGTACTCACTCAGAGCAGATCCTAAACCTCTCTAATACACACACATACTGACCCACACTCCTCTATGTGTTGTTTATGCATAAGCATCCTGCATTTCCTTCAGGAAATGTACATTTTTAGTTTATAAATATAAAAATCTTCACTTTATAAGTATATTTTGGTCACCAAATCACCAATCTGACTCTTATATAGCACCAATCCAATAGTACCCCTTTTTCCACACTGGGGCTGAATCTCAAACGGCTACATGCTCCCTACATAGTGCACTATGTAGAATTTCAAATCTCCTGCAGCCCAGCAATGCATAGTATAGTTAAAAACAAAGCCACGTGAGATTCAGCCACATCCATAATTGAAAAATAGTACACTGCTAGAATTCCCAAACTTACACTACTTAGTGAATATACACGCTATTTAGTGAATATTAGTGTATATTAACTATTTAGTGATTATTAACACTATCTTTTATCTTGTAGAGGATCTTTTCTAATGATATCTGGTGTTCTTACAAGTGAAAATACACTTATGGATAAGATAAAGACTTTTAAACTATCAGCTCAGGTAAGACGTGGGTACAGTAGTGTATGTTGAGCTACGCAGTAAGGACCTGGTAAGATCTGTAGTTACTCAGTGGTGTGGAGTAACGTCGGTGGTGTTAAAGGGGTTAAGAAGTCTGGCGGCTCAGGGAGGCTGAATCCCACACGGCGAAGGAAGGAAGAGGTGAGGATGGTCCAGCAGAACAGGAAGTCCAGAGGGAAAGAAGACACACAGCAGCAGCTGCTGTGATGACATCATCACGCCTGGTTCTAGAGCCCGAGTTCTGGCGCTGAACAGCACGGCGGCTCGAGTGACATCAGGTGACCCCTCGCCAGCACGGCCTGTCCCGTCTCACTGCATACTCATTTTCCATTAATGAACACATGCTCGCTCTCACACACACATCCATCCGTCTATGCATATACCAATCAAGTCCTAGAAGCCTGGAAGAGGTTTTTTCCACTAATCAGAAGATATCAAAGCTATTATGAAGAACAGGAGTATGAAGTGATATACAAGTCACTCGGCTGGTGAGAGCTATTTTAGGGGTGGCTACAGAAAGAAAAGCAACTTTACAGGAGAGGCTTTTAATGTAAGTCAATGGAACCAGAAGTTAGTGTGAAGCATTTCTATTGGTCCATTCATCATGACATTTTTATACAATGTAAAAGGCAGCTGTTGTGTTCAAATCAATCAATCAATCAATCAAATCCACCTTTATTTTCACTCGGGAGTACATTGAGGGAGACCCTCATTTACAATGTTGCAGAGCATTACAATTATTAAACAAAAAGGGATTGAAAATAAATTTAAATTAATTTTAATGAGTGCTTAAAATGTAAAAGAAACAATAAGAACAGAGACAAAATTAGAAAGATAAATCGTGAAAAAACTAATAAAATTAATTAATAAAAATAAGTCAATAAAAACAGATATAAATATAGTAGTAAAACATAAAATAGTAAAAGAAATAATAAAAAAAAAAATAAAACTAAAAATAATAATAATAATAGAGCAATATAAAAATCAATAAAAATGATATTATATTATATTATATTATATTATATTATATTATATTATATTATATTATATTATATTATATCATATCTCAGGTGGGTCCAAACTTTTGACTGCTACCGGGCACACGCCTACATGCTATTTGCGCACTCCCACAGTGCGTGATCCACTGCACTGAGGTAAATCAGGTTCAAGCCAGCTATTTTAATAGTGAGACTGAGTTATTATAGGACTGACCACCACAGTGCCAGCTCTGTCTGCACTCTCTCGTAGTAAGCTAGGTCAATATGAACATTACTGGTCACATCCTATTAATACAGTGTCTGCCAATATAGTGGTTTACATTTGTATTTTAGTAATCAGATATCAATCAGATATCAATCAAGCCTAGATTGCCAATGACTTCAAAATGTGATCTAAAACCATAACTTACATATTTAAGTTTCTAATATTTTCTTTCACCAACTCTCCAATTTGACTGACTGTCCTTATGAATCTGGACTGTTTTATAATGCTACATTAAAATAATTTAAAAAAAAAGTTTATAAAGTCTTCCGCTTTATCCTTCTAGTTGGGGTCACCGGGGGCGGGGGGGGGATGTTGGTGGTCTGGAGCCAATCCCAGCGTCATAGGGGTAGACCATGGACAGGTCACCAATTTTATATCTCTCAGAGAGCCTAAAATGTTCTAAACACACACACACACACACACACACACATATATATATATATATATATATATATATATATATATAGTTTGACAATCAACATCTATATAAAAATATACATAAAAATATAGGCTAATAAATGATTCTAACGTGTCTATTTAATCTGTGTTGGAGCGTGAGGGGTTAAGTGGAAGCCTGTGAGTCTGTGTCTCCCCCTATAAGGACTGTGATGCCTCCGCAGAATGCTGGTGATTGGTGGTCCCGCTGTTCATGTACAGAGGGGGCCAGGCAGTTATAAATCAGCACTAATTTCAAATGTACTTGGGGACATTATTATATTTAAAAAGCATGTATATCTATTTTTGTCGATTTAGAAATGCTCGAAATTAAAAATAATATCTGCTTCCATTGACTTACATTAAATGTAAATACTATTTTTGTCCTCTCCTGTAAATGTGTTATTTTGAAGAAACTTGTTTTTCTTTGTTAAGCGTCGATATATAACTGATATTTTTGACATACCGACAACACCACCCACTTCAGCTCCTGTTAAGTGAATCCGGTAATGCTATAACCGGGGAAACCTCCCGGGTAACTCCAGAACTAGGTTTGGGAACCAACCTTGGTGAGATTAGCTGAACTTCAGAGCAAGTTAACAAATGGGAGGCCACTTTTTCACACGAAGCTGAGAACACTCTCACTTAGAGCCTGGGAAACACAGGAAGGGCTTCCATGTCGATAAGGTCCCCAACAAGACACACCACACCCTCTACACAAGCTTCCACTGTGAGAACGTCAGCATGAGATACTTACTGAGAGGACACTTTGTTTCTTCTACAGTGGCTCCTAATGCACCTGTCATCTTATCAGCAGAGAAGAATTCACATACACACTACCTGTGAAGTATTTAGGGACATCTTGTCTTTATTTGAAATCTGAATTTTATTGCTGTTACTGACGAATTGGCTAAACTACTAATAATGACTGTTATATTCATTTACTATTAATATTATTATATTATATTCACAAAAACACAGACAGTAAACATAAAATAATATCAAAACACACAAAAAATACCAAAAATGAGCTGCTATTTGCTCTGGTGTGTGAACCATGTTGTTATTTTAACCCTTTTCTTGCCAGATAAAGACTAAAACAGAGGTTTTTGGCTAGTTCTGGTGCAGAATAGTGGCTTAAAATCACTCTGGCTAGGAACACGAGGACTGTCCTTATGTGTGAATCATGTCACTACTTTAACCCTTTGTTTATAATATGAAGGATAGAAGCAGAGAGCTAATAGAATAGTAGAGAGTGGATTTTGGGTGGTATTTGGAGCTGAATTGCTGGCTGATGGGTGGTCAGAGGTGGGTGAAATCAGTTTGGTCAGTGAGAGGAAAAGAAAGCTAAAATCTGGATTTTTGGGTGTCTTTTCAAGACTCAATGTCTAGGTGGACAGTGAGTGGACACAATGTTTAAAAATCTAGCAGCACTGCTGTGTCTGATCCACTCGTACAAGCACAACACACCACGTCAGTGTCACTGCAGTGCTGAGAATGACCCACCTCTCTAATAGTACCTGCTTTGTGGTGGTCCTGACCATAGAAAAACAGGGTGAACGGGGATAAACAATGCATGCAATGAATCAGATGAACTACAGTCTGTAAGTGGAGCTCCTGTATGGTCAGTGGAGCTGATATAATGGAGAGTGTGTGTAGATGTTGTATATATTTTAATATTTTAGATATCCTTTCTTAAAACAAAGCAGTTGTACTGATAGTATGTACCGTGTATGACTATGTCTGCGAAAAGTAAACTTTGATTCGATTCAAATACTCGTCGTTGGTGATTTCCTTGTAGTCGAGGTCTCCAGACAGAAATGTGTGTGATGAGCGTACGTTCCGTGCTAGCGCATGTTTTTGCACACAAAGGCTTTTTCCTAGAAAGGGATGCCTCAGGCGGGCACGATACAAAACATCAAGTCAAGAGTGAGCAGGCAAGCGCTCGAACGCACACAAGCACACATGATCTGTCCGTCTTACAGGCTCAGAGGTAACGGCTGGGAGGACCTACACACCTAAACGACTACAGGTGCTCTGGTGGAGAAAACACAAAGGCCTGCAGAGCTGCAGCACCACCACGAAGACTAGTCCAAACGAGAGCCGCACGATAACATACAGCGTACATCATCCAGAATGTCACACTCTGGCGCTAGAGGGTAAAAATAACCTCTCTGAGGTCTTAGATCACAACACACACACACACACACAAACAGTCCCACATACTGGTTATAATATACTGAGGGCAAGAAGGGAGATAACCAAGGTGTCAGATCACAAGACAAAGGTAACTGACAGGTATGTGTAATAACCAGAGGCCAAAGGACAGAGGCAAAGGTTGTGTGAGCTGGTCTTACTGAAACACACACACACAGAAGGATATCACAGATATATATATAATAACTAATATAAAACATATATAGGCGGCTCTGAAATCTTATTGGCTGAGCCACTTTCAAAGCTGTTATAAAATACCTCACTTACGCAGTTCATATAATAAGGTTAATATTCCAAAACTATATTAAACATAGCCCATGCAGGACCACGGTTTTGTTTAACAGCGGACATTCATGAAATAATAATAATAATAATAATAATAATAATATTAATAATAATAATAATAAGAAGAAGAAGAACTAGAAAAGTGATGATAATAATAATAATAATAATAATAATAATAATAATAATAATAATGAAATGATTGCACAGTTTAAGCAGTTTGACAAATATATTCTAACCTTATATTATATTCTATTATTTTATATTATCCATCCATTATCTTCCGCTTCATCCCGCTTGTTGGGGCCACGTGGGGGGCTGGAGCCAAATCCAGCGCCATCGGGCGAAGGTGGGGTACACCATGGACAGGTCGGCAGTCCATCGCACACACTTGTGTACACACTCACACCTACAGGCAGTTTAGAGCACCACCGTGCTGCCTATATTATATTATATTATATTATATTATATTATATTATATTATATTATATTATTGTTTTATGTAAGCGGGCTGTTGTCAAAGCATTTGACTGCTAGTATGCACTGTGTATGACTATGTATGTGACAAATATATTTATTTTTGATTTGCAATACATTTACCATACTGCTGAACTCCACATAACTAACTGGCAAGCAAAAAAAAATATTTTCAGATTTGTTTGACAACCGAGATGCCTCAGTTCACCAGAAGCCCTACTGAACCGTCAGCTGGAATGCTGTCTGGTCAAAATACTCACAGCTCACTGACTGCTTAGAGAGCACCCCCCACCAATACTGCACCCTTCTACAATACACGTACCGGCAATGTCATTATTCTAATAATCACTATCAGACAATCTTAACACACACGTGTGTGCACGCACAGAAAACTGCCCCCACAATGAACTCACTGTAAAGATCACTTGATGATATTTATTGATTTCAATGATAAAACTTGGCAACCGCAACTGCAACCGCAACCTCAATCAAAAGCAAATTCTAAAGCCTGGAGTCTCTGTGGATGGTCTATAGTGGGCTGTATAGACGAAGTAGGACCAAAACAATATACAAGCCCAATCAGTAAATATCAATATCAACCATCAATGTCTCTCATTTCTCATGAGCTGTGATGTAACATGGATGGAGAGAGTGTGTGAAAGTGTCAGAGAGGGAGAAAGGAAAAGCGTGTGTATGTGTGTGTGTGTGTCTATGTGTGTTCACATTGGGATCAGGAAGCTCTGTGCTGGGGGGCACAGGGTGTGGGATGACAGTCTCTTCCTTTTGTTCTCACAGGCCACATTCTGTATGTGTTTGTGTGTGTCTCTCTCTCTCTCTCTCTCTCTCTCTCTCTCTCTCTCTCTCTCTCATATACATACGCACACACACACCCCCCTCTCATGCTATCCCGGTCCAGCCTGTATCTCTGCCACCTCAGCGTTTGTGTGTTTTGACAGGAAGAACCAGAGCCAGCTGCTCTTAGTTACAATGAACCTTCCATCACTGTCTATTCACATGTGTGTGCGTGTGTGTGTGTGTGTGTTTGTGTGTGTGTGTGTGTGTGTGTGCAGCATGCAAAGCACAAACTCTTACAAGTTACAGTGAAAAAGCATCTGTGCACGTTCACGAGTGCTGCAACACGTCCTCTGCACACTATAACATAACATGTGTGTTTGTGGTCGTGTGTGCGTGTGCATGTGCACACATGTACTGGTGCACACACAAGATAAGGTACTATGCAAAAGTCAGAGACCACCCTGCATTTATTTTTCTGCTAAAAAGTCCCCCTACAGGCTTTGTTGACTTTCAAGGTTCTCTGCTGGAAACTTATGAAATATGCCATTAAATATGCTAATTGTAGAGCATAGTTGCTGTTTATTTAATATATAATAAACATATTGGGCTTAAAAATTAAAGCTAAAATGTGCATATCGTGCATATCTATGTTTTGTATTTTTAGTTTTTGACAATTTAAACTCTACAGTCATATATATATATATATATATATATATATATATATATATATATATATATATATACACACTACTGCTCAAAAGTTTAGGATCACTTTAGAATTTCATTTCATGCAATTTTCATGCAATTCACAAACAATATTGTCCATTTCACAATTAATGTAAGTGTATCAGATGATTTTTAAAGAATAAAAATGTTTGTATTAAAGTCTATTTTTGAATATTTTGCTTATTTTGCATATAGTCCTATAATCAGTAATTCTCAGTCCTCTGTCTGAATCTCCTGGTACGACCACCAATCCAAGTTAAGGATGTTATTGGACTAATTGGTTGTTAGGACACTCTTGATCAATTGTGATGCACAGCTGAAAAACATTCTACTAATAAGTGAGTATAAAAGGGAACAACATTCTAGGTTAGTTTAGTATCTGAAGATCAGCAGTTGATGGCTTGCTGACCGACTCACAATGACCAGAAAGAAACAACTTTCTTTAGAGACCCGTCAGTCCATTGTTGTGTTAAGGAAGGAAGATACTCCATTAAAAACAATTGCATGAATTGCATGCAAATTGCATGAAATGAAATTCTGAAGTGATCCTAAACTTAGTGTACTTGTTATTTACGACTTAGTGACTTGCTCCCATGTCTGCTATGTATCTCCAAAGTAGTAACTCTACAGCCAAAAGGACAAAAACCTTATTAACGTTCAATGCAAGTCAATGCAAAGTTTTTTGGTTAGTTTTGAAGCACTTCTATTCGTCCAATCAGATTAAAGAACAATGGTAAGAGTTCAAAGTATATTGGAAAGTAAAATTCTGTCCGAAAATGAAGATACTATATGAGACGTGACCTCTTCACACCATCCAGAAGAGAAAGAAGCCTGTGTGGGCATGTGTGCATGTGGGTGGAAATGTGTGCGGTAGGGGACTTTCCCTCCAAGCGCAGACAACCTTTTATTCGTAGCATGATTTCCTGTGAAGGGCAACACACTTCTCTTGATTTCCTGTTTCCTCGTCTCGTTTCTGCAAGTTAGGCTACACGGAGGTCTCAACACGCGCTGGCCTCGTGTGACACCGATGCTTTCAGTTCTTGACGAGCGGCTCGATGTGAAACAGGTCACTGCAGAGATTTCTGAGGGATGGTTGTGATAAGAACCTTTAATCTGCGGTACAAAGTGATCAGTGAACTCATCTGTCTTCGTCTGAGTGTTTGATAGGTGATGTGGATCCATGTAGAAATGCCACATTTCCCATCCAGACGCTGTAAATTACTGTATATACCTTAAAGGGACGGTTCTCTAGGCCTCTAACTAGCTGCCTAACCTTCACTATATATAATACCATGGACTCTAACTAGTTTCCACTAACCTTCTACCTTACCTGTCATCATCACTCTCACTGTTCTTCATCTGTACTATAATTCATCTTAGTTATATCATATTATGATTATATAAGCCCACCTGAGCAGCTGAACAGAAGTACAAGGTGGTACAGTCAGTATATCAGTACTGTTTGAGTAGTGTGATCAGAGGAGGATGGGAGCTTTTCCTTGCCACTGTCGCCTCTGGCTTGCTCGTTTATGCTCTAGTGATTTTTTTAAATTACTAAATTCATGTAAAGCTGCTTCGTGACGACATCAGTTGTTAATAGAGCTATACAAATAAATTTGATTGATTTGAATTTGAATACTAGAAGTTAGAACAGACTAAAAAATATTCCACCAAAACTTCTCTGATGTAGTTTTAACGAAGTACTGAGCAGTCAAAGCAGGTATTAGATGAGAACTGTAAATAATACTGGGTTGTTTAGGAGAAGCTTGGAAAGGGTTAAATAAACACACTAACATATGGAAAAGCAAGAGTGTCCTAACAATCAATTAGTCCAATAACATCCTTAACTTGGATTGGTGGCCGTACCAGGAGATTTAGACAGAGGACTGAGAATTACTGATAATAGAACTATATGTAAAATAAGCCTCTATACAAAAATAGACTTTAATACAAAAATTTTATTCTTTAAAATCATCTGATACACTTACATTAATTGTGAAATGGATAATATTGTTTGTGAATTGCATGAAAATTGCATAAAATGAAATTCTAAAGTGATCCTAAACTTTTGAGCTTGCTCCCATGTCTGCTATGTATCTCCAAATTAGTAAATCTACAGTCTGGAAAAGCTTTTTGAATATAATAATGTCCCCAAGTGCCTCAGACATCCATCCATCCATCCATCCATCCATCCATCCATCCATCCATCCATCCATCCATCCATCCATCCATCCATCCATCCATCATCCATCCATCCATCCATCCATCCATCCATCCATCCATCCATCCATCCATCCATCCATCCATCCATCCATCCATCCATCCATCCATCATCATATATATATATATATATATATATATATAGATAGATAGATAGATATAGATAAATATATATTTATCGTTGCTGCCCAAGAAAGTATCTCCAAAACAGCAACTTCACATGAGAGGCCAAAAAATTTTTTTATTTCAATGTAAGTCAATGGAACCAGATTATTAAAACTGCTATTTTGGAGCATTTCTATTGGGCCATTCATCATGGAATTTTCACTCAATGTAAATGGCAGCTGCTAAAAATGGAAATCATATATATATAGCTGGCATTTACATTAAGTGTTTTTTATATATGTATGTGACATATATAAAAAAATTTATATATATATAATCAAATGTGCGCTGCTTGTAAGGGAATTAATTAGCATTCTTCAAAACTTCAAAACTTCTTAAAAACTTCTCTGAACCCATTTAAACTGTATCCAGCTCTTCATGAACGTTGTGCAGATTGTCAAAGTGATTTACTGTAAGCTATAAAAATCAATAAATCTTCTCCCTGCAGCTAATCACCACGGGCAGCTGCCAACTCCCTCTTGGTGTGTATAGATCACACATGCATACAGACATGACATTTGTTATTTGTGTTGTTTATATTTACAAACACATATATTCAGTTTAAACATTCTATTACTTTTGGTCTTAGGTTAATTAAGTTTGTTATTACTGATGAAAAAGTAAGTAAGTAATTAGAACGAATTTCCCCTTGTGTTTGCACACAGCCCTATCCTATCCCGGGGAGCAGTTGGGAGTTAGGTGCCTTGCTCAAGGGCATCTCGGTCGTGTCCTGCTTGTCCCGGGGCTGGAACTGGCAACCTTCCAGTCACAAGACCAGATCCCTAACCTTCAGCACATGACTGCCCTATTATTATTATTATTATTATTATTGTTGTTGTTGTTGTTGTTGTTGTTGTTAATGGAATAGAAATCAATAATGTCATCTGTAGCTTCCATGTGGTGTATGTACATGCCAAGATGAGTCAGATTTCAGGAAATCCAGAGGTTTTGTTGACATTTCGGTGACTACTGACTTCCAGTAATGGGTTGACTTGTAGCTCCAGCGCTAAACCAAAGAATGATGTTTTGGCTCATCAAGTACAACTAGAATAAATAGAAAACTGTGTATACTTAATTTTTCACCAAATCATTCCTTTAACGACTGAATTATGCAAAACGTTTGAGAAATCCACCTTAAATTCTCCCTTAAATACAACAAAAGTAGTTTAAGACCCCAAAGGAGTCCAGGTTAGAAAAAGAAGGATCCAGTGCAGGACTGTGCAGATGTCTAATTCTGAAAGGAACACTATGCACACAAGACAACACCGCCCAAGTACTGTTCAACACTAAAGGCTTGAGCTCACACCCATAAACACAGAGAACAGTACATCTTACTGAAGGTAGGCAGATATGAACTGGCCAATCAGGCCACTGAGAAACTGCTGCCAGAATAATAGGAACATAGAGTCCTCTAAGCTGATAGTTTAAAAGTCTTTATCTGATCAATAAGTGTATTTACACCAGCAGATCTGATTAGAACAGATAAATAATCATACATACAATACAAAGTATCATGAATATGTTATTGTGAGAGAAGTAGATCAGATCTTGATCCAGTTTGAAGAACAAAGTTAGGTTCCAGATTTCTCCTGGACGCCCCAGACATTGTATGAATGTGTTCAGTTCCTTCAGCAGCAAATCTTGATTTATCTTAATGAAGTACTGAGCAGTCAAAGCAGGTATTAGATGAGAACTGATAATAATACTGGGCTGTTTAGGAGAAGCTTGAAAAGGGTTAAATAAACACACTGATATAGAAAAGCACTACTTACTCTATTAATACTAGGCATGTAAGAAAATATTGAAATATTGAATATAGTGATATTATGTTTGGTGATACTGCATCGATTCCCAAAAACACAGTATCGATACACAGATTCCTGGTAGATAGTGAATCATTGTGTATTGTGTTTCAACCTCTGACCACTAGATGGCAGTGTTGTAATCCATTTTCAGCTCAACTCCAACATTAACAAGCAGCACAAGGACGCAATGCTATTGTAAGCATTGATAAACCTGTTCATACACTGGGGTGTTTTAATAGTAGGATTTGAAAAATCACAATATATCACTTTACTTGCAGTATCGCAATAAATCATGATATATTGAATCGTGACCGCTGTATCATGATACGTATTGCATTGCCAGGTTCTTGCCAATACACAGCCCTAGTAAATACTGTTTGAATGTTTAAATAACAGTGTTTTGCTGATTAAATAATATATTTATACTGTACATACTTCATATTTAATATGCCTCAGTACCAAAACAAAGCTAGGTGCTGCTTTGAAAAGGAAATAATTAGCATTAAGCAGAGTGTGGGTGATCGTGGTAATCCACTTGCTGAGCCGGTCTGCCCTGATCCAGCCTAAGTTATGTAATTAAGCACTGGTCAACAGCCGTGATATATATAGAGAGAGTGAAAACACCATATTCACTGTATTAAACCATATTTTACTGAGCGATCCACGTGGAAATTAATAAAAAAAATAAGAGGCCACACGGTTTTTGTGTCCGGGGGCAGAAGACAATGTTTACCCCCATATAAAAAAGTAATTAACCTCACAAACCAATAATACATTTCTATTTTCTGCATCTATACGCTTGTGCTAAATAGGGCTTGTCAGATGCTGAGAGTAGATAGCGTTCTCTTGAAGCTCTTGTGGTTAAACCAGTACTCTTATCGGCCCCTGATCAAATACTGAGCCTTTTGTTTTTAGCCAGATCAGGAAGCTTCTGGAGAATTGCAGAAATAGGCCGACGCGAGGAAAGAAAAAGAGAAAAAACACACAGAAAGAGGAGAAATTGAGAATATCACTAAATAGCTGCAGTGACCCAAACATGTCTGAGCTTATATCATCAGTAAACAATCTGATACTGATCTCAGGACTGGCTGAGGGGCGGGGGACTCAGACACGGGGGCTTATTCAGCAGCAGCAGCGCTGGCCCGAGACGCTTAAAGCCCTAATAAGAGCTAATCAGAGTGTTTACAGCGTAGCAGCGTACACATCTCGGCCCCCGTTGTTCTGTCCCGCCCCCCCCGGCCGCTCTGTGTGTGAGAGATAAACAGCGACTCGCTCGGTCCTGTTTGTGTGCGCTCAACAGAAGGGAGGCGCGGCTATGACACCGAACGGCATCTGGCGACACAAACATGTCAGGGGCCGGGTTTGAAGAACGAGCGCAGGGAACAGAGAGTGACAGAAGGGCAGAAAGAGTGCACACGTGGGGCAGGGAGGTGGGGTGAGGTTTGGCTAGGAGTCTGGTGTCCTTTGGTTACCCTCTGCAGGCAGAAGGCTGGGGCTCATATGATGCAACTATTATTTGTGGTCTGATCAGCACACGCGGACCCACATGCTCACACTCGCTCGGACGGGCTAGTCGCTGCATCCCCCCCACCTCCCCACCACCACCTTTCCGAGACGGTAAACAAGCCGAGAGCGAAGAAGGAGCGGGAGAGATAAAGTGCAGCTCTGGCATTCCATAACTTCATTCCACAACATCTCCCACCTTCCAGTGAGCACAGAATGAAGCGAGTCTGAAAAAAAAAAAAAAAGCGTGAGGTTATCGTGGTGGTCCGGCTTTGGACCAGCATGACTGACCATGTCCCAGTGCACGAAGCAGCTCCATATGGGCTGGTTGGGTGAGTTTTGGTGTGGAGGAACTTGATTGGCCCACACAGAGTCCTGACCTCAACCCCATCCAACACATTGGATGGACAAGGACGGAGATCGTGAGCTTCTGGTCCCAACATCAGTGTCTCACAAATGCTCTTCCAGTCAAAAATTCCCACATAGACTCCAAAATCCTGTAAAAAGCTTCCCAGAAGAGTAGATATGTAGATGTTCTAGCAGCCACCAACTCCATATTAATGCCAATGGATTTAGAATGGAAGGTCATGAAAGCTTCCCTAGGTGTCTCATTACTTTTGTGTTTGGCAAGATCCCAGACAACTTCACATCAAAAGTTTGCTCAGTACTTGTCTTCGTAGACAATATCCATCAGGCCTCGCTCAACATCTAACCCTGAAGAGCCTGAAGAGACGGAAAGTTCAACCTTCATTAGCACCACAACCCCAACAGTGACTGTAAGCAGCAGCCATGCTGTGTGAGTGGATCACTGTGTGCTGGTTGAAGCAGATCAACAACTTTAATCTACTCCAAAAAAGTTGGGACACTATGCCCAACAGAAGGGCAAAGCGAGGTCATAGACGGAGAGACAAGCAGTGGTCAGACTCAGGAGATCAGAAAACCAAGCCAACCAAACTCAAGGAGAAAACCAAGAGAGGAGTCAGGAGAACTGAAGGTGAGTCGAATACCAGCGAGGCAACACAACAGACAATCAGATCCAGGGGGGAGAGCAAGAGAGAGAGAGTCGGAGTCAAAGAGAGAGAGTCAAAGCCAGAGATGACAAAGAAAGAGGCAAGGAAGAATCAATCAGTGCTGCAAACAAGGTTTGGCGAACCTTCACAACGAGTACGTGTCAGTGTGGGGTTTAAATGCAGCCTGGGGAACGTATACAATCAGCCGCAAGTGTATACCATCAGTACTCTGGAGAAGCAGAGCGGGAGACTGAGGTGTGATTGGGTGACTGGGGACATGAAGGTGTGACGTCATCAGAATGTGCTGTGAGTCAGAAAGAGCTGGAGGCGTGACAGTTTGATTCCCAATAGAATATAAAACACACATCAGTCAAACGTTGAGAGTGAGACTTCTTGACGGCGGTTGGACCAGGGCCGAGTGAGATGAGCAAAGAATTCTGTTTTTATTTACAGTTACATACACTTTACACAGCGATGGAACTGGGGTGGTTGTCGAGACGGAAGGTGAGTATCTAGCCCAGCTGACTAAACAGTCTGAGGAGCTCATTTACACTGAGGTTCATTTTATTTTGTCCTTGTTGCTTGTGTGAGATCAACACAGGGTTTTTAAAGGGGTCTTGGATGGCTGGTGGTGTGTCCTGGGCCCTGACACCATCACTGCACATAACCGCCTAATTATAAACCCGGGAAAATCCCAATAACTTCTGTTAGATTTGTACAACAAGAGTGTTAAGTGAGTGTTTTGAGTATATAGCCTGAAATAATAAAATGAAATAAAACAGTGAAATGTATGACTGAGACGATGCTGACCTGTTTAGAGGTCAGTGCTGAGTATTGTTGGTGTATCAACTGTGTAGCTGCAATACTGTAGTGCCGAGATCACTAATAGGCGGGCCGAATACTGGGTCTGGACCCATAAACTATTGAGAAGGATTTAATTCCGACAGTGTTTTTTTCACCATAGGCACTCCTCAGCCAATCAGGTCTGTGCAGATTCGGGAGTGCGGCGCACACACAGGCGAGGTTCGAAGCTAGAAGCAGCAGCCAGAGAATAAAGCGAGTCAGAGAATAAAACGAGTCATTCAGACAGCGTGCTCTAATAAGTATTTATTTATTTATTTATTTATTTTTTACTTTTTCTATAAAATAAGCATTTTAAGATGCACTTTTAAAAAAAAAAAAAAAAAAGTTTTTTTAAATAATTAAACAGTTTTTTTAAAATAACTAAACAGTTTAAACAATATATATATATATATATATATATATATATATATATATATATATATATATATATACACACACTTTTAAAAAAAAAAATTAAAGTTTTAAAGTTTAAAGTTTTTTTAAATAATTAAACATTTTTTTTAAAATAATTAAACAGTTTTTTTAAAATAACTAAACAGTTTAAACAATATATATATATATATATATATATATATATATATATATATATATATATATATACTGAAATCTACTGAACGGTATTTGTGGTGTGTTGGTGTTTCAGTAGCTGATGGTATAAGATGCTGATACTAGACTACTTCAGTAAACAGGATACACCACTGAATCAGAACACACGTTAGAAGTGAAATTAAACACCCCTGATGTAGTGTATCACTCTGACTGTACAGCCAATATTAGATATTAATCACACACAGCCAGCAAGTAAGATAGCTAATTAGTTAATTTGGCCACTTCTGGCTGGTACTGCAACATGGACACGCAATTTACAATAAAACTGTTAATCACATTTATTTAAATGACCAAGTTTAAAGATCTAACATCTGTATCATGAAACATGTTGTACCGCCACCTTCTCGCCAAAACACAGTTTGTAAAGCCACTGTTATGAGGCAAGAGTGCACGGGTGGGCTTAAAAATAGTAAATATATATATATAATAAAAACTGTTCAGATTAAAAACACTATGCATGATGCAAAAAAGGTGAGTGGAGTATGAATTTCACTCGCTGTAGTTAAAACTGAGGCTTCCACAAGAGGCCAGGCTAAAAACAGCTGGCCTGACAGTCCATCACCATCAACTGATAAGATTTACTAGATTTACTATTCACAGACACGTGGTAAACATAAAAATTATATATATATATATATATATATATATATATATTTATATGATAATAAAATCTGCATAATTACTTACGGTCTCCTGAAATGAAGGAGCGTGTCTAAAACGAGCCGTGTGTTAGACGAAGATGTAAACACCTACAAATTAAAGCTGACAGTCTGTAATTTAACCTCAGCATCATCGTTCCATACAAAGACCCAACAAACTGAAGTACAAATTCAAAATTTGGATCATAAAGGACGCCGTTAGAGGCAGAAACACACGGACGCAGCACTGATTAAACACTGAGTGCTGACTTTATCACACACAACACACAACTCATTTCCTTCAGTTTCCAAGTCACTCATCTTTCTGGGTCACAGGGGCCGCTGGAGTCTATCCCAGTGCTCACTGGCCAGAAGACAGGAAACACCCTGGACAGGCTGCCAAACCACTGCAGGGCAGATACACGCTCGCACCTGGGGGGCAATTTAGCATCTCCAATTCACCTGACTGCATGTTTTAGACTGTGAGGGGAAACCGGACCCTGGACGTCCCAGCTGGGAACGGAACCCAGGCCCTTATTGCCGTGAGACGGCAGCACTGCCCAGCGCACCACACAAGCTCACTCACGGTAACGTGACATCTATTAACCTTACCAACGACATCTGGAGATCTGATCTGAGTCCTGTGAGTATTCTCAGTTTAACAGCAGTATTCAAGAACTTTGAATCAAGGCCAACGTATCATGGAGCACAGCACAACGCCATCTATGGAATAGCTCCTCTATGGAATATATAAGTCAATGCAAAGAGATAATGTAAAGTGAGCATTTCTATTGGTCCATTCATCATGAAAACAAGTTATCTATACACACACACCAATATTATATATATATATATATATATATATATATATATATATATATATATATATATATATATATATATATATATATATATATGGCTGTGTATTGGCAATACGTATCTTGATACAGCGCTCACGATTCAATATATTGTAATAGATTGTGATACTGCAAGCAAAGTGATGTATTGCGATTTTTCAAATCCTACTATTAAAACACACCACTATATGAACTGGTTATCAGTGCTTACAATAGCACTGCGCCCTTGTGCTGCTTGTTAATGTTGGAGTGGAGCTGAAAATAGATTACAACACTGCCATCTAGTGGTCAGAGGTTTAAACACAACACACAATGATTCACTGTCTGCCAGGAATCTGTGTATCCATACTGTGTTTTTGAGAATCGATACAATATCACAAAACATAATATTCAATATATCGATATTTTCTTACAACCCCAATATATATATATATATATATATATATATATATATATATATATATATATATATATATATATATATATATATATATATATGGCTGTGTATTGGCAATACGTATCTTGATACAGCGCTCACGATTCAATATATTGTAATAGATTGTGATACTGCAAGCAAAGTGATGTATTGCGATTTTTCAAATCCTACTATTAAAACACACCACTATATGAACTGGTTATCAGTGCTTACAATAGCACTGCGCCCTTGTGCTGCTTGTTAATGTTGGAGTGGAGCTGAAAATAGATTACAACACTGCCATCTAGTGGTCAGAGGTTTAAACACAACACACAATGATTCACTGTCTGCCAGGAATCTGTGTATCCATACTGTGTTTTTGAGAATCGATACAATATCACAAAACATAATATTCAATATATCGATATTTTCTTACAACCCCAATATATATATATATATATATATATATATATATATATATATATATATATATATATATATATATATATATATATATATATATAAAGTAGTAAAGTAGTAAAGACTCCACTAGTAATGTCTAAAAATCCAAAAGACTGGCTGCTTTTCTCTGTATACATTTCACTCCACACCTCATCTACTGTAGCTTCCTGTGTCTCATGTTTAACATGTTGAAAAAATATGTATAGGGACCCGACAGGACACATGTCCATGTAAAATTAGCACAATCTTGTGTTTACAGAGTCTATTTCACTGCTCACTGTAGAATGTGCATCGGCGAATCAGCTTTCAGCACCCAAACTATGTATATTTCTAAAGCTAAGTACTACTGTTGTCAAAGTTAGCACCTTTATTAACACCACTCAAGTTTTTATAGGCGTCAACACATTAACATTCATCCAGCCTGGAGCTACTGCTACCACTGTAGCCCTGTTGTTCACCTGAACTTTTTAAATGGCAGTGTTTCCTGACAGCAGATTACACCACACACTGCTGGAGGGAGAGCTATGGATCAGTTAACAACCTGCACTATCAGTCAAAAGTTTGGACACACCTACCCAGGTTCTTCTCATGTGTACTATATTAATAGTAACAATATTAGTGAATAAGTGTGAGGAGATCAGAACTATAGAATAGTCGGTATGGAATTATTCCTGGAGCAGAATTAAACATCTGGTTGTGTTTAAAGAATGTTTCGAGGGTCTTTTAGAAATGAGCTCATTTGCTCTGATGCAGGTTTACATACTTTGAACATTCTGACCAGCAGCTTCATGAGGAGCCACATGAGCTGCTTCTCTAACAGGACTGAAGAAGATAGTGTAGATGCTGAGATCTTGTTCTGATAAACAGGTTTGGTGGTTTTATAGCTCTTATAAAAATATACATTCTCACTTTTACATTTAAATACAGTCAAATGTTTGTTTTAGTAATATTTGTGTACATGGGCTCCAACTTCACTGTTTACACTCGTCTCTCAACACAAACTTCTTTATAGTTACACACATTTATATACTCAGTTAGTCTCCAAACCTTTGACTGGAGGTATGGCTATAAGAAAAGAATGTTTGTGGTCAAATTAGCGCGAATAAATCAAATCTGATTAATCTGATTAATGATATTACATTGTTTTTATTGTGCTGACCTGCATGTTATTGAGGTTATAAGCTCTGGTCGACGGTTAGGCACACTTGTGGCTGAGCTGTTTGTGTCAGCAGCCACACACTGGCTGAGATAAGAGTATCAGTGAGATAAACCACAACTCACAAACACTCACAGTCTTTCTGGAACCTCCTGGCATCTATACAATTGACAGCGGTAATAGTGCTGGACATGGGGAGGGCTATTCCAGGAATGACCAAAAGCAATAGCTCAGTCAAAATATAAATTAAACGGTGCTATTAATGCTAAATATTGGTTACTAGTTTCCATTAAGCTTTAGCCACATTGGTATGTGAGATTATAGCCATGTAGAAGGTTCTAGATCCCATCTTTACTTCAGACTTTGCTCACTTACTGGCCTGTTAATAAACAGTTCATGAAACAATCAAACATATCCATGGAAGCTAGCAACTAATATTTAGCATTAATAGCATCTGCCTTATACTAATTAATGAAACTGTATAGCCACAAACTAATGGATTCCTTGTTTCCATTAAGCTTTAGCCACACTGGTACTTTAGCCATGTAGAATGTTCTAGATTCTATCATTACTGGTCATTGGTTTCCATTAAGCTTTAGCCACACTGGTACTTTAGTCATGTAGAATGTTCTAGATTCTATCATTACTGATCATTGGTTTCCATTAAGCTTTAGCCACACTGGTACTTTAGCCATGTAGAATGTTCTAGATTCTATCATTACTGGTCATTGGTTTCCATTAAGCTTTAGCCACACTGGTACTTTAGCCATGTAGAATGTTCTAGATTCTATCATTACTGGTTATTGGTTTCTAATAAGCTTTAGCCACACTGGTACTTTAGCCATGTAGAATGTTCTAGATTCTATCATTACTGGTTATTGGTTTCTAATAAGCTTTAGCCACATTGGTATGTGAGATTATAGCCATGTAGAAGGTTCTAGATCCCATCTTTACTTCAGACTTTGCTCACTTATTGGCCTGTTAATAAACAGTTCATGAAACAATCAAACATATCCATGGAAGCTAGCAACTAATATTTAGCATTAATAGCATCTGCCTTATACTAATTAATGAAACTGTATAGCCACAAACTAATGGATTCCTTGTTTCCATTAAGCTTTAGCCACACTGGTACTTTAGTCATGTAGAATGTTCTAGATTCTATCATTACTGGTCATTGGTTTCCATTAAGCTTTAGCCACACTGGTACTTTAGTCATGTAGAATGTTCTAGATTCTATCATTACTGGTCATTGGTTTCCATTAAGCTTTAGCCACACTGGTACTTTAGTCATGTAGAATGTTCTAGATTCTATCATTACTGGTCATTGGTTTCCATTAAGCTTTAGCCACACTGGTACTTTAGCCATGTAGAATGTTCTAGATTCTATCATTACTGGTTATTGGTTTCTAATAAGCTTTAGCCACATTGGTATGTGAGATTATAGCCATGTAGAAGGTTCTAGATCCCATCTTTACTTCAGACTTTGCTCACTTACTGGCCTGTTAATAAAACTGCATAACCACTAATTATTATTTAGTCAGTGCTATTAATGCTTAATGTTGGTCACTAGTTTCTTTTAAGCTTTAGTCACATTGGTATGTTAGACTACAGCCATGTAGAAGGTTCTAGATTCTAACATTACTCCAGACTCTGCTCACTTTCTGGCCTGTTAACGAACAGTTCATGAAACTGAATAACCAATAATTAATATTAGGTCAGTGCTATTAATGCTAAATAATGATTTCTAGTTTCCATTAAGCTTTAGTCACATTGGTATGTTAGACTACAGCCATGTAGAAGGTTCTAGATCCCATCATTACTCTAGACTCTGCTCACTTTCTGGCCTGTTAATGAACAGTTTATGAAACTGAATAACCAATCATTTGTATTAGGCCAGTGCTATTAATGCTTAATGTTGGTCACTAGTTTCTTTTAAGCTTTAGTCACATTGGTATGTTAGCCTACAGCCATGTAGAAGGTTCTAGATTCTAACATTACTCCAGACTCTGCTCACTTTCTGGCCTGTTAACGAACAGTTCATGAAACTGAATAACCAATAATTAATATTAGGTCAGTGCTATTAATGTTAAATAATGATTTCTAGTTTCCATTAAGCTTTAGTCACATTGGTATGTTAGACTACAGCCATGTAGAAGGTTCTAGATCCCATCATTACTCTAGACTCTGCTCACTTTCTGGCCTGTTAATGAACAGTTTATGAAACTGTATAGCAACCAATTAATATTAGGCCAGTGCTATTAATGCTAAATTTCAATTTCTAGTTTCACCACATCAGTATGTTAGACTATAGCCATGCAGAAGGTTCTAGATTCTAACATTACTTTAGACTCTGCTCACTTTCTGGCCTGTAAACGAACAGTTCATGAAACTGTATAGCCACCAATTAATATTAGGCCAGTGCTATTAATGCTAAATTTCAATTTCTAGTTTCACCACATCAGTATGTTAGACTATAGCCATGCAGAAGGTTCTAGATCCCATCATTACTCCAGACTCTGCTCACTTTCTGGCCTGTAAACGAACAGTTCATGAAACTGTATAGCCACCAATTAATATTAGGCCAGTGCTATTAATGCTAAATATTGATTACTAGTTTATATTAAGCTTTAGTCACATTGGTATGTTAGACTACAGCCATGTAGAAGGTTCTAGATCCCATCGTTACTCTAGACTCTGCTCACTTTCTGGCCTGTTAACGAACAGTTCATGAAACTGAATAACCAATAATTAATATTAGGTCAGTGCTATTAATGCTAAATAATGATTTCTAGTTTCCATTAAGCTTTAGTCACATTGGTATGTTAGACTACAGCCATGTAGAAGGTTCTAGATCCCATCGTTACTCTAGACTCTGCTCACTTTCTGGCCTGTTAACGAACAGTTCATGAAACTGTATAGCCACCAATTAATATTAGGCCAGTGCTATTAATGCTAAATTTCAATTTCTAGTTTCACCACATTGGTATGTTAGACTATAGCCATGCAGAAGGTTCTAGATTCTAACATTACTTTAGACTCTGCTCACTTTCTGGCCTGTAAACGAACAGTTCATGAAACTGTATAGCCACCAATTAATATTAGGCCAGTGCTATTAATGCTAAATTTCAATTTCTAGTTTCACCACATCAGTATGTTAGACTATAGCCATGCAGAAGGTTCTAGATTCTAACATTACTTTAGACTCTGCTCACTTTCTGTTAACGAACAGTTCAGGAAACTGTATAGAAACCAATTTATATTTGCCTAGTGCTATTAATGCTAAATAATGATTTCTAGTTTCCATTAAGCTTTCACCACATTGGTATGTGAGGCTACAGCCATGTAGAAGGTTCTAGATCCCATCATTACTTTAGACTCTGCTCACTTTCTGGCCTGTTAACGAACAGTTCATGAAACTGTATAGCCACCAATTAATATTAGACCAGTGCTATTAATGCTAAATTTCAATTTCTAGTTTCACCACATCAGTATGTTAGACTATAGCCATGCAGAAGGTTCTAGATCGCATCATTACTTAGACTCTGCTCTCTTTCTGGTGTGTTCTACAAACAAACCCGAATACCTAAAATACCCCATAACTCCTACATTCTCCACAGTCCCTGTTTCCTTACCGACACCAACCGTGTCTCTGTGTTTGTGGACCCATAAAATAACTGTCCTGGATCCGTCAGCGCCCACATCAGAGCCCCATTCATTTTTTTTCACTGCCAGTCCTCAAAATATTGCAAAAATGCCGAGCGAGGAGCTCGTTTATTCTAAGAACAGCCACGACTGGCTCGGACACAGCCGCCCAGCACAGCTACGACTAACCCCGACCAATACAGGGCCTTGGCAGTGTCATGATGAATGGAGTGAAACCTCTCACATTAAAACTGAAGACGTTCTTTATCCTCTCCTGTAAATCTGCTATTTTGAAGACACTTGTTTTCCTGGAGCAGCGACGACGACGCCTCTGAGAGGGAGCAGTGACGAGCGAGGGCGAGAGGGGACATCCACCCTAAGCATCAACACAGGCCCTTACACTGCGTTCCATTTAGGGCATGAAAAGCCAAGACCGGGCAGGAAGCCTTTATGTTTTCATAAACACATCAGTCATCCGAACTCAGCGCTTGGAGGCTGCTGCGCATTCCTTTTCAGGAGGGAGAGAGAGAAAGGAAAAAAAATATATAAAAAAACAAGAGATCTGTAAAAAGAAAACACAAGTTATAACTAAACACAAGCTGGATCTATTAGTCTGCGTTTCTAGAGGCGGCGTGATACAAACTAGGGCTGTGTATTGGCAAGAACCTGGTGATACAATACATATCGTGATACAGCGGCCACGATTCAATGTATATATTGAGATACTGCGAGCAAAGTGATTTATTGCATAATTTTCAAATCCTACTATTAAAACACACCACTGAACAGATTTGTAAATGTTTACAATAGCATTGCGTCCTTGTGCTGCTTGTTAATGTTGGAGTGGAGCTGAAAATGGGTTACAACACTGCCATCTAGTGGTCAGTGAATCGTTGTCTGCCAGGAATCTGTGTATTGATACTGTGTCTTTGAGAATCGATACAGTATCACCAAACATAATATTCCGATACTCGATATTTTTGATATTTTCATACACCCCTAATACGAATGCATACGTCTGGCGCGCCGCAGCTAGAGAGCAGGTTGTTTTTGGCAGGTGTGGCGCTTTTGGAACCTGGTTCCAGGAACGTCTGGACGGAGCAGTACAAGGAGTTGCTGAAGCGGCTGAAGACGCAGTATTAAAAAAATAAAAACTTGCACCCTTGTGCTGCTTGTTAATGTTGGAGTGGAGGTGAAAATCGATTACAACACTGCCATCTAGTGGTCAGTGAATTACTGTCTGCCAGGAATCTGTGTATTGATACTGTGTCTTTGAGAATCGATACAGTATAATAATATTCCGATACTCGATATTTTTGATATTTTCGTACACCCCTATACGAACGCATGCTTCTCAGCTAGAGAGCCGAGAGAAAAACAGCAGGTTGTTTTTGGCAGGCGTGGCGCTTTTGGAACCTGGTTCCAGGAACGTCTGGACGGAGCAGTAAAAGGAGGAGCTGCTGGAGCGGCTGAAGACGCGGTATTAAAAAAATAAAAAATTAAAAGAGGAAAAAAGCGGCAGTCTAAAGTGTGTCAGCCCCCCTCTGGCTCGCAGGCACCACCGCAAACAAACAGCTCTCCGCTTTCCTAGAAGTTTTTGAATTCGCTCCAGCCTTATGTTTGAGGCCCCCACACTCTCCAACCACCCCCCCTCCTCCCAGCTCTTTCTCTCTCTCTCTCTCTCTCTCTCTCTCTCTCTCTCTTAACCTCGACAGCTTGAAATGGGTTCCTTTTTTTTTTCTCTTGCACAAACACATTCTAGAATTCTGGAGGTGTGTCTGCTCTCAGCCAATCACCTCACGGCCAGGCCGTAAGTCTTAGCCAATGGGAAGTGAGCGGGGGGGGAGGTTGAGCGATGCTGAGTATGTGAAGAACAGAGCTTGTTGTTTTGCAGCCTACTCCTCTCTCCCTCCCATTCCTTCCTTCCCTCTCTCTCTCTCGCTCACTCTCTCTCTCACTCTCTCGCTCTCGCTCTCGCTCTCCCATATGATGTATTGCATTAATGAAGGAGAGGTCAGGACCTGGCATAAATAGACTCTGCACTCATGGTCAAGCGACACACACACACATATACGAGAGTACACACACACACACACACATACACACACAGATGAGAGTTATTGAGTAAGCCGGTCCGAGGGGTGCGGCAGCCTATAACTCCAACTGAAAGCACTATCTGTCCTGAGCAGAAGCAGAAACACCTGGCCATTAGCTCCATTAGAGACACAAACATGGATACAAACACACACACACACACACACACACACACCACACACACACACACGACAGTAACTGAAACCAGTGGCAAACTTATTTGCAGAGGTGTCGGTTACAGTACAGCTACAGATCCTGCACAGAGTGTTCACAAGTGATCGTGAATATCACTATTTTCACGCCTGATAACTTCTCGGTAAAGCATGCCGACGCCAGTCACTGACAGAACGAGCCGAGCTCCACTTGTTTTTCGTGTTTCCAATGAACCCGAACTCCGGGAACATGTTTCTGTGGTGCTCCCCAGAGTCACGCCGATCTCTTTCCATTAAAGAATAAACCTCCCTGACCATCTCCTCGAACAAAGCCAAGCTGCGCTGACCGCTCCGAGGAGGACAGACGGGCTCAGAGGGCGTGGAGCACGCCTAATGACCCATACGGACGATTTCCGATGGTTACAGTCAACAAATTTCCAAACACGTCCTTTAGACTCCAGCGGTCCAGGAGAAACAGCAAAGTCATTCTTGGCCTGTTTAAAGGAGCGATATGCAAATAGAGCGGCTTTACAGTGCTCAGTTAAAACACGCTGAAGTCACAGAATGTACACAGTGGAGCGAAGTTTAGCTACGTTTACTGTTAATAAAAACGAATAAAGAGTTCATGCAGCGTCTTATTGGTGCTCTATTGTTTATAGAGTTTGCCCATGAGGGTTTTATAGAGCCCTTTAGAGCACTAGGTCATCTGCTCTGCTGTGTTTGGCCCCAGATTATATTTACACTATCAAAATAAAAACAAGTTGGACACACCTAGCTGAATATCATCGCTGTCCAAAGAAAAACATGTCAATTTTTATTTTTCTACATCATTTGATCACAAAAGCTGCTCTTTACTTTGTGTACCAACGGACCAATAGAAATGCAATAGAAACACAGCTTGATAAGAATTCTGGTTCCATAGACTTACATTGAAAGTCCTGGAAACTTACCATTTTGAACATACTTGTTTTTCTATGAATGGCAATGATATATATATATATATATATATATATATATATATATATATATATATATATATATATATATATATATATATATATGTTTAGAACTATAGACGTGTAGACGTTATAAAGATATATATTAAAATACTATTTTAATAAATGTATATTTTTATACCACCCAAACCTGTTTATCAGAACAAGATCTCAGCATCTACACTATCTTCTTCAATCCTGTTAGAGAAGCAGCTCATGTGGCTCCTCATGAAGCTGCTGGTCAGAATGTTCAAAGTATGTAAACCTGCATCAGAGCAAATGAGCTCATTTCTAAAAGACCCTCTAAACATTCTTTAAACACAACCAGATGTTTAATTCTGCTCCAGGAATAATTCCATACGTGGTACTGTGTTTAATATTACTATTAAAATAGGACCAATAAGAAACACCTGGGTAGGAGTCTCCAAACATTTGACTGACAGTGTACAAACACACCTCACACACACTTCAACACATTCCTACATGCATGTACAGATAGATCAGGAATTTCACGTTGACTCCACAATCTTGAAGCCCACGTGAGACCCTGTGTCTCTATTTGCATCTATCGGTTAACCTCTCATATGATCCACCACAGCCTATTACTCATTACTGATCAACTAATTCATAGCTGATCAATCAAAGGCAGCAGTGCTAAACTGACTAATGTACAACCTGCCTACTGTTCAATTCAATACAACCTCCAGATGATCAATACCTAGAGTATCTGAATTCTTCTTTTAGGCTAATAATTAGGTGCGTCAGAAAGTATCAGAAATATCGAAGATCAAGATACTACATTGGCGAACACTGTCGATTCACTAAAACATAAAATCCATATTTAATTAATGACTCACAATCAAAGATTTGTGGAAGACTGTGGTTCACTGTGTCGCGTTTAAACACCCGACCACTAGATGGCAACATTTTCAGACATTAGACTCTTCTGCTCTAGCGTAAACAAGTAGGATAAGGGTGCACTGCTAACATTAGCATTTACAAACCAATCTATATAGTGATGTGTTCATCCCAAAGGAGTTGAGGCCTATCAGGTTGAGAAACAACCCCACACCATTATCCCCCCTCCACCAAACTTTACACTCCACACAATGCTGTCAGACAAGTACCGTTCCTCTGGTAACCAACCGCCAAACCCAGACTCGACCAACAGATTGCCAGACAGAGAAGCGTGATTGGTCACTCCGAGAACACGTCTCCACTGCTCTAGAGTCCAGTGGCGGCGTACTTTACTCCACTGCATCTGACGCTCTGCATTGTTCTTGGTGATGTAAGGCTTGGATGCAGCTGCTCGACCATGGAGACCAATTCCATGAAGCTCTCTATGCTCTGTTCTTGAGCTGATCTGAAGACCACATGAAGTTTGGAGGTCTGTAGTGATTGACTCTGTAGAAAGTTGGTGACCTCTGTGCTCTATGCTCCTCAGCATCCGCTGACCCGCTCTGTCATTGTACGTGTTCTACCACTTGGTGTCTGAGTTGCTGTCGTTCTCAATCACTTCCACTTTGTTAGAACACCACTGACAGTCCACTGTGGAATATTTAGTAGTGAGGAAACTTCACCACTGGACTTGTTCCACAGGGGGCGTCCTATCACGGTACCACGATGGAGTTCACTGAGCTCCTGAGAGACCCACTCTTTACAAATGTGTGTAGAAGAAGTCTGCAGGACCAGGTACTTGGTTTTATACACCTGCGGCCATGAAAGTGATTGGAACACCTGAATTCAATTATTTGAATGGGTGAGTGAATACTTCTGCCAGTATAGAGTATAGTGTATAGAGTATTTAATTAGAATTAGGAACAAATTTTGAACATGTGTTATGATTTAGTGCCTAGTATCAGCATCTTATACCATCAGCTACTGAAACACCAACACACCACACATACCGTTCAGTATATTTCAGTATATTTACTGTTTAAATACTGAACTGAAACAAGGCCTACATTTAAAAAGCTGAATGCTTCTAAAAAAAGTTCATCTTAAAGTGTTTATTTATAGAGAAAGTAAATAAACGTGGTTCTTCTTGTTAACTCAGCTTCTCAGATGAACATGTTGGTTGTACAGAGCGGTGTTCTCCAGAACTAGACGAGCAGGTCCATTCCAGAACCGTTCCTGTTAAACACTCAGTTCTCTCTGTTCACTTTTCTGTTTTTAGAGCTCCTTATTCTTTCTGACTCGCTTTAGTCTCCGACTGCTGCTCCTCACTTCCTACCTCGCCTGTGTACACGCCGCACGCCCCAATCTGTACAGATCTGATTGGCTGAGGAGCCTTCAGTGATCTTACAGCGCACGTGTTGGTCTCTGAGTTCACTGCGCCGTAAAGCCCGTATACCGTAAAGACTAGAAAAGCTCCGCCTCTTAAAATAAACAGAGTCTAAATTAAATCATATTCAATAGTTTATCAGTTTGGGTCCGCATTGGACAACGTCTGGGTCCGGATCCGGACCGCGCTCCGCCTCTTACTGACCTCTGGTGTAGTGTGTCGTTCGCTTAAAGCAATATATCGAATGTGCATCATCATACGTATCATAACACTAGGTTCTTGCCAATACACTGACCTACTAATAATACTCCTGCTCTCAGTGCGGTCAGTGGAGGAAGTAGCAGTGATAGTTATTATACTTACATTTGGTTTGCATTCTGTAAGTTTGCAGGTCTGCACCGCCAACGTTCTCTGTTTTTTCTTTCTTTCTGCAACAAACACACCTAACTGTGATGAAGCTGCTGGTCAGAATGTTCAAAGTATGTAAACCTGCATCAGAGCAAATGAGCTCATTTCTAAAAGACCCTCTAAACATTCTTTAAACACAACCAGATGTTTAATTCTGCTCCAGGAATAATTCCATACCGTCTATTCTATAGTTCTGATCTCCTCACACTTATTCACTAATATTAGTACTATTAATATAGTACACATAAGAAGAACCTGTGTGTTTATGGTACCTAGGATTTATATGCATGTACACTATGCATGACTCCTAATTACAACCTCTTGGACTACTCAGGCTTAGAGAGCTTATCTGCTGAAAGAAAACTTAAGTCACATGAGAATCTGAAGACTGGCTGACAGCTGACCACACAGCTGACGCGGGCAGGGATGGGATTTTGCTGACAGTGCCGTGAAGAGAAATCATAAAAAAAAAAAAAAAAATGCAGGCACGAGGCAGATGCGTCCATACGTCTGTCTGCCATACAGACTTCAGAACAGCAATGACTGAAACACACAAACAAAACATAAACAACAACAAGCATATCGTTGCTGTCCAATAAAAAAGAAAAATCTCCAAAATTGCAACTTTACAGGAGAGTCCAAAAACTTACTTTACTCTCAATGCAAGTCAATGGAACCAGAATTTTTTCTAAGTAGTTTTGGAGCACGTCTTTTGGTCCACTCATCATAAAACTTTCACACAATGTAAACAATCATTGGGGTGTTCAAATGATGTAGAAAACTCAAAATCAACAAAATTGAAAATATACGTTTTTCATTGGACTGTGACAAAATACTACGTAGAAAACACTGCCACACCCAAAACAGCAACTTTGCAGGAGAGACCAAAAACAGTCTTTACTTTCAATGTAAGTCAATGGAACCAGAATTTTTTCCAAGCTATTTTGGAGCATTTCTATTGGTCAACAAACTTGAAATCAACAAAGTTGAAAATACATGTTTTTCATTGGACAGCGACAATAGACTGCATAGAAAACACTGCCACGTCCAAAACAGCAACTTTACAGGAGACGACAAAAACCTTT
>CM038707.1:3662221-3732221 GCA_021613375.1 Megaleporinus macrocephalus | reverse complement strand
CTGGGAAAACAAACTCCAGAGAGGCTTTTATTGGGCTAATTCGAGCGTCCAGGCTTTCAGGAATCCTCCTCAGCTTCAGGCTGGGGGAACACGGTGGCCACCAGTTACTCACCCCAAGCTTCTTCAGTGGATCTGCGAACAGTGATAAGCACTGATATCATAAAATACATAGAAATAAACAACAGATACGACTGCTTATTAGCACCTGTTGTCAAATCTGTGAACATCTGAAGTAGGACTGAAACAATTTCTCGAAAACTCGATTACAAAAAATCATTGATGCAAATTCTTTCCCTCGAGGATTCTTTTAACCCATTCAACCATATACAGCGCTCTGTTTCTCACGGATGACCTTTACTGTTACAGCGCACGCTTACGGTGTTGCCAGGTGACGCGAAGAAGACGTGGTTTGATGGCGCGGATTGCAAACTAGAGAGAGAGAGAGAGAGAATAAGGAGAGACGAGACCGGCCAGAGAAAACCATACGCAGCGTCCAAAGCCTACTGTAAAGAATGAAACCTCTATATCAGGGGTCACTAATAGGCGGATCACGGTCCGGGTCCAGATCCAGACGTTGTCCAATACGGACCCAAGCCGATAAACTATTAAAAAAGATTTTATTATTATTATTATTATTATTATTATTATTATAAGTGTCAAGTGTCAAAATTATTTTACGCGGCGGAGCTTTTCTTGTCTTTACGGTATACGGGCTTTGCGGCGCAATAACCTCACAGACCAATCACGTGCATTGTAAGATCACCAAAGGCTCCTCAGCCAATCAGATCTGTGCATGTTCGGGAGTGCGTCACGCACACAGGCGAGGTACGAAGTGAGACGCAGCAGTCAGAAAGTAAAGCAGGTCGGAGAAAGTAAATCTACTGAACGGTATGTGTGGTGTGTTGGTGTTTCAGTAGCTGATGGTATAAGATGCTGATACTAGACTACTTCAGTAAACAGGATACACCACTGAATCAGAACACACATTAGAGATGATGACGGTCCGGACCTTGGCCTGAGGAGATCTCCTCTAACTGGACCTTACTGACCTCTAATTAAACACCCCTGCTCTATACCATTTAAGGTGGAACAGGGAATTCAAATAAGAAGCTAACTTCAGAGAGCAAGCTACTGAGCTTTGCCAGCAGCCTGCTAGACCCCTAGCCCAGCACGACATCAGTGTTTCAATCTACACCTCCAGTCCACAGAGTGGAGCGGCACACAGTAACGATAACATCTAGCTTAAGTCAGTGTGATGGTGAGATGAAGGCTAGTAAAGCATGTGTGTGTATACTGAGTGTAACTGAGTGTACAGTAGCCAAACTTATAGTATATACAGTGGTGTGAAAAAGTGTTTGCCCCCTTCAAAAGTTGAACTCTTTGGAAGGTGTGTGTCTCAGTACATCTGGCGTAAAAGAAACACTGCATTCCAGAAAAAGAACATTATACAGTAAAATATGGTGGTGGTAGTGTGATGGTCTGGGGCTGTGGTCTGGGGCTGACGGAACTATGAATTCTGCTGTCTACCAAAAGATCCGACCATCTGTTCGTGACCTCAAGCTGGATCGAACTTGGGTTCTGCAGCAGAACAATGATCCACACCACACACCAGCAAGTCCACCTCTGAACGGCTGAAGAAAAACAAAATGAAGACTTTGGAGTGGCCTAGTCAAAGTCCTGACCTGAATCAGACTGAGATGCTGTGACCTTAAAAAGGCTGTTTATGCTCGAAAACCCTCCAATGTGGCTGAATTACAACAGTTCTGTAAAGATGAGTGAGTTACTCCACAACGCTGTAAAAGACTCATCGCAAGTTATCACAAACGCTTGGTTGCAGTTGTTGCTGGCCCGACCAGCTATTAGGTTTAGGGGGCAATCACTTTTTCACACAGGGCCATGTAGGTTTGGATTTTTTTTCTCCCTTAATAATAAACACCTTCATTTACAAATAGCATTTTGTGTTTACCTGTGTTGTCATTGACTAATATTTAAATTGGTTTGATGTTCCGAAACATTTAAGTGTGACAAACATGCAAAAAATCAGAAAATCAGGACAAACACTTTTTCACGCCGCTGTATATAGGTCTTAAAGTATAGGTCTAGTAATAAATTTATAATAATTATTAAAATATTTTCTTTAAAACTACTATATGCAATTTAAGTATTAAAATGTTAAGAAACCTGGATTTTTATTTTTTATTATTTATTATTATTTTATTATCTTACATATTTACTTTTCCTCTTTAATACAGTAAAAACATTTTTATCTGATTACTCAATTAATCGATGGACTACTCCATAGTATTCTCGATTACTAAAATAATCGATAGCTGCAGCCCTAATCTAAAGTGACCATCTCCAAAAACCTCTCTCTCACGATTTCCTTTTTTCACTTCGCTTTACAAACGTACACAAAACAGACGGCCATGGCTGCTGGAGGAACAGCGCGACTTCCTCTTCGAGTCTGTTGCACGTGTTGTGATGGGCGGCACGTGCGGCCGTGGCTCACGTTGTACCTCCTTTCACCGCAGAAGCCCAGGTCGCCACAAGCCGGGCCCCTGAAGTTCTGCTGCGGGAACCAGCTCTGGTGCGGAGAGCCCCTAGTCTCCGGCATGGCCCGGCTCTCCGAGAGATTTGCTTCATCAGATCATCTGACTGGAGCGGCGAACTCGGTGTTCCTTCAGCGCGGCTGCTTATTGCTTCAGTGAAGCCTGGAAATCAGTTTAATCCAATTTAAAATGCAGTGCGAAATCCTCCGCGGATCAAGCCTCGAATTTATAACCTCTTTAAGACCCCATTAAGACCAAAAGCAGGCGGGTACATCATGTACTTTCTGAAGGAAATAACATTTGGCTTGGCCGAGCTGTTCGACTGGACTGGAGGATATCAATTCATTACCTGCTTATTAAACTACGAGGATTAAACTGGAAGCCCAAACAAGGTGACGGCTCTACGGAGGCCAAAGGAGAAAGAAGAAGATGCAGAAGAATTTTAACAGCATTAAAAATAATAAGCCACTTACATTCCCTAAATTTTGGTCAGATTATTCTAAAAATTATTGTCTAAGGTTATTGGTGTCAGTATCACTATCTGTCCACGCATAGCTATATTTGGTCTTTGCTCAGGATTGCCTAGAGTTTCCCAGGCTCAGTCGGATGTTATAGCTTTTTCGTCATTGATAGCCAGACGCTGTATTCTTTTGCTATGGAGGTCCTCTAAACCTCCCTCGGTTTCAGTGTGGCTCCGTGACATGACTCAATTCCTTAAATTGGAGAAAGTTAGATTAACTCTGAGGGGACATACTTCAAAATTTTATGATAAGTGGAATCCCTTCTTGTCCTATTTTAATTAAATTAAATCTTTGCCATCAGAATAATTTTCCCTCCATGAAATTTTCCCTTTTTTATTATAATTATATATATTTTTTTATTATTATTTTTTTATTATTTTTTTTTTTTAATTATTATTATTATTATTATTATTTTTTTCCCCACTTTTCTTGCCTCCCTCTGCTTTGTGTGTGTGCGTGTTTGTGTGAGTAAGTGAATCTGGGTTTTTGTTCAAAACAAAAGAAAAACTGAGGTTGTTTTTATTCAGTGACCTTTGAATTGTGTTTTATGACTGGTATGTCATTTCTTGCGTGAGACTCCTCAATAAAAAAAAAAGTAATAAGCACCTGATGTTTCCTTTAATTGAGGAATCAATAGCAATGCTGAACAAAAGGAACTGAAATGCTACATTGCAGGTTGTGTTTATATCTTATTTAATAACTTCTGCATAATTAATCTTAAACAAACTCGTTCATTGTTCACATTTACTCTGAGCTGCTAATCCGTCCAGGTCGCAGGGGGAGCAGATTTGGTTACAACCCAGAAACACAATGGAAGAAAGTGGTGAGAAGAACACTACAGTATTCACTCGTCTGCTTCAAACACATATAAGCTTGAGTGACATCTCATTCTCAATCCATAGGGTTTAATATGACGTCCCTGTGCAGCTATAACAGCTCCAACTCTTCTGGGAAGGCTCTCCACACGGTTTAGGAGAGTGTTTATGGGAATGTTGGACCGTTCTTCCAGAAGCTCACTGGTGAGGTCAGACACTGATGTTGGACGAGAAGGTCTCGCTCTAATTCATCCCAAAGGTGTTCTATCAGGTTGAGGTCAGGACTCTGTGCAGACCAGTCAAGTTCTTCCACACCAAACTCACTCCTCCATGTCTTTATGGAGCTGCTCTGGTGGGCAGTCGTGTTGGAATAGGAAGGGTCCGTCCTCAAACTGTTCCTTTCACTGGAACTTACGGTCCGAGCCCAACTCCTGAAAAGCACCCCCACACCATAATCCCCCCTCCACCAAACTTTACAGTCGGCACAATGCAGTCAGAAAAATATCGTTCTCCTGGCAACCGCCAAACTCAGACTCGTCCATCGGATTGTCAGATGGAGAAGCGTGATTGGTCACTCCAGAGAACACGTCTCCACTGCTCTAGAGTCCAGTGGCGGCGTGCTTTATACCACCGCATCCGACGCTCTGCATTGTTCTTGGTGATGTAAGGCTTGGATGCAGCTGCTCGGCCATGAAGACCCATTCCATGAAGCTCTCTATGCTCTGCTCTTGAGCTGATCTGAAGGCCACATGAAGTTTGGAGGTCTGTAGTGATTGACTCTGTAGAAAGTTGGTGACCTCTGTGCACTATGCTCCTCAGCATCCACTGACCCGCTCTGTCATAGTACGAGTTCTACCACTTGGTGGCAGAGTTGCTGTCCTTCCCAATCACTTCCACTTTGTTAGAACACCACTGACAGTCCACTGTGGAATATTTAGTAGTGAGGAAACTTCACCACTGGACTTGTTGCACAGGTGGCGTCCTATCACGGTACCACGCTGGAGTTCACTGAGCTCCTGAGAGAGACCCACTCTTTACTAATGTGTGTAGAAGCAGTCTGCATGACTAGGTGTTTGGTTTTATACACCTGTGGCCATGAATGTGATTGGAACACCTGAATTCAATGCTTTGGAAGGGTGAGTGAGCTACTTTTGACCATATTGTGTATATATCTCTGTAAAGTAAAGTTTCTGTACAGAATTGAACCCCAGAATGAACAACAAACCAAACTCCAAGTCAGCAGTTACATAGGGAAACACCCTGGACACCCAAGCACATTCACTCCTGGGAGGCAATTTAGCATCTCCAGTTCACCAGACTGCATCTCTGCATTCATCTTGGACTGTGGGAGGAAACCAGAGCACCCAGAAACCCATGTGGAGATTGGGAGAACATGCAAACTCCACACAAAGGACCCCGGCCGGGAACCGAGCCCAGTCCCTTCTTGCTGTGAGCTGAGAGTGCTACACACTATGCCACCCAGAACTGTTCACAGTGGTGGTGATTTGAACCACACATCCAAAAAGCCTACTGCCTCCAAAAATGAGCTCAGAAACTACATAACGTGTATCAATCCACAGCCTGATCACAACTTTGGGCCTCAACATACATATTTTTGAATCCATTCTTGGTAGGAAGGTACATGCAGGCTATTATTACTATTATCAACATCATATATTAAAGATATAGGTTCACTGACTATATGCATAGCAAATAAAAGGCTTTTCTTTCATTGTAGACACTGGGCTTCCTATCCTTACTGCTGTTTCTACACAGGGCAGCCATGAACACGGCGGCAAACATTTGAATCACGCCGAAACTTTGAAAAATCTGCGGAATTCCCCTTCAAACAAACACGTGTCCACACTACTCCAGGCCTCCAAGATAGACCGCACCAAACGCAAACAGCCCAAGACGTTAAGAGCCCCACTTCTACCATCTTTCAAAGAGTGTCCCGTACTGTACACCGTACGCATTCCTGAGAGGTTGTGTTTATAAGATGAGGGCAAACGTCTCCGCAAGTACACCCAATCTGAACCGTGTGTGTTGAGCAATAAGGATTATGCCACAGGAAACTGTTGACGCAGAACTAAAAATACGTACAGCAGCTGGAATGAAACGCGTAGACGTTGCTCTCGGTAACCAGAGAGCTGAGTCTGGCTTCAGTGTTGGGGGAAACAGGTTACAGGAAATCTGTTAGTATATCTTTTTCCTGTAACAAAGAGGGACGTTTGTGTGATCCCAGTTAAAGTTACTGGTTTAATATGAATTAGCGGCCACATCTAAGCAAGTCACATTACAAACAGAGCCTAATTAGTCAAGCTTAACTGAGTTAGGTGCAGTTTGTAAGCCATTAAACATAAAATCACTGTATTCTTATGATTCTGATGACCCCCAACTGACCGAATCCCTATTCACCATATCATGTATGGTCATTCTGACACATAGCAAATGATGCTTATGAGTCAAAGCTGGTATTAGTGAGAAGCCGGTGATGAAATCTGGAGATATGTTTCTGCATGTAAGCTTAACTGATGAAATATTGGTCCTTCAGCTGTAACCGTCTTCTAATCTGAATGCCCAGGAATGAGGCCCTACTGTAAACCAGCAAAGGTTGAATCTCTGCACCAAAACGTTTCCTGTTAACGTGTGCCAAGAATTAGGAATGTTGTTTGGTTAGACAGCTCTGCAGCATGCATGCAGCAGATCATAATTATAGCATCCTGCATGAGAACTGATTTAACCAGGAAAAGACCCAAACCAGCTCCAATCATCGCAGAGATATAATATATAAATCTGGACTGAACATATATGAAGACGTGAGGCCAAATTAATGGCCAATAATGCAATAAATAATAACAGGAATAATAATTATTATTGTTTTTATTACTTTTGCAACGATAATAGTACATTTTTCTCTGGCCATTAAGTACGAATAGTCATCGGAAGATATTTCACCTCATTTATTTATAAAAAGTGACAAGTTAACACTTATAACTGTGCTTGAAAGTTTGAGAGGCCTTTAGAACTTTTTAGATTTCCGACTAAACGCGACCTAAAACATAATCAGATTAATTTATTAAACAAACAAGACAAAAATACTATACCTCATACCTAAAAATATTTTACCGAATATATATATACATGTATATATATATATATATATATATATATATATATATATATATATATATATATATATATATATATATATATACATAATATTGGTGAAATCAACGTGTATCCTGGGGGAACCAAGACAAGGGTCTAAATTTGTCTTATTAGCAGTATTATTGCAGTATTAGAGATATTTGTTTGATTTACTTTGTTTATTTACTGTTAATTTAGTTAAAAATATTATACTTTTTCATATGTTTTCATATGTTTTTTTTTCATGTTTCATATGAGCTCGTTAAAAATGGTAATAAACCAGTTTAGACCATGTTTCATAACTTGCTTGCGCTAATTACTACATGTAGCCCTGCCGTGGCATATAGCCCCGCCCTCTATCGGTATTAGCTATCGGCTGATCGTGCTGAAAGGTGATCAGCGATCGGAATCAGCCTCAAAAACACTGATCGGTCTATCTCTTGTATATATATATATATATAGTACAGTATAGTGTGGGTGGGTTGGGGAGGTGGCGACCTCTAGAATTAGTCAGATCTCCATGAAACTTGGTTGTGGAAGTGTATGTAGAGAGATTTCTGAGGAGATATCAAGTTGCTGGTACTCATCAGATCAGAAATGGGTTTAAAACCACCTCTAAGACTCAGACAGACAGTATAAACGGAGGAAATTCAAGACTGCTGTTACTCTCCAATGGAGTGGTCAACAAACAAAGATCACTCCAAGAACAAGGTGACCTCTAAGTCACTAACAAGGTCTCGCTCACAGTGGCTAATGTTAATGTTCACAAGTCCACCAACAAGAGAACACTAAACAAATACAACAGTGGTGTGCACGGGCAAGGGTGCAAGGAGAAACTTGCTGCTCTCCTAAAACATCACTGCCTTCCTGTAGTTTGCTAAAGTTTGCACAGTGGACGAGACGGCTATTGATAAAAACGCATTGTGGATGAAAGAGACCATAATAGAACTTTCTGGTTTAAATGAGAAGCATTATGGCTGAAGAAAGGAATTCACAGCATTCCAGTATATGAACATTGAAGGGCCAGTTTGGCTAGAGCTGTGTATTGGCAAGAACCTGATGATACGATATGTATCGTGATACAGCGGTCACGATTCAATATATCACAATTTATTGTGATACTGCAAGCAAAGTGATATATTACAATTTTTTAAATCCTACTATTAAAACACACCACTGTATGAACAGGTTTATCAATGCTTATAATAGCATTGCGCCCTTGTGCTGCTTGTTAATGTTGGAGTGGAGCTGAAAATGGATTACAACACTGCCGTCTAGTGGTCAGAGTTTTAAACACAACACACAATGATTCACTGTCTACCAGGAATCTGTGTATCGATACTGTGTTTTTAGGAATATTCAATATTTTCGATATTTTCTTACACCCCTAAGTTTGGTTTCATCTGAGCCAGGATGGAACCCCATCATTAATGGAACAATGAAATCTGGACAAAACCAATTAATTCTAAAGCTAAACATCAGGACATCATGGAGCAAGACAACAATTCTAAATCGTTCTACTAAAGACTGTAAAAGTAGAACTCTTAGTGAGCAGTTCCAACATGAGCTGAAGCTGTTCTGTATGGAGGAATGACCTCCTACTCAAAGCCGGAGTGCAAGCTTCTCCTTCTCCTAAACAACCCAGTATTATTATCAGTTCTCATCTAATACCTGCTTTGACTGCTCAGTACTTCATTAAACTAAATCAAGATTTGCTGCTGAAGGAACTGAACACATTCATACAATGTCTGGGGCGTCCAGGAGAAATCTGGAACCTAACTTTGTTTACATTTTACATTTACAGCATTTAGCAGACGCTCTTATCCAGAGCGACTTACCAAAGTGCTTAGTGTTGGTTAGAGTATGAATCTCTATCTAGTACAAACAGGTTTAAGTCCAAACTACTCTTATACTCAAACACCGCCATAAACTAGAGCCGGTGCTGATACCTAGAAAGAAGACAACCAAACATAAGATTAGACACAGAGCAACACCTAGCCAGGCTGGAACACCTACAGAGAAGAGAATCAATACACTACATACAGTACAAGTGCAGTATTTATCCAGAGTTCCTAGAAGATCAAGTGCAGTTATGGTTTCTACCAATGCTTCAGTAGATCAGTGCTTATAAGTTCTTCACAAAGAGACGGTGGTCTTCAGTCTGTGTTTGAAGACCGTGAGAGAGTTCGCTGTTTGGACAGCCAGTGGAAGTTCGTTCCATCATCTGGACAGAGAAGCATCTTGTTGCATGTCTTCCATGAATCTTGAGAGATGGTGGGTCAAGCCGAGCCGTACTTGAAGCACGAAGGGCTCGAGGTGCGAATCAACTTTTGACCATCACCATAAGGTCAGGAGGAGCTGGTCCATTCTTGGCTTTGTAGGCATCAGAACTTCAAACTGAATGCAAGAAGGGAGCGCAGCAGTGGAGTGACGTGAGTGAACTTGGGAAGATTGAAGACGAGCCGTGCTGCTGCATTCTGGATCAGCTGAAGGTCCTGATGGCCTACAGAGGAAGACCAGCCAGGAGCGAGTTGCAGTAGTCGAGCCTTGAAATGACCCTTAAACTGACTTAGTTCTTCAAACTGGAGCTCAAGATCTGATCTACTTCTCTCACAATAAGATATTCATCTTACTTTGTATTGTATGTCTGATTATTTATCTGTTCTAATCAGATCTGGTGGTGGAAATACACTTATTGATCAGATAAAGACTTTTAAACTATCAGCTCAGGGGCCTCAGACTTAATAAGGGTTGGTCTCTGGTTATTGCAAGGTCCTGTCTAGGACTAAAATTTTTAAAAGGGAGGCGAAGCTACTTCTTCTCTTTACAGGAAAGGTTCTACACACAGACACGGACGTGAACTTTAGAACGTAGCTCACCGCTGGACCCGGGCCACATTAGCTCGGCCTGACTTTACACTGAAAACACACGTACATATACACATTCGCTTGTTTTGCCACACGATCCTGCAGCCTGTCGAGCCCACATGAGCGCAACAGTAATCTTTGACATGCTCCGAGAGTGTGTGTAAAACGATCCGGGTGTCAAGAAATAAACCCCCACATAAACACACACACACACACACACACACACACACACACACAGCTCTGCAAGCATTCAGGTCAGTCTGTGGAAATTTCCGCTGCAGGCCGCGTCCGAGTCGCCGCTGTTTTACGGAGGAACGACAGTGCCCCCTGCAGGACGAGCTCCGGCACTGTAAGCAGGAGAGAGAGTGATTTCAGAACTCTCGATATTCCAAGAGATCACAGCACAAACGACTTCAAGCTCCGCTTTACGACCACCGTTAGAAGGACCCTCGAAGGCCCGGAAGGAAAAACGTTCCTAGAAGAATTAGCGTTAGCCAGAATTCTGGGACCTGACATATGACATCAGCTGACATATGACTTCAATTCCAAAAATCAAATCGTTTATGGATTTGTGTCAAGAGCTCGACACCCATTCAATCACATTAATCAACAGCAGATGGGCTGTAATCTGATCTGCACGCGCAGCATGAGACTACACACAGCTCTCTCCATCTCCCTCTCCGTCTGTCTCTGTTTCATCTCCGTCCAAAAAAAAAAACAAAAAAAACATTAAACTCCAAAATAGTGACTCTACAGAGAACAGAGTCCCGAGCCTGCAGAGCAGAACCAAAACCAGCTCCAATCATCACAGAGATATAAGACTGAACATATAGGAACATATGAGGCTAATAAAAAGGCCAACTATGCAACAAATAATAATAATAGTAATAATAATAAATATGATATAGTATGAAATATGATTTTTTAAATTATTTATCTATTATATTTATCATTTATGGCTATAAATACTGATATTTATAGTGTTCCACTTTTTATAGGTTGTATTTTGTGCTAGCTAGCTTCTTTGTGCTTGCTTGGAAGTCGCTGTGTTCTTTGACGTGGTTTCGCTTTAAATGCTTAATCAAGAAATACTCCGACGCTGCGGACATGCAGTTGGCTTTAGTCAAGCGCCATCTAGTGGTGCGCATGCGCGTCAATAAGCTTCATGGTCTCGGCGCTCTCTATTGCCGATACCGATACTGTGTGTAAGTGCCAGTATCAGCACCGATACGGTATTAGTGCAACACTAATATATATATATATATATATATATATATATATATATATATATATATATATATATATATATATATATATATAGATAGATAGATATTAGAGATGGACCGATTAGCGTTTTTGAGACCGATTCCGATCACCTTTTAGCGCGATCGGCCGATAGCCAATAACGATCGAGGGCGGGGCTATATGCCACGACAGGGCTACATGAAGTTATTAGCGCAAGCAAGTCATGAAACATGGTCTAAACTGGTTTATTACCATTTTTAACGAGCTCATATGAAACAGCATAATATTTTTAGCTAAATCAACAGTAAATAAACAAAGTACAACAAAAAAACTGCAATCAATACTTTTAGACCTTTAATTTAAAACTAAAAAAGCTAATTAAATAAATACAGTAAAAACTGCTATCATTAAACTCAGACTCTGTTATTTTAAACTAAATCTATAATCATTAAATGAAGAATATTGAATTACTGCTGTTCTGTTGGTACCGGTCAGATCTGGTCTGTAGGTGTTCTGGGTTATTAGTTTGTGTTAGCTGTGTGTGCTAGCTCTGCTGTTTACTGATACTCACTGTATTCAGCTGTGTGGTGTCTCTGAAGTGTCGTATCAGATTATTAGTGTTAAATGTCTTGGTTCCCCAACGAGACCCACTGATTTTGCTAATTTTACTAAACGTCCTGGATGGACGACATGTTTTCTATCAGTACATGTCGTGAACGCCATAAACTGTTCTCGCAAGGCCGCTGCTTTAGTCAGTCTGTGAAAATGAAAGGGCATATTTTTCCACCTAGTGGTTCAGATAGGAATTGCAGGCAGCTGGCTGGAGGTCTCCTCGTCCTGGATGAAACGCTAGCTGGAAATACAGAAGTTAGGCTCATTTGTTTAACGGGATCTCGGGATCGGCTAAATTAGATATTTTGATTAAAAATCGGCCGATACCTAAACATAGCCGATCGAGATCCTTTCATCTCTAGAAGAGACCGCGTTCTATGTAAGTCAATAGAACCAGAATTTTATCCAAGCCATTTCAGAGTGTTTCTATTGGTCCATTCATCGCTCATTTGTTTAACGCCATCGATCGGCTCTCGGGATCAGCTAAATTGGAGAAATATCAGCCGATCACTGATCACATATTTTGATTAAAAATCGGCCGATACCGATACATAGCCCATCGATCTTTCCATCTCTAATAAATACATACTAATCTCAGGAGAGCTCTCACTTCTCCTGTCCTACTCATTGCATCAGAAGTGCAGCATGATGGACACAAGGCAGGTGCATGAGTAAAGTCTACGAGTCTGTATTGATTTTAGCTGCTTTACAACCAAAAGCGGCTCCGCTGGCAAAGTAGCGCGTAGCTGTTCCTCATTCAGAGCCTTCCATCGCTCGGACAACCGCTTTCCAAGGCTCGCTCCAGCCCAACACCCACCAGCGGCATCAAAACAAACACACACAGCTCTCCCAGTGTGCTGCTGCCGTTGTTTGTTTTTTCCATGGAGGCCTTTCTGTCTTCTAAAGCCCCTCCTCATTAACCCCCTATGTGAGAATGATGGAAGCAATGGGGCTCCACTCCTTTCCATTCCTTCATTCTCAGGTTTTGCTCCGTAGAACTCAGTGGGTGCCAAGAATGCTCCATGCTCCTTTATCTCCCTCAGCCTGGTTGCAATGCCAAGCATCCTGCAACACACACACACACACATACACAGACCAGACCTCTACATCTAATTTAAGAGCAGAGACATGGAAACTCTCTCAGCTCCAGCTTTAGTTTCAGCTCCAGCGTCCACGTTTTTAAACGAAGGGCAAAAGTTCATACCGAAACACAGCGTTTAGAGAGAGCGTCAATCATTAACACAGCGCTCGCTGATACGGATCGACTACGCATACAATATCTTGCCTGATATCTTGACGTATAAACATTTCAACTGCAAAAAAAAAAAAAAACCTCAATAAAGTTGATGACCTCTTGAATGTGAACCCCTATTCAGGCACACGGAGGACACCAGAGCATAAATAATCAATATTATGAACTAGAAAAGTGCATTTCCTGAAGGAAACAGATGGCTGTGCTATGACAAATAGAGCAGCGCAGGTCAGTATCTATGTGGATTAGTGTTTGGGGGTCTGCTCTGAGTGAGTACAGGCAATTTGGAGGCTGTAGGTTCAATGAAACCATGATGTTTGGGTTTGGCCGAAAATGAATGGGACCCTATGGGAGGAACGAGGGATGAATAAACGACAAATAGAGGAGCGCAGGCCAATATCTCTGTGGATTAGAGGGTGGGGTTCTGTCCTGAGTGAGTACATGCAGTTTGGAGGCTGTAGGTTAAATAAAACCATGATGTTTGTGTTCGGACGAAATTGAATGGGATCCTATGGGAGGAACGAGGGATGAATAAACGACAAATAGAGGAGTGCAGGCCAATATCTCTGTGGATTAGAGGGTGGGGTTCTGTCCTGAGTGAGTACATGCAGTTTGGAGGCTGTAGGTTAAATAAAACCATGATGTTTGTGTTCGGACGAAATTGAATGGGATCCTATGGGAGGAACGAGGGATGAATAAACGACAAATAGAGGAGTGCGGGTCAGTATCTCTGTGGATTAGAGGTTATGGATCTGCCCTGAGTGAGTACAGGCAGTTTGGAGGCTGTAGGTTTAATGAAACCATGATGTTTGGGTGCGCTTGAAAATGAATGGGACTCTATGGGGAAAAAAGAGGGATGGAAAAAAACAACATACAGACGAGTGCAGGTCAAACCAACACTGCAGTCGTGGTCGGGGGTCTGCCCTGAGTCAGTGTACGTGAAATAGTGTATGTGGGTCGAGCAGAAGTTCAGTAGATTGGTGCACACTTTTCCATCCTATTCATTCTCTATGGGAAAAAAATTCAGGAAAATCTGTTGTTTTCCGGAATCTGTTCATCCAATCAAAAAGCTGCATACAAGCCGGAATCACACAATCAGTCCAGACTATCTGGAACGGAGCTGATATTTCGGAAGATCTGGCAGAAAGCAAAAACCAAATAAAGACATAGCTGCGTAACCATACCTAGAAAAGTGTGTCTCCTGAAGGAAAGGCTGGATGGTTGCGCAGCCACTGCAGCCTAAGCAGTGTGAGGAACGAGGGATGAATAAACGACGAGTAGAGGAGTGCTGGTCAGTGTGTTTGGGGATCTGCTCTGAGTGAGTACAGCCAGTGTGGAGGCTGTAGGTTTAACAAAACCATGACGTTTGGCTGAGCTTGATAACGAATGGGACTCTATGGGGAAAAAGAGGGATGAAAAAAAAAAACAGATGATCGCGGGTTGAACCAGTGCTGCAGTCGTGGTCGGGGGTCCGCCCTGAGTCAGAGTATGTGAAACGGTGTCTGTCGGTCGAGCACAAGTTCTATAGATTGGCGTGCACTTTTCCATCCTATTCATTCTCTATGGAGAAAAAATTATTGTAAATAACCTGCCAATCAAAAAACTGTACACAAGCCTGAATCACACAATCAGACCAGACAATCTGGAGTTGAAAAGGAGTCGATATCCCGAAAACTGTGGAATGAAGATCTAGCAGAAAGCAGAAAACGAATAACAGTATAGATAAAATTCCTTTCAATGCATGTTTAGTGCCGCGAGTGATCAAATCATCACATCATATCAAAGACCAGCACTTCTTTATATGTAGAAACTCCCGTCTACTGTAGATCCGTCTTGTATGTGCTGAAATGGATTTTTCTATCTCACTTGAACACGACAGCTGCTCGTCATACCCTCTGAAAGTTTCACGATGAATGGACCAATAGAAATGCTCCAAAATGGCTTGGATAAAATTCTGGTTCCATTGACTTACATAGAAAGTGGTCTCTATTAGAGATGGAAAGATCAATCGGCTATGTATCGGTATTGACTGATTTTTAATTAAAATATGTGATCGGCTGATATTTCTCCAATTTAGCCGATCCCAAGAGCTGATCGATGGCGTTAAACAAATGAGCCTAATTTCTGTATTTCCAGCTAGAGTTTCATCCAGGACGAGGAGCTCTCCAGACAGCTCCCTGCAATTCCTTTCTGAACCACTAGGTGGAAACACATACTGTTTAATTTTCCATAGACTGACTGAAGCAGCGGCCTCACGAGAACAGTTTGCGTTCACGGTGCGAAGAGAAAGCATGTCGTCTGTCTGGTAGTTTGTTAACTGTATGTGACGCAGACTCATCCAGGACCTTTTTAAAATGAATAAAATCAGTGGGTCTCGTTGGAACCAAAACAAAGATATTTAACTACTAATCTGATACAACACTGCACACAGCTGAACACAGTGAGTATCAGTAAACAGCAGAGCTACACACACAGCTAACACAAACTAATAAACTAAAATAACAGAGTCTGAGTTTAATGACTGCAGTTTTTACTGTATTTATTTAATTAGCTTTTTTCGTTTTAAACTAAGGGTCTAAATTTAATGATCGTAGTATTGGTGATATGTGTTTGATTTACTTTGTTTATTTACTGTTAATTTAGTTAAAAATATTATACTGTTTCATATGAGCTCATTAAAAATGGTAATAAACCAGTTTAGACCATGTTTCATGACTTGCTTGCGCTAATAACTACATGCAGTCCTGCCGTGGCACATAGCCCCGCCCTCGATCAGTATCGGCAATCGGACAATCACGCTGAAAGGTGATCGGTGATCGGAATCGGCTCAAAAGCTCTGATCGGTTCATCTCTAGTCTCTCCTGTAAAGTTGGCAATTTGGAGATACTTGATTTTCATTGGACAGCGACGATACACATTTGCATTAGACCCGGTTTGCATGCGTCTGGAAAAACAAATGCAAGCAAGCATAAACGGAGAGAGGATGAGCCAGAGCGAGGGAGATAGCTGCATCTCTAGCTTGGCATTGCTGGCTGTCTAAAGAAAAAAAAATTGTGATTTTCTGTTTTCTATATTATTTGAACACGACAGCTGCTCCTTATACCCTGTGAAAGTTTCTCAATCAACGGGCCAATAGAAATGCTCCAAACTCACTTAAAGTAAAGTCTCTTTACATTCACTTACACTGAAAATACAGACCGTCTCCGTCCTCTCCTGTGAAGTTACTATTTTGGAGATGCTGGTTCTTCTAGAAGCCCAGCTCAGCATGTGAATGTTAGTAATTGCTCCGAATCGCGATGCCTTGTTTATTTACACAGTCTTGTATATGTGCGCTCATGTGCTCCATGTGTACGAGCGAGCTGTAGCGTATGTGCGCTGCTTACTAGGCCAAAGGTCATGTTCATATTTGAGTAGTGCTGTGAGGGGCTGACCTGGTTTCAGCACGAGTCCACTGAGATCTCGTAATCCCCTCACGTCCCAGCAGAACGCTCGGCGCGGCTACAGAGTCCAAACGGCACTTCAAACAAAAGATCCAAGAGAAACATCCTGTGTCGCCCAGACGACGGCCCCGAAACCACTAACAGGGGCTTCTCGGAGAGAGAGAGAGAGGAAAGAGAAGGGATGGAAGAAGGTGCAGACTCTGGTATCTGTCAGGAGAAACCAAGTGACTGAAGCTGAAGAGACACAAGCAATAACAAAATAATAAAACACTCCTCAGCACGTCCGCTGGAATCCCTCCTGGTTCGAACTGGGAGAACAGAGGCCCTTGTGTTTCTGTGTTTGTGTGTGTGTGTGTGTGTGTGTGTATAGTTCCGGTTCGCAGTGAATTGAAAATCGGGGTTAATGAAATCACACACGGCTGTTAATTAGCAGACAAACTGAGCCAAGCATGTTAAAGCGCAACAGGTAAATGCGAATGTGAGCATACTGAACATATACGAGGGCAAAAACCAACTGCCCCCCACTGGGGTCAGAAAAACTAAACCTTTAAACATCATTTAAACACCATTATAGGAGAATATTCCTGATATTCCTGTTTTTTTCCTATGAATTTACATGCAGAAATATTGTGGTGCTAATTATTTTATTTTGAATGGAGAAGCTAGAGGGGGCGTGGCCAATATTACACCTATACTATACTATAGAATAGGTGCAGAGTTCCTTCAACATCATCAGCCCTGCACATATACACACGTGTGCAAAATCTGTGTTAGTCTCTACATCCTCAAATATCTGTGGTCATAAACAGCTTCAGGATACCCCTAATGAATGGGATGCAGCTAACTGTTACTGGCGCCCCCTAAAGGAGAAGCTCCACATGTCGTGAAATAGAAACACCTACATACAAAGAGCTCTTTGAACAGGCGTCTCAGGGGGTGTTTAACCGAGTGGGGTGAACCTGGTTTGCATGTGAACTGGATAATGTTGTGTTGTGTTTGAACTAGAGATGGATTTTTAAGGCTGATTCTGGTCGCCGATCACCTTTCAGCATGATCAGCCGATAGTCGATACCGATAGAGGGCGGGGCTATATGCCAGGGCAGGGCTACATGTAGCTATTAGCGCAAGCAAGTCATGAAACATGGTTTAAACTGGTTTATTAACATTTTTAATGAGCTCATATGAAACAGCATATTTTAAACTAAATTATCAGTAAATGAACAAAGTAAATCCAACAAATATCCCCAATACTGTAATCATTACACTTAGACCCTTAATTTAAAACTAAAAAAGTTAATTAAATGAGTACAGTAAAACTGCAGTTATTAAACTCAGACTCTGTTATTTTAAACTAAATCTGTAATCATTAAATGTAGAATATTGAATTGTTAATGCTGTAATAAAAGGGTATGTATCTCCACCTAGTGGTTCAGATAGGAATTGCAAGACCGGAGGGGGTTTCAAGGAGGGCTCCTCTTCCTGGATGAAACGCTAACTGAAAATACAGAAATTAGGCTCATTTGTTTAACACCATCGATCGGCTCTCGAGATCGGCTAAATTGGAGAAATACTGGCCGATCACCGATCACATATTTTGATTACAAATCGGCTGATATCAATACATAGCCGATCAATCCTTCCATTTCTAGTTTAAACCACTCGATGGCAGTGTTCTTCATCTTTAGACTCTTCCACTCCAATGTTAACAAGTAGTGTAAGGGTGCACTGCTAACTGTAGCATTAGCAAACTTATGCATATAGTGGTGTGACCATATATCTATTATATATCTAAAATTGACCATATATCTATATACTATATTGCTGATAGCATTGCAATATATTGCAATACATTGAATTGTTACACCTGTATTATGATATGTATCGTATCGACAGGTTTAAGTGTCTAATATGTTATGATGTGTCTGTATATACTGATGTATCACAATGCACTGATGCATTATACACATCAAGCGCACACACACACACGCACACACACACACACACACACACAGCCTTGTGAACCCAAAGGACAGGATCCTATACATGATCACTGGTTAACCTCTGTGGTGCATCTGTGCCTGTCTGGCAAGGCTGAGGAGTGCCACTGATCCTCTCTGACCCCAAGAGCTGAACCCTGTGACCCTGAACAAAATGCACTGTGGGAAACAACCCTCCTCAAACCAGGCAGAGCTATTCTGAGCTCTGTTACACACACACACTCACTCACACACACATGCAAACAGGAAAACAAATACTTGACATAACAAGCGAGGGTACTTTAACCCCCAGCTGGGTATCTGTCAGCGTTTACATGTTGTTTCAGCAGAACTGTTTAAATGACTTCGGTCAATTAAAGAAATGATCAAATACAGGAAATTGTCAGGACGGATTCACTTCTTTAAAGCTGCGCGACACAACGTGAGTACGAAATCTAACGCAATGACGTGATATCATGCTATTAATGCACGGTGCAGCAGGAACACCGGCCCCTGTTCATCAAAGCATACACAAAAATACCCTCCCAGCATCTGTCCCGCCTCCAGCCACAACTGTGGTCCTGCTCCCGCAGTCCCGTACAGGTAAATGGCAAATATCCAAATGTCAGAATAAATTGTTTACCCCAAAAATAATTACGATGGAAATAGACTGCCATATGTCAGCAGGCCGGGGCGATATGGGAAAAAATCATATCACAATTTTTTTTTTTTTCATATCAGTCGATATCGATATATATCACGATATAAATCAAATCACTACCTTCTTTTTACTTTAAGTGAGAAGTAAAGATATTAAAATGTAAATATCCTGATTTATTTTCTATCAGACAAATGTACTATAGAACATTATACAACTGTATTTCAAATAAATTAAACACACACATTATGTATATGGGGCCGTATTAGTATGAACAGTATTCACAGACACTGTGTTAAGCAGGCTGTTGTTGGTTCTTTAAGTTGGTTCTGAGAAAAGAACTCACTCATAGCGGTGAGTCGACTCTCTGTCTGCTCTAATGAGGAGTTGTTGGTTTAGTGATTCTGTTTTCAGTAGAAAATAAAGTTTCCTACTCAGGATTTTTTATTATAAAGTCAACTTTGTCTCAGTGTTCTCACTCAAACTCATACAATATAAACATATTTATGTTTCTTTCAGTAGTAGTTTAAAGTTTTATGTTATTTTCTCTTATTTTATTCTCTCTGCTCGACTGTGACGCCTGCATTAACTTATTACTAGCACGCAGGTTAAGCTGCCGCTACGTCTACACTCTGTACTGTGTGCTTCAACCAAACTTAAGAAAGGCTGGAACTCTGATTGGTTTGGGGGCGGCGCTATTCTCATTCTCATTGGTCGTTCGTCTTATAGTTCTATCGAGGAAACGTTATTTCACGATAATTATCGTTATCGTTTTATCGCCCAGCCCTATATGTCAGACTTGCTTTTCATTCACTTCTGTACAATAACAATACAATTCATGTGTCGTTCATGTGACTGGTTGCTGGGTACCAATTATTACTGGAGATGGACCGATCAGCGTTTCTGAGGCCGATTCCGATCACCGATCCCCTTTCAGCACAATCGACCGTTAGCCGATACCGATCGAGGGCGGGGCTAAATGTAGTTATTAGCGCAAACAAGTCATGAAACATGGTCTAAACGTGGTTATCTAGAACTATAAACTCAATCACTCTGGTTGTGGTTCCTTTAGCTCTTTGGCTGCTGTTCTGTTCGTACCGGTCAGATCTGGTCTGTACTGGTTTCTGGGTTGTTTGTTTTGTGTTAGCTGTGTGTGTGCTAGCTCTGCTGTTTACTGATACTCACTGTATTCAGCCGTGTGGTGTACTGTTAAGTGTCGTATCAGATAAGTAGTGTTAAATGTCTTTGTTTTGGTTCTCCAATGAGACCCACTGATTTTACACATTCTACAGATGTTCTAGAATGTTCTGGATGAGTCTGTGTCACATGTTTTCTATCAGTACATGCAGTGAACGCCATAAACTGTTCTCGCGAGGTGGCTGCTTTAGTCAGTCTGACAAAAATTAAAGGGTATTTATTTCCACCTAGTGGTTCAGATAGGAATTGCAGGGAGCTGGCCAGAAGGGGTTTCACAGAGGGCTCTACTTCCTGGATGAAATGCTTGCTGGAAATACGGAAATTAGGCTCATTTGTTTAACGCCATCGATTGGCTCTCGGGATTAGCTAAACTGGAGAAATATTGGCCGATCACAATCGATTAAAATTCGACCGATACATAGCCGATCGATCTTTCCATCTCTACTTATTACACCATTTAGTATTTTTTCATAATTTTTATTTAGATGTATCTGTAGTCCCACTTCCACACGCACTGGACTGGACTGGTTAACCACCCTCTGAAACTTGACTGTGCACTGTAGTACGACAGCAGAGTATTATGGGATTAACACAGACCTCTAAACGGAAACACAGCGTATGCATTGCATAAATATAGCATTAATTACATAACCACACTAAAATAATCACATTTCACAACAACACCAGTCCACTGTCACTAAAACTGTGCACTATAAAGTTTGGTCAGTAGGGGGAGCAGTGTGCTCAATGCTGGATCTCAAACTGCCGCCTCTTACTGGCTCCCTGCCGAAACCATCCACCTACAGTTAGGTAGTGTTACAGTTTACCTGTACACAGGTAGGTGAAGGTAATGTTAGGAGTCTTGCCCAGGACTATTATTGGTATAGTGTAAGGTGGTTACTAGGGGTGTAAGAAAATATAAAAAATATCTAATATGGGGATAGTATGTTTTGTGATACTGTACTCAAAAACTCAGTATCGATACACAGATTCCTGGCAGACAGTGAATCAATGTGTGTTGTGTTTAAATTTCTGACCACTAGATGGCAGTGTTGTAATCCATTTTCAGCTCCACTCCACACAAGGGCGCAGTGCTATTGTAAGCATTGATAAACCTGTTCATATAGTGGTGTGTTTTAATAGTAGGATTTAAAAAATCACAATATATCACTTTTCTTGCTGTATCGCAATATATTAAGATATACTGAATCGTGACCGCTGTATCACAATACATATTGTATTGCCAGGTTCTTGCCAATACACAGCCCTAGTGGTTTCCAAGGTGGGGAATAGAAGCCCAGTCTACAGCAGTGTAACCCACTACACTATCCAACCACTATATTTCACAAATCGGAGACCTGTAAATCCAGCTATGTGGCTCTGGTCTGATTGGCTGTCCTGTTTTGTGCCTCATTCAGAATGCAGTCCAGGCTGAAACACTCCTCTTAACTTATTAATAGAGTAAGTAGTGCTTTTCCATACGTCGGTGTGTTTATTTAACCCTTTCCAATCTTCTCCTAAACAACCCAGTATTATTATCAGTTCTCATCTAATACCTGCTTTGACTGCTCAGTACTTCATTAAGATAAATCAAGATTTGCTGCTGAAGGAACTGAACACATTCATACAATGTCTGGGGCGTCCAGGAGAAATCTGGAACCTAACTTTGTTCTTCAAACTGGATCAAGATCTGATCTACTTCTCTCACAATAACATATTCATGTTACTTTGTATTGTATGTAGGATTATTTATCTGTTCTAATCAGATCTGGTGGTGTAAATACACTTACTGATGAGCTTAGGTGCTTTTTACAGAGTAGTGTATGTGACTGGAGAATGAGCAGTGTGTTATGATGTATGAAACTAGCTAGACTCTCAATCCCTTGATTGTCAGGAGGGACCCATGGGATCATGTTTATCACACCCTCTGGCCAGAATTCACCAAAGGCAGTTTGCCATGGGCGAGAAATGGCAGATGGAATTCGGAACACCCATCACGTCTACTTAAGCAGCTTTCTCTCCGTGTCAGTCCTTGTCGGACGGGAGCGGAAATTAATCTCTACCGAAGAGGCTTCATGAATTAGAAAAGGCTCTGGTCGTATAGGCCTCTGGAGTTTAAAAAGGCCAGAAATAGCAGCAAACCGTATGAATATCACGTACACACCATGAACGTGTCCTTAAATTACAACCCTGACTCCACAACATCCAAAATTCAAATTAAAACAGATTGCAATGATTTGTTAATCTCACACACCCCTATTTTATTCAACCATAGACCATAAACACGTAGCAGATGAGATCATTTATAACCTAATGGCTGGTGGAACAGCTGGCTGGACTTGGGTTTAACCGGCTTTCAGAAATATAAACTCACCGTCTGTGTGTAGGAGGACACGCCCACCTTCCCACGGAGCAGGTACTGATACGCTTCAGTACTTTTATAGTTTTTCATTACTGAACCGTCTACACCTTCCGAGAGTACAGAGTAATTAAACATGTCTCCATAAGTAACCTCAGACCACCTTCTCATATCACCCACCCACTGTGTTATTAACCTCAGACCACCTTCTCATATCACCCACCCACTGTGTTATTAACCTCAGACCACCTTCTCATATCACCCACCCACTGTGTTATTAACCTCAGACCACCTTCTCATATCACCCACCCACTGTGTTATTAACCTCAGACCACCTTCTCATATCACCCACCCACTGTGCTATTAACCTCAGACCACCTTCTCATATCACCCACCCACTGTGTTATTAACCTCAGACCACCTTCTCATATCACCCACCCACTGTGTTATTAACCTCAGACCACCTTCTCATATCATCCACCCACTGTGTTATTAACCTCGGAGGAGACAGTGCTGTCCCTTTAGAATTTCTTACTGTCTCTCTGGTCTCCTCCCATGTAACTGTATTCATTTTGGTTAGCTGAGCAGAAGTTCTAATACAAAGGCAGAAGAAACACATGCTTGAAAGTGGGCGTGGCCAAATACTATTTTCATATTCAAACAAAACATATTATTGTATCTGAAATATCCTTAAATGAATCCATATTGAAATGAATCGAATCGGAAATCGAATTGAATTGGGACCTTGTGTATCAGGATCGAATTGATCCAGGAAATCAATGGCGATACACAGCCTTAATTTATATATATATATATATATATATATATATATATGTGTGTGTGTGTGTGTGTATAAAGAATAAAAATGTTTGTATTAAAGTCTATTTTTGTATAGAGGCTTATTTTACATATAGTTCTATTATCAGTAATTCTCAGTCCTCTGTCTAAATCTCCTGGTACGACCACCACAATGACCAGAAAGAAACAACTTTCTTTAGAGACCCGTCAGTCCATTGTTGTGTTAAGGAAGAAGATACTCCATTAAAACAAGAACATTTCACTGTGATCCCAAACTTTTGAGCGGTAGTGTATATATATATATATATATATATATATATATATATATATATATATATATATATATATATATATATATATATATATATATATTTATTATAATTGTGATACATAGCGCCAACTACTGCACAGAAGGGACCTAGCAGTCAGCAGGTATGACCGATTACAAAATACAACGGACTCTTTTCAACAAGACTTGCGGTGCCATGACATGTCAGGATTTCAGGAGGGTCCAGTGCCTCCCCAGGCCCCTGCTTTGGCTCCACCCATGCCTGTTCTGTGGTCAGGTGATTCAAAATTTGACATTCTTTTTGAAAACCACAAACACTGTGTGCTGCGGACTCAGGAGGGGAGAGAGACCGCCCAGCTAGTTATCGAAACACGGTTCCAAAGCCTGCATCTCTGATGGTCTGGGGCTGCATTAGTGTCTATGGCGTGACCAGCTTACACATCTGGAAAGACTCTATCAGTGCTGAACAGTATACAGAGGTTTAAGAACAACATCTGCTCCATCCAGACCACGTCTCCATCAGTTAGACCATGATAAACCACATACTGCATCCAACACAACAGAGTCCGGCTGCTGAACTGACCTGCCTGCAGTCCAGACCTTCACCAATAAAACATTTGGAGCATCTTAAACGAAAAAAATGTGTCAAAGGAAACTTAGGACTGTTGAGCAGCAAGAATGGAAGGTGTCTATGAGACTTCTTTAGCATCCCAACATATTTGGAACTGGGCTTGTAGAGCCCTGGCTTTTTTAAACTTCACGCCGCGTCCGATTCTCTCTCACCTGCACAGTCCGGAGCAGCCAGAGGCATTTCTCCCTCACGTCGTCGTACGGGCATCTCTTGGAGAGCATGAGGACGCGAGCCAGCATGAGATTGAGATCGCTGGCTAAGGGGGAGCTGGGGGTCTCCGGGACGGGTCCGATGCTCTCCACTCTCCTCATCACCTCCTGCTGAAGGCTCTCCATGGCTGCGTCTCTGGAGGCAGCGTCACGACTCGCCAAGCCTTCCCACGTCGCCACACCGTCTCTGCCGTCCATCCTTGTGATGATGCTCTTGTCTCGTACTTCTGATGGGCTGCAGCAAGATCAGGTTAGTAAGTGGTGCAATGATCTCCGAATACAACTTCCAGCATTCAGCAGAGAGGTCCACATTCAGTCTGACACAGAAACCCATGCATGCATTGAGCCGAGCTCATGATTTCTCATCTGGGCATCTCTTTATAAGTGATGTCAGCATAACCCTATTTAAAAATAGTTGTTTTTTTAGGTGAAAAACACTGACACAGCCCAAAAACAGCCTGTTTATCCTTATTTATGGTTAAATTAAGAGCTACCACAAGTAACCAGACCTATGAGAGCCTGGGCAGAGTTATACTTTTGGAAAACCAGCATATATAATAGCAGCCAGAGAACAAATAACGTTCTGCAACTGTGAACTTGCGTTAGCCGGAGCAGGTCCATTCAATCCCTCCACAGCGACCCAAAACGAGAAGAAACGCGCTCGTGCTCAAAAGCTACGTCCACGGAGAAACTCGTCTACACCGCTGCGGCGCTACGGGGTGTCAAAAGTAAATACTTACGAATTTTACATTCTTTTATTCCTTCTTTCTGCAGCCGCTCAACTGCCCCCCGTTTGCGCCTCTGTCCTCATACAGCAGCCCTCAGTAGGGGTATCTCGTACTGGAGTAAACACATGATAGGCAAGAGCTGCTGGCCAATCAAAACGCAGGAAAACAAAAGCGGGCGGGAGTAACGGCCCAGTAAACCAATCAGGGAGTATATGGGGCGTGGCTGGTGCGGTGCCGCGTAGCTTTCTGGGGATTGTAGTGTAGAAGTGTTTAAATCTCTATATCGTTGAACGCGGCCTCGAAAAGCATACAACTTCAACTACCGGCATTCAACGCGGCGGCTGTTAACTTCAAGAGCCCCGCCACCACTTGTTTATCACAAAACCTTATAATTTACGTAAACCTTGCCGCACATCTTCAGCTTTCAGTACCGCAGAGGATAATTAGGCCGTATAAATATTTGTATACACACATCCACACCTAGTTATTAGTGCTGGAATATTGATTTCTAGACATTTCACAGACATTCGCGAGGTTGCATCGTTTGGCGTGACTGGATTTGATCAATGATTTGTTGATGCGCTGCTGGTTTCTTAGTGAGACAATGAGAAAATCACTACACACACGTAAACTCAACATTAACCACTGCTGTATACAGTTTCTGGGTGTTAGGGGCTTTCTAGTCCTGCTGGAAAAACACCAGTAGAACCATTAGGGTTAAAACCTGGTGGTTTTGTGTTCCAATAGGAAGTGGCTTAATGGTCACCATTAGAGCCCACTAGTCAAAAGCACCTGGAATGAGTCCCAGGACACAACCCATTAAAATCATGCACATTGTGATATTAACCCATTAGAAAAAAAATAAAATACCATTACAGAATAAATTAGAATTACTTTCCACTTGTGTTCCCACACAGTGGAATTTGACCTCTGCATTTAATCCCACATATACACACACACTAGTGAACACACACACTAGGGGGCAGTGAGCACACTTGCCCGGAGGGGTGGGCAGCCCTATCCACAGTGCCTAGGGAGTAGTCAGGGGTTAGGTGCCTTGTCCAAGGGCACTCCAGTCATGTCCTGTCAGTTTCTGGTATCAAACTGGCAACCTTTCGGTCAGAAGGCTGGTTCTCTAACCACCAGCCCACAACTGCCACTAATCACTAGTAGGGTGGGCAATATGGCCCTACAATAATATCACGACAGCCACCTACATGCACTTACTTAAGGCTGGACTTAAGCTCTAATGCACAGCCAAACTGACCCCGATTTATTTGTCATCCTTCCTTCCTTCCATACACTCCCATTCATTTTTAAGGGCACCAAATTGATTGCATGTACATTGCAGGGCCTCAGACTCTATATATATATATATATTTATATGTTTATTTTATATATATATATATATATAATATTTATAATAACTAGAGGAACAGTGTGTGTTTCTCTAGTTCTTCATTAGTGACATTCTCAGTCCAACAAGTGACACTAAGGTGTTATAACTATTCTTATATATGTAATAACTAAATAACTATTAGTTATTAGAACCATGCTGCTCTGCTGCTTGAGACAGACTAAGAGTTCACAGCTTTTACACACCTTTCAGGTGGAACTGTACGGCTAGGAGATATGCACAGATGGTGAGCTGGTGCTGTCAGATCATCAAACTTGCTAACAGTAAATGAAATGTTCTTCCATACACCATCTGTTTACAGAACAGAAGATCAGCAGCTCAATATTATATGAGCACAGATATAAAAATATTCTTTTAAGATTGTAAAACTTTAAAACATTTAATTGGCATCAGAGAGCAACTCACGTCACTGCCAGCGCATAACCACTTAATATTTCTCTTCTCACACAAAATGTGAGGTATTTATAGCTACTTGTACAAGAATTAGCTTTGTAGTGGTCAGTACGGTGGTGTAGTGGTTAGTATGGTGGTGTAGTGGTCAGTACGGTGGTGTAGTGGTTAGTAAGGTGGTGTAGTGGTCAGTACGGTGGTGTAGTGGTTAGTATGGTGGTGTAGTGGTTAGTATGGTGGTGTAGTGGTCAGTATGGTGGTGTAGTGGTTAGTATGGTGGTGTAGTGGTTAGTATGGTGGTGTAGTGGTCAGTATGGTGGTGTAGTGGTTAGTATGGTGGTGTAGTGGTTAGTATGGTGGTGTAGTGGTTAGTATGGTGGTGTAGTGGTTAGTATGGTGGTGTAGTGGTCAGTACGGTGGTGTAGTGGTTAGTATGCTGGTGTAGTGGTCAGTACGGTGGTGTAGTGGTTAGTATGGTGGTGTAGTGGTTAGTATGGTGGTGTAGTGGTCAGTATGGTGGTGTAGTGGTTAGTATGGTGGTGTAGTGGTCAGTATGGTGGTGTAGTGGTTAGTATGGTGGTGTAGTGGTTAGTATGGTGGTGTAGTGGTTAGTATGGTGGTGTAGTGGTTAGTATGGTGGTGTAGTGGTTAGTATGGTGGTGTAGTGGTCAGTACGGTGGTGTAGTGGTTAGTATGGTGGTGTAGTGGTCAGTACGGTGGTGTAGTGGTTAGTATGGTGGTGTAGTGGTTAGTATGGTGGTGTAGTGGTTAGTATGGTGGTGTAGTGGTCAGTATGGTGGTGTAGTGGTTAGTATGGTGGTGTAGTGGTTAGTATGGTGGTGTAGTGGTTAGTATGGTGGTGTAGTGGTCAGTACGGTGGTGTAGTGGTTAGTACGGTGGTGTAGTGGTTAGTATGGTGGTGTAGTGGTTAGTATGGTGGTGTAGTGGTTAGTATGGTGGTGTAGTGGTTAGTACAGTGGTGTAGTGGTTAGTACGGTGGTGTAGTGGTTAGTATGGTGGTGTAGTGGTTAGTATGGTGGTGTAGTGGTCAGTATGGTGGTGTAGTGGTTAGTACAGTGGTGTAGTGGTTAGTACGGTGGTGTAGTGGTTAGTACGGTGGTGTAGTGGTTAGTATGGTGGTGTAGTGGTCAGTATGGTGGTGTAGTGGTTAGTACAGTGGTGTAGTGGTTAGTATGGTGGTGTAGTGGTTAGTATGGTGGTGTAGTGGTCAGCACAGTGATGTAGTGGTTAGTATGGTGGTGTAGTGGTTAGTATGGTGGTGTAGTGGTTAGTATGGTGGTGTAGTGGTCAGTATGGTGGTGTAGTGGTCAGTACGGTGGTGTAGTGGTTAGTATGGTGGTGTAGTGGTTAGTACAGTGGTGTAGTGGTTAGTATGGTGGTGTAGTGGTTAGTATGGTGGTGTAGTGGTCAGTATGGTGGTGTAGTGGTTAGTATAGTGGTGTAGTGGTTAGTATGTTGGTGTAGTGGTCAGTATGGTGGTGTAGTGGTTAGTACGGTAGTGTAGTGGTTAGTATGGTGGTGTAGTGGTCAGTATGGTGGTGTAGTGGTTAGTACGGTGGTGTAGTGGTTAGTACGGTGGTGTAGTGGTTAGTATGGTGGTGTAGTGGTCAGTATGGTGGTGTAGTGATCAGTATGGTGGTGTAGTGGTTAGTATGGTGGTGTAGTGGTCAGTATGGTGGTGTAGTGATCAGTATGGTGGTGTAGTGGTTAGTATGGTGGTGTAGTGGTCAGTATGGTGGTGTAGTGATCAGTATGGTGGTGTAGTGGTTAGTATGGTGGTGTAGTGATCAGTATGGTGGTGTAGTGGTTAGTATGGTGGTGTAGTGGTCAGTATGGTGGTGTAGTGATCAGTATGGTGGTGTAGTGGTTAGTATGGTGGTGTAGTGGTCAGTATGGTGGTGTAGTGATCAGCACTATCACAGTAAGATGATCTGGGTGGGATTCCCGGTCTGGGTGGTTCTGTGTGGAGTGTGTATGTTCTCTCTGTGTTTGAGTGGGTTCCTCCGGGTACTCCGGTTTCCTCCCACAGTCCAAACACATGCATGTTAGGATCCTAACTCTAAACTGACCGTAGGTGTAGTGTGTATGTGAGTGTGTGTTGGTCACACACTCACACCCGTCCATAATGTACCCTGCCTTTGCCTGATGACACTGGGATTGGCTCCAGCCCCCCCGTGACCCTGACTAGTGGGATAAAGCAGAAGATGATGGATGTATTTTATTCTATTTACTTTAATCCATTTATGGTATAGGGGGTACATTCAGGGCGTTATGAGGCAAAATAATCCCCAATAAAAAAAATAAAAATAATATAGCATAGAAATATTCAGAATACATGTATATGTCTACCTGGAAAGCAAGGCTCTTTAAGCCTAGGCTCCAGAGTCCACTGTCCACTGTCATAGACCCTCAATTTTCAGGACTAGTGAAGATGAATGAAAACTGTTGTGTTCAGTCGTTTGCTAGAGGCAAACAAAGGCGGGTCTGTTAACCAGAGTTTATAACAGATAATAACCGAATCTGTTTTGCTTGTGCTGGTTGCACAACATAGAAGACAAAGACAAGAGTTTCTGGTGCCATCTAGTGGACACAGGGCATTTTTCAATGAAAAAATAAGAAGATCACATTAAATAATGTTGATTTGCACAGAATCATAAAACACACAGCTGGAATATTAATAAAAATATGCTACTCGCGTGTCATCTCTGGCTCTCTCTGTTGCAGCCTGGTGTGTGGAACAGCTGAAGACCCTGGACATGTTCTGAATGGCCTTCTTAGCAGTCATGGCTGCAACACTGGAATACAACAACAGTGCTCTATTCAAATAAACACATTGCTGTGTTTGGCAGGACTGAACGCAGCCCTGGTCGAATCAAATCAGATTAAAGTTTATTTATATAAATACAGCTCATATAAAACAATACATTCAGAGTATAATATAGCATAAAGATGCATAATGACCGGGTCACACGGTCAAACTTACTCAATTTCATAGTTCTTTAAATGGTCAGGACCCCCACAGGGTCACCAGACAGGTACTATTAGGGAGGCTATCATTCTCAGCCCTGCAGTGACACTGACATGGTGTGTGTTGTCTTGGTGTGAGTGGATCAGACACAGCAGTGCTGCTGCAGTGTTTAAACACTTCAGTGTCACTGCTGGACTGAGAATCGTCCACCAACCAAAACTATCCAGACAGCAGTGTCCTGTGGGCGGCGTCCTGTGTCCACTGATGAAGGACTAGAGGAAAACAAACTGTGCAGCAGCAGATGAGCTACTGTCTCTGACTTTACATCTACAAGGTGGACCAGCAAGTAGTAGGAGTGTCTAATAGAGTGGACAGTGAGTGGACACAGTGTTTAAACACTCCAGCAGCAGCACTGCTGTGTCTGATCCACTCACACCAGCACAACACACATTAACTAACACACCACCAGTGTCACTGCAGTGCTGAGAATGAGCCACCTCCCTAATAGTATCTGCTCTGTGGTGGTCCTGTGGGGGTCCTGATCATTAAAGAACAGAGTAATAAAGTATACAGAGAATCAGATGAACTACAGTCTGTAAGTGGAGGTCCTGTATGGTCAGTGGAGCTGATACAGTGGACAGTGAGTGTAGCTCCTGTATGGTCAGTGGAGCTGATACAGTGGACAGTGAGTGTAGCTCCTGTATGGTCAGTGGAGCTGATACAGTGGACAGTGAGTGGAGGTCCTGTATGATCAGTGAAGCTGATACAGTGGACAGTGAGTGAAGGTCCTGTATGGTCAGTGGAGCTGATACAGTGGACAGTGAGTGGATCTCCTGTATGGTCAGTGGAGCTGATACAGTGGGCAGTGAGTGGAGATAGAAGGAGGTGGTTTTAATGTTATGGCTGATCTGTGTGTATTGATATTCAGTAGTCAGTAGTCTCTTTGGCAGCCTGGTAATACATTTTCTAGCCAGCTGGGAGTCTGTCTGTTCCTGTTGTAGGAATTTCCGCCCACTCTATCTTGTAGGACGCTTCTAGCTCTGCAGTGTTCTTGGACCGTGGGGCGTGCTCAGCATTTTAAAGCTCTGCCCACAGCGGACCGAGAGGGCTATTGTGAAAGCTTCAACTTGGGTTTACTGAAGTAGGTCATGATGGACTGTGAGGCATGTTTTGGATCATCATGCCGAAGCCAGGATCTCTTTTAGCTACAGTTTCTGGACTGACTGAACACAGTTCCTTCCAGAATTTCCTGTTATTTAGCGGAATCCTTTCTTTCAGCTAAGCGTGCAGTGTTTCCTGTCCACTGGGTGCCAAACAAGCAAACAGCAAACTAGATTCCCATGCAGACAGATGGCACGGTGTTCCGCTCATCACATGCTGCTCTGCTTTTCTCCAAACATACTTTTAGTGATTTTATTTTATCTGTCCGCGGCGCTTGGTAGCAGACTGTTTCCAGCTTAATTGTAGGATTGGGTTGTAGCAGAATACAGTAACGACATTAAATGATCATAATACAAAACAAAGTGACTGCATTCCGTTACAGTCACAGACAAACATGCTGTAATTAGATTTAATAATATATTTAATTTAACATTTAACATGCATTTAACCCACCCATGCAGTGAAACACCCACACACACACACACACACACACACTAGGGGGCAGTGAAACACCCACATACACACACAATAGGGGGCAGTGAAACACACACATACACACACACTAGGGGGCAGTAAAACACCCACATACACACACACTAGGGGGCGGTAAAACACCCACATACACACACACTAGGGGGCAGTGAAACACACACATACACAAAAACTAGTAAACACACACTAGGGGGCAGTGAAACACCCACATACACACACACTAGGGGGCGGTAAAACACCCACATACACACACACTAGGGGGCAGTGAAACACACACATACACAAAAACTAGTAAACACACACTAGGGGGCAGTGAAACACCCACATACACACACACTAGGGGGCGGTAAAACACCCACATACACACACACTAGGGGGCAGTGGAACACACACATACACACACACACACACACACACTAGGGGGCAGTGAAACACCCACATACACACACAATAGGAGGCAGTGAAACACACACATACACACACACTAGGGGGCAGTAAAACACCCACATACACACACACTAGGGGACAGTGAAACACACACATACACAAAAACTAGTAAACACACACTAGGGGGCAGTGAAACACACACATACACACACACTAGGGGGCGGTAAAACACCCACATACACACACACTAGGGGGCAGTGGAACACACACATACACACACACTAGGGGGCGGTAAAACACCCACATACACACACACTAGGGGACAGTGAAACACCCACATACACACACACACTAGGGGGCAGTGAAACACCCACATACACACACACTAGTGAACCAACACTAGACCTGCTTTTTTATCACATACCTTGAATCCGAACTCGGTATTGATTGAATGGTTGATAAATACTGTATACACAGACACACTAGCCGTTCTACTGCTGATGAATATTGTGTAGAATAGAAGTAGCTGATCTTGGACACAGCTCGTGTTTAGCGTTAGAGTTTCTTCTTCATGTTCTAACTAGTGACCTCATTCACAACGTCTCTGTTACTGGTCTGAATCCATGATTCAGTACCGCACAGTTCACAGTCTACATAGTTCACCCAGTACCTGCTCACCTTCACTGCATTCTGCTTTTCACTGTAATCAAAGTTGAGCTATAAAATACGACTCCAGTCAATGCAGTATGGTCTCCCATCCAATCTCTGACCAAGTCCTGCTCGACTTCTTTGATCCGTCACACATCACAATGTAATGCACCTTTCTGTGTAAACAAAAAAATACTTTTAAATTTAAGATTAGATTGTAAACCTGATAGCACCATCTAATGCCTACAGGCCTTCAGTACATGCACAGACCACCACTGGCGTTTAGAAGCATTCCAGTAGAATTTATTACCCATACAAATGGCTGTATAATGTAATAACAGTACACAGCACTTATAAATCATCAAATAACATACTTCCATTTGTGCTTCTCTGTCTTTTTCTACGACTGTGTTATGCAGGACCAGCACTTCAGCTGGACTACACACGCAGTGGTGAGCTAAAGCTAATCTCATTGGATCAGATTTACGGTCTCGCGAGATTTGATTAAAGCAACGCTGCTTTAGGGCAAAACCACTAAATCTGCATAGACCTCTGAAGTTAAATGCGCTTTGATCTTGCTCATTATATTATATATTACATTTGTAGACTTCACTGGAGGCTTCTATTCACCTTTATTCACCTTTAATTCGACCATACATACATTCGTTATGCAACTGTCACATTTTGGTCTGATGTAGGCATGCGGGATTTATGCTTTTATGATGCTTTTTTATTGGATGACAAGATATTGTCACATTCTTCTAGTGGAATACACCTGAACAAAAAAAGATCGGGCTTAATTATATGACAGTATCAGTCTCATCTACATTAGATACCACTGCTACTGAGAAAATATCAAAATATTGAATATCAGGATATTATGTTTAGTGATACTGTATCGATTCTCAAAAAAAAACTGTATCGATACACAGATTCCTGGCAGACAGTGAATCATTGTGTGTTGTGTTTAAACCTCTGACCACTAGATGGCAGTGTTGTAATCCATTTTCAGCTCCACTCCAACATTAACAAGCAGCACAAGGGCGCAATGCTATTGTAAACATTTACAAACCTGTTTATACAGTGGTGTGTTTTAATAATAATAATAATAATAATAATAATAATAATAATATATAGCGATATACTGAATTATCTATTGCTTCTGTGCAGTTATTAGAAATTTTATAATAAACACAGTGCTGGTTCTCCTACATCCAGCCCATGACTGTCCCAGAACCTACACATAGCGGCATGATATGAACAAATTGAGTTTTATTACAGTACGTATGTATAAATTCTTTCATATAGTCGTTTAGTTGGGCACTTAAGTGGTATTTTATATATAGGATATATAAACAAAATTTTTACTATATTAACCCTATGCTACGCTGGTGCCAGATGTGTAGCTCTACTAGATTAATCCATTTCTTAATATCAAAATATCAAAGTAAATATTAATTTCTTTAAGAACTTTAAGTACTGAGACATTCTATGAGTTCTCATTTTGGGTCTTAGTTCTTCTCTGTATTCCTTTGTGCTCAAGCTTCTCTACACTGTTACCCTCTGCTTGTTCATCAGAGGTCTGGACTGGATTTATGTCATGCTGCATGGAAGAGATGTGAATATGCTTGTATATGATGCAATATGAATGCCATTTTGGTTTGATATAAACATGCAGGATTTATGTTTTTATATATATATTTTTTTGGACAACTATATACTGTCAGACTTTTATAGTGAAATAGACCTGAACAAAAAAAATGTTAGGCTTAATTTTATTACAGTATCAGTGTCATTTGCATCAGATGCCAGTGAGCATTTTATCAAAATATATAACTATTGCTTCTGTGCAATTATTAGAAATTTTATAATAAACAAAGTGCTGGTTCTCCTACATCCAGCCCACGACTGTCCCAGAACCTTCACATAGCTGCATGATATGAACAAATTGAGTTTTATTACAGTACGTATGTATAGATTCTTTTATATAGTCGTTTAGTTGGGCACTTAAGTGGTATTTTATATATAAGATATATAAACAAAATGTGTTTACTATATTAACCCTATGCTACGCTGGTGCCAGATGTGTAGCTCTACTAGATTGATCCATTTCTTAATATCAAAATATTCAAGTTAATATTAATTTCTTTAAGTACTGAGACATTCTATGAGTTCTCATTTTGGGTCTTAGTTTTTCTTTGTATTCCTTCATGCTCAAGCTTCTCTACACTGTTACCCTTTGCTTCTTCATCAGAGGTCTGGACTGGATTTATGTCATGCTGCATGGATAGTACACATGTGCTCTATCAGGAGGACCAGCTCATGAACTCAGGCAGGAGATACAGGGTTCCTTTGTGCAGGCACAATAGGTTTAAACATTCTTTTGTACCACTGTTAATTAAGATTCTAAATAATAATGAAATCTGACTGTATGATGGTGGTATAGGGGCTGTGGGATTGTGTAAAGGTATAAAAATGTAATGCACTTTAAATCTTCAATGTATTGTTATGATATGGTTTTTGGGTCACATGATGTTTTGTTATGTCTGTTTGTTTTCTGTTGTAGTGCAGCATGCCCTCATTACAAGCGAAATCTCTCCTCTGGGAGACAAATAAAGAAACTGTGACTGTGACTGTGTTATGCTTTTATATATTTTTTTTATTGGACAACTACATACTGTCAGACTTTTATAGTGAAATAGACTTGAACAAAAACAATGTTAGGCTTAATTGTATTACAGTATCAGTGTCATTTGCATCAGATGCCAGTGAGAATTTTATCAAAATATATAACTATTGCTTCTGTGCAATTATTAGAAATTTTATTAAACACAGTTTATTAACTTTAATAAAGTGCATTATACTATTTCTTGTAATATCGCACGAGCGCCCGCGCGCGCAAGCGGAACTGCAGTGAGCGGCAACAGAGGAGGGAAATTTAAAACACTGACAGTCGCAGCTGTTAGCTCAACACTGTAAGCTCAGCACGAATAAAAGAGCTTAGTCCACGTATATGTGATCCACAATGGAGCATTTGCGAGACTGGGTAAGTACGACATAAATCAGATCTAAATCTTTTCAACTTTGTCAACAGAAACATAAAATAATTGGGTAAATTGTGCCACAGCTAACGCTAACAGAGTGAGCCCGGCTAGCGTAGCTAACGTTAGTAGCGGTGACTTGGTTACCAGTGTGTATGTCCCGTAAATAATATATCCATATCGATATGAATCCAGTTTTTACTGCTCTTTAGGATAATAAGTTGGTTAAATACCTCACATCCATTTTTCTGGCGTCGTGAACCTTTAATAATAATAATAACTGGACACGTTATTGAGTGTAAACCTGAAGAAAGACGTGTCTGAAGTTAGCTTCTTAGCCGAATTGTCCGTTCCACCTTAAATGGAAGCGAGCAGTTGAGCTTTTCCAGCAAACAGAGGCACCAGGATGGAACTGCTGCAACGTTTAAGGTGGAACTGGGAACTCTAATGAAAAGCTAAAGTAAGAAAGCAAGGGGTTGAGTTTTTTTCCAGCAAACCGGGGCAACTGAATGTTGCTGCTGCTGCACTATTTAAGGTGGAACGGGGAGTTTGAATAATGAGCTTACATAAGAAAGCATAAAGTTGAGTTTTCCAGGAAACTGAGAGCGAGTCTGAGTAGAACACACACATACAGACACGCACACACACTAGGGGGCAGTGAGCACATTTGCCCTGAGTGTTGGGCAGCCCCTATCCACAGCACCCAGGGAGCAGTTGGGGGTCGTATGTCTTCTTCTCACAAGGCTGGTACCCTAACCTCCAGCCCACGACTGCCCCTGAACTTACATGTAGTTCTATGGTATAGCGGTTTATTACCGTACGTATGTATAGATTCTTTCATATGGTCGTTCAGTTGGGCACCTAAGTGGTATTTTATATATAGGACATAAAAGTAAGTATCAAGAACGCAGAAAAAATGTATTTACTTTATTAATTGTAGGCTATGCTGGTATCAGATGTGTAGCTCTACTATCTAAGTTAACATTAGTTTCTTTAAGGTCTTTGCGTACTGAGAAGGCCTATAGGTTCTCATTTTGGGTCTTAGTTCTTCTCGGTGTTCCTTCATGCTCAAGCTTCCCTGCACTGGATTTTTGTCAAGCTACTCTGATGTGAATATAAAGTGATATGACCGCCTGTTTGTTCCCCTTGTAGAGTTTCTGTGTAGACTCCCCTTCCAAACACAGCTATGTTGGAAGCTTTTATAACCCACCAGAGAAAATGTCCCATCAGCTGGGTTCCACCACAGTGCAGCTACGGCAGGACAAAGCCAAGAAAGCCATAAATCTAAGAGAAATCAACGCCCAGACTTATCAAACAACGCCTGACGCTGGGAGCAGAGGTGAGTGACGGTCGGGACCTGTATGCAAAAGCACGAACACCCCAAGTCAAAGTACATTGTAGGTGTTTTTAAAGTAAAAATAAGTGAACGTGTCCTCTACAGGGATCATGTTTTGGTGTTTACTGCTAATTTTAGTGCACAACATCTGACTCTAGTAACTGGCAGATGTGTTTGTGTTGGAACAGCCGTGATAGCGGCGCTGAAGACACTGCAGGAGAAGATGAGACGGCTGGAGCTGGAGCGAGTACAGGCAGAGAGGAACGTGGAGCAGTTCTCCCAGGCTGCCTGCCGATACGCCACCTCTTCCACCCAGCCAGTTAGCGATGGAGAAAAAAACTCCTCGCAGAGGAAAGGTGAGTGGGGTCTGTCTGTTACAAGTATCCCCTTTTCCTGCTTACGTGCTCTCATTCTGGCTATGCTTGTGCAGAGCTGGTGTCTCAGCTGCACCTGGCAGAAGCTCGCTGCTCTCTGCTGGAGAAGCAGCTGGACTACATGAAGAAGATGGTGGAGAGTACAGAAAGAGAGAGAATCACTTCAGTAAACAGAGAGGTGAGAGCTGAGATGGAAAAAGGTGAATTCAAGCTTGGCACTTTAGTTCTGTGGTTGTTTGCTATAGGACTCTCTTCGTCACACAAACAGTATCTTTCTTTTGTTTTACTGTTCACCTTTTTGTAGGAGAGCAGGCCACAGGATGAGAGATCACGCCCTGATCCACAGATCCAGGTTCAGCTGCAGAAACTCGATAGGTTGGAGAAGGAATGTCTTAAGCTGACCAACACGCAGTCTGAGGCAGAGGTATGGACACACTCGCTGTAAGCAGAGACGGCTGGACTCATTCAAACTTAGCAGAATCTGCACCATGTCTGCCTTAATGGTGTCAGCAAAGTAGGTACATTGTCAGTCGTGGGCTGGAGGTTAGTGTTCGATCCCATGAACCAACAGGACGTGACTGAAGTGCCCTTGAGCAAGGCACCTAAGCCTTGACTGTGATAGGGCTGTCCACTGCCCAGATTGAAGAGAACTATTCTATTTGGCTGAGCTCTTGGCTGCAGTCTGGGTTCTAACATTTCTTACAGCTTCACTCTGACTGGGCAGGATTAACTGCTCTCTAAGCTCCTAAGCTGATAGTTTAAAAAAGTCTTTATCTGATCAATAAGTGTATTTTCACCACCAGATCTGATTAGAACAGATAAATAATCATACATACAATACAAAGTAACATGAATATGTTATTGTGAGAGAAGTAGATCAGATCTTGATCCAGTTTGAAGAACAAAGTGTAGTTCCAGATTTCTCCTGGACGCCCCAGACATTGTATGAATGTGTTCAGTTCCTTCAGCAGCAAATCTTGATTTAGCTTAATGAAGTACTGAGCAGTCAAAGCAGGTATTAGATGAGAACTGATAATAATACTGGGTTGTTTAGGAGAAGCTTGGAAAGGGCTAAATAAACACACTGACGTATGTAAAAGAGCTACTCACTCTATTAATACTATTTAATATTTACATAATAGTGTTTTGCAGAGCAAATAAAAGTTTCCTATCTGAATATAATAATGTCCCCAAGTGTCTAAAACCTTTGCACAGTACTGTATGTGAATGATTTTGATGTATTTTAGTAGTAAATTTTTAGTCTTTGTTTAAAATTTATTTATTATTATTATTATTATTATTATTATTATTATTACAGTAGTACTAAGTACCAGCCTATGAGAGAAGCTTTACACGTTCCTATCACACAGGCTTTTAGTGATTCTCTTTGTATGTTCTCTCAAGAGGAAGATTAAGCGGTTGGAACAGAAGTTACTTGAGGAGGAACATGAACGCAAACTTGTGCAGGAGAAGGCAGAGGAGGTATGGACCAGCATAATTATTTTTATTATTATTTTATGTCTGTCAATTGAACATGACAGCTGCTCTTTATGTCCTATGACAATATATGTTGAATGAAATGATATTACAGTGATTTTTATTTTATTTTTATTCACTGGTTCACATACAGCATTGCACTAAATCCAGTGAACCATTTCTAAATATCAGTTAGTTATTAATTTTCTGTGTAATTTGAACAAGACAGCCATTGCTTACATTGTGTGAAAGTTAATAATGAATGGACCAATAGAAAAGCTCTAAAGTGACTTACATTCACTTGCATTGAAAGTAGAGATTAACTAATCAGCGTTTTTGAGGCCGATTCCAATCCTAACCCTAACCTGATCGCATGTTTTAAATAGAAATCAGCCGATACCCATCGATCTTTCCATCTCTTATTGAAAGTAATGAAGGTTTTTGACCTCTCCTGTAAAATTACTATTTTGAAAATGTCAGTGTCAAAGAAAAACATGCGATTTACTCCCTGTTGTTGTGCACACACGTCTGTGCTTTCTGCTTACAGTTACAGAGAGAACTGGAGGCTAATCTGGTCAGCCTTTCAACCGTTGAGGTCAAACCCAAAAAGAAGAAGAGTAAAGAGAAGACGATGAATAAGGTATAAACCGTCTGCTCAATGTGTTTTTGTAGGAGCTCTGATGTAACACTAGATGGTGCTATATTCCTATAACTTGTTGAACGTTATGTCTTCACATTTTAATAATCTATGGATTCCAGTTGTGCTTAGTAGATGAAGGCAGAAAACAGGTTGGGTCATTTATTTATTTGACAATCAGCAACGATCATCATTTCAGAAGTCAGTGAGAACCGAGGTCCCAGTTCCGCAGTGCCTCTCTAAAGCCAAGCGCATGCCGTTTGTGGCTGGAACTGTGAGTACAGATCCTGACACACAAGCACAAACCTTCCATAGACAATGCTTATTCTAATGACGGATTTATATTTATTATTTATTTTATTATTTATATTTATTTGTGTCTCTGTCTGTGTTAGTCTACAAGCCCCAGTCACTCTGTTAATGCCAACGTTCAAAGTGTGCTGCACCTCATGAAGACCAGGCAGCCGCGTCTGTGTGAGAGGATGCGCGCTCTGCAGAGCGGGACCGAGAGCCGTAAGAGCCCTGGTCCAGCCCCAGCGTCCCCTAGCGAGAGAGCTGCAGCTCTGGGAAGCTTGTCCGAGCTGCTGCTTGCCCTGCAGGACGAACTGGGACAAATGAGCTTGTGAGTAAGGCAGCTTGTGCCTGTATTTTGTTTGGTACGGTGTTGATTCTTAACTCTGTGTGTCTGTACGCTACAGCGAGCATCAGGAGCTGGTGAGGCAGATAGATGAGACTGATCAACGTGCGCTGAGGGAGGATCTGGAGAGAGAGCTGGACTGCTTGGTCAGGAGGATGGAGGAGAAAGCAGCCCAGATTTCCAAGCTACGCAAGCACCAGCAAACAGTGAGTGTACATTTCTCTGTTCATGAGCTGCATAATGGAGAAAAAGATAGCGTAATGATTATGAATTTTGTTTTTTTTGCTTAACTGATTTTTTATGTAGAGTTCAATCGTTGAGATTTAAACAAAGAGGGGTCTGACGAGATTAAAACGTGATGATATTTCTCGTCAAGCTTGAACCTCAATCAGTTGAGTTGTCTGAACTTTCTAATAGGGCTTTGGCTCATGCTATGTTTAAGCTGTATGTCTGGTGGCATTTTGGGTTCCCGGTGGAAACAATACACGGTAATAGAGTAACAGACATGAACCATTTCTAAGTACAGTAAGAAAATCCTGCCGTACTCTACTTAATCCAGTCATACCTGTGAAGAAAATGATGAAAGGACATATGACACTTATAAAAAACTTACAAATGAAACATGTCTGTTGAGTTTGTCAAATAAAACTCTCTTTTTCCAGACTCATTTGAAGTTTTCTGAAGAATATTTAAAAATCTCGTCTTGTTCTCTTGAACCCAATATCGTGTCTCGTGATGCCCCTAAGGATGACTATGGGAATCAGTGGTTGTGAAGACTGCAATGCAAATATAGGCATTTTATTCTGTCTGAAATCACTAGTGAACCTTCAAATGCCTCATAAGATTTTATGTGAAATGATAATGATAGTAAAATGGTAGCAAAGTTGGGGAACAAATTGTTTTTGTTGGGAAATATTGCTTTACTGTACATTACAAATAAAATAAGGCTCAAATCTATTGCAAAACAGTGTTTGTGGCATCATAACCATTCGTTATCATTTAATATGACAGCTTCTGAGTTAACTTTTAGTGGCATGAACCTCTTTGTACATCTGCTTCCTTTCATCACCACTGAGACTAGACTAGACTAGAGCAGCGTTTTTCACATCGAGCCACTCCAAACACTAAAATTATACAAACATAAAGAAACATGTAGATCTCCCTTTTAATTCTACTCATAATTATGTAAACTTGTCAGACCATGCCATGTACAATAAACATACTAAAGAACTTGTCTCAGATGTTATAAAGCAAAGTTCACCAGCCATAACATTAAAACCATCTTCTCGTATCTACACACACTGTCCATACAGGAGCTCCACTTACAGACTGTAGTTCATCTGATTCTCTGTATACTTTATTATTCTGTTCTTTAATGATCAGGACCACCACAGAGCTGGTACTATTTGAGTGGTGGGTGACATGGTGTTGGAGTGTTAGTCCATTTTCACACCTGTAGTTGGTTTCTCTGGTCCGGATCAGTTAATGAGTTTGTACTTGGAGTGTTTCCTCCTGGGTTAAGTTTGTTTTCACAGGCAAAAACCTACACGCACCAAAATGCTCCCCAACAAACCACGTGAGCACGTTCTCTCCTCTGATTGGTCAGAGCTATCTGGCGTGCGAGCAAGAAAGTAAACACGGGGAGAAGATCCGGTTTTCTAAACTACTGCACATTTCTTGTAGAGCGTATCACGGAGCAGCGTCAGAGACAGCATCTGTTCATAGCTGTACTAATAATCTGATAATATACCAAACTACAGTCCACCTGCAGACCACCCAGCTCACTCCAAACATCAAGTAGACAACGTCCCTCACTGCTAGTCCAAGAGACACCTCGCTTCATTGTCCTCGTCCTGTTAGCTGCTCCAGTTCTCTGTTTACGCCATCTGAAACATCCCATAATGCAAAGCACACCTGGCTGCAGGGGATGTTTAGATTAAACTTGTGGAGTACACCTACTACTTGGGTCGGATCAAGGTTGGATCAAGTTCTCACCACAAACGAACCGCTACGGATTTCGTTTGGAACTGGACCGAGACCACCTCCTTGAGGGTTGGGGTTGTTTTGGTCCACACCCGAGTGTGATTACTGTTTTCACACCTGCCTAAACGAACCACACCAAACGAACCAGAGTCCTTTTTAACTGGAATAACTAGTGCTGGTGTGAAAACACCCTTAGTGTGTGTTGTGCTGGTGTGAGTGGATCAGACACAGCATTGCTGCTGCTGGAGTGTGTAAACACTGTGTCCACTCTATTAGACACTCCTACTACTTGCTGGTCCACCTTGTAGATGTAAAGTCAGAGACAGTAGCTCATCTGCTGCTGCACAGTTTGTGTTCCTCTAGTCCTTCATCAGTGGACACAGGACGCCGCCCACAGGACACTGCTGTCTGGATAGTTTTGATTGGTGGACAATTCTCACTCCAGCAGCAGCACTGCTGTGTCTGATCCACTCACACCAGCACAACACACACTAACACACCATCATCACTGCAGTGCTGAGAATGATCCACCTCCCTAATAGTATCTGCTCTGTGGTGGTCCTGTGGGGGTCCTGATCATTAAAGAACAGAGTAATAAAGTATACAGAGAATCAGATGAACTACAGTCTGTAAGTGGAGCTCCTGTATGGTCAGTGGAGCTGATACAGTGGACAGTGAGTGGAGGTCCTGTATGGTCAGTGGAGCTGAAACAGTGGACAGTGAGTGGAGCTCCTGTATGGTCAGTGGAGCTGATACAGTGGACAGTGAGTGGAGGTCCTGTATGGTCAGTGGAGCTGAAACAGTGGACAGTGAGTGGAGCTCCTGTATGGTCAGTGGAGCTGATACACTGGACAGTGAGTGGAGCTCCTGTATGGTCAGTGGAGCTGATACACTGGACAGTGAGTGGAGCTCCTGTATGGTCAGTGGAGCTGATACACTGGACAGTGAGTGGAGCTCCTGTATGGTCAGTGGAGCTGATACAGTGGACAGTGAGTGGAGCTCCTGTATGGTCAGTGGAGCTGATACAGTGGACAGTGAGTGGAGGTCCTGTATGGTCAGTGGAGCTGATACAGTGGACAGTGAGTGGAGCTCCTGTATGGTCAGTGGAGCTGATACAGTGGACAGTGAGTGGAGGTCCTGTATGGTCAGTGGAGCTGATACAGTGGACAGTGAGTGGAGATAGAAGGAGGTGGTTTTAATGTTATGGCTGATCGGTGTTTGACCGGTAGTTTGTATAAGCACTGAGAGCTTCATGTAACAACAGCCCTGTTTGTCTTGGTGAGTCCAGGTCCAAAAACTCTCCCAGTGTAGCCCCAAGAAGAAGCAGAGGCCGAAGAGCGTGGCCAGTGCGGAAGGCCGGAATTTGGCTGGAGGTATGAGCGGGGTCCGAGCTCTTCCGTGCTCCCCCGTTAAAGTTTCAACCTCCAGAGCACAGAGGCATCGCCCGGTCAGTCAGGAGCGCCTGCAGCTTCTCAAAGGCGCCCAGAAGCTGCGCTCCAGTCTCTGCCAACAGGATATCAACTGGGAAACATAGACACCAGGGCACACGTCCACTCTGTAAGAGTGAAGGAGTGATGAGGAGAAGCCTGGACGGAGGAGGAGCCGGACTGAGGAGAAGCCTGGATGGAGGAGCACGCTGGACGGGCTGTTGCTGAGCGATGGCTCTGAAGACGCTGTAGGAATGTGTAGCATGTTTGTGGTATGAGGTGAATGTCGTCCTGAGGTTCCTCTGTGACTCGCTGTTTATTGTCCGTGCGCTCGTTATGTATTTAAACGTCTCTGTTTCTCGGAGTTCTTCGTCGTCAGTGTTTACATTTTAATCCGTTTCTGTTTTCAGAATCTAAGTGTGTGAAATATTCAGAAGTTTTAATAAAATATTATCCTGGACTGTGTTTCATTCAGACCTCTCTGCTCTCTCTCTTTCTCTCCTCTCTCGTTCTTTCTCTCTTTCTTTTCTTACTTTTGTCCTTCCTGTCTTGTCTTTTGTCTTTGTGTCCTTCTTGGCTATTCAAATTTCTTGTCTTTCCCGTCTTCCTATCTTTCTGTCTTTGTCTTCCAGTCTTTCCTGTCTTTGTGTCTTTTCTGTGGTTTTGTTTTGCCTGTCTTTTGTCTTCTTGCCTTTTCTGTATTTGTGTCCTCCCTGTATTTCCTGTTTTTTCTGTCTTTTTACCTTGTGTCCTTGTCTTTTCTTATTTCCTGTGTTTTCTGTCTTCTTGTATGTGTCTTTCCAGTGTTTTTGTATTGCCTGTCTTTGTCTTCTTGTCTTTCCTGTCTTTGTGTCCTTCTGGTCTTTTCGTATTGCCGGTCTTTTCTGTGTTCTTGTCTTGTGTCCTTGTCTTTTTCTTATATTTCCTGTGTTTTCTGTCTTCTTGTATGTGTCTTTTCAGTGTTTTTTGTATTGCCTGTCTTTGTGTCCTTCTTGTCTTTTTTGAATTTCCTGTCTTTTCTGTTATCTTATCTTGGGGCCTTGTCTTTCCTGATATTTCCTGTCTTTGTGTCCTTCCTTTGTTTTTGTATTGCCTGTCTTTTGTCTTTGACTTCTTGTCTTTGTGTCCTTCTCGTCTCTTCGTATTTCCTGTGTTTTCTGTCTCCTTATCTTTTGTGTCCTTGTCTTTCCTGATATTTCCTGTGTTTTCTGTCTTCCTGTCCTTCCTGCTATTTTCTGTCGGTCTTTGTCTTCCAGTCTTTCCTGTCTTTTTGTCCTTCCTGTCTTTGCTGATATTGGAGCTGTATGAACACGCTTGTCATCCTAGACAGCAAAGGCACAAACATTGTTTGCCAGCAGTGTTTCATCTTGTTCTGTGTGAAAATGCTGAATCGACGTCTTCTCGTAAGGATTTCGGCTTGATGACCTTGTATCGGTCAAGCGTTCCTCTCGTTTGTATCTAGTTTCAAATATTGAACTCACAACTTCTGGGAAGGACTGAAATGACCAAACAATTTTATTTTACTCACCTTGTTAAAGAGGACAATGAAAACTCTAGAGGAAATTATACAGCAGATAAAAAGAGAAGTGCTCTCTTTCTTTCTGGTGACATACGGTTGTGGGGCATATTCCTATAGTCGGAAAACCACATGGACGCTCAGCTGAGCTGACATGGAAAATCTACGTATTACTGGCCGACGTAAGCTCTTGAAAGACGAGAGGTGCTATTATGTAGTGCTGAAAATAACTATATTCGCAGGTGCGTCTAAACAAACACGGAAAAATAGGCCCATGCACTTTGGAACAGTATAACGTTATAGAGTGAACGGAAGAGTGAGATGAAATAGTGGTTGTGTAACAGGAATTGGCTTGAGTAAGCATCCGAGTGGGCTGCAGCCTCACCGCCACTCAGTTTATAGCTTTTGTTTCAACAAGATGATTGACCTATTTGGCCTTTACCCACAGTCACATGTATTCCTTCTGGGAACAGTGCAGCCGTTTATGTGTTAAAGGTGAATTCCAGCAATGTTTCTCAATTCCTGTATAACTCGATCTCTGAGATGTAAACGAAGCCATTCAGAGAGGTTTGAAGTGAAACGGGCTGTTGTAGAGAAACTTCACTGATTTATGTAGTGCTGGCAGTTCCAGCTCCTGGCCACCACCGTCCTGTCGTCTGTTTAGGCTTCCTAATGGCTTTTTCATGATATCTTGGATGACGTCCATCTGTCCTGTTGCTGGTCCTCCTTTTATACTTTCAGCTGTTTCAAACATGGTTGTCCTCTTCAGTGATCTGGTTCTTTTCATAGTATGTTCAAAATAAGAGCTTCACTTGGATCGTCTGGCAGAAGTGGGGCTTGAATGAGAGACGGCTCTCACTAAACGTCAACGTTTAGAGGCGTCTATAGGTGCGTCCGAAATCGTCTACTTGTCTAATACTCAGTAGTAAATCAGTAGGCGAGCGCGGCTAGTATGTCTGAATACTTAGTAGTGAAATCAGTAGGCGAGCGCGGCTAGTATGTCTGAATACTCAGTAGTAAATCAGTAGGCGAACGCGGCTAGTATGTCTGAATACTTAGTAGTGAAATCAGTAGGCGAGCGCGGCTAGTATGTCTGAATACTCAGTAGTAAATCAGTAGGCGAGCGCGGCTAGTATGTCTGAATACTCAGTAGTAAATCAGTAGGCGAGCACGGCTAGTATATCTGAATACTCAGTAGTAAATCAGTAGGCGAGCGCGGCTAGTATATCTGAATACTCAGTAGTGAAATCAGTAGGCGAGCGCGGCTAGTATGTCTGAATACTCAGTAGTAAATCAGTAGGCGAGCACGGCTAGTATGTCTGAATACTTAGTAGTGAAATCAGTAGGCGAGCGCGGCTAGTATGTCTGAATACTCAGTAGTAAATCAGTAGGCAAACGCGGCTAGTATGTCTGAATACTTAGTAGCGAAATCAGTAGGCGAGCGCGGCTAGTATGTCTGAATACTCAGTAGTAAATCAGTAGGCGAGCGCGGCTAGTATGTCTGAATACTCAGTAGTAAATCAGTAGGCGAGCACGGCTAGTATGTCTGAATACTTAGTAGTGAAATCAGTAGGTGAGCGCGGCTAGTATGTCTGAATACTCAGTAGTAAATCAGTAGGTGAGCGCGGCTAGTATGTCTGAATACTCAGTAGTAAATCAGTAGGCGAGCGTGGCTAGTATGTCTGAATACTCAGTAGTAAATCAGTAGGTGAGCACGGCTAGTATGTCTGAATACTCAGTAGTAAATCAGTAGGCGAGCGCGGCTAGTATGTCTGAATACTCAGTAGTAAATCAGTAGGCGAGCGCGGCTAGTATGTCTGAATACTCAGTAGTAAATCAGTAGGCGAGCGCGGCTAGTATGTCTGAATACTTAGTAGTAAATCAGTAGGCGAGCACGGCTAGTATGTCTGAATACTTAGTAGTAAATCAGTAGGCGAGCACGGCTAGTATGTCTGAATACTCAGTAGTAAATCAGTAGGTGAGCACGGCTAGTATGTCTGAATACTCAGTAGTAAATCAGTAGGTGAGCGTGGCTAGTATGTCTGAATACTCAGTAGTAAATCAGTAGGTGAGCGCGGCTAGTATGTCTGAATACTCAGTAGTAAATCAGTGGGCGAGCGTGGCTAGTATGTCTGAATACTCAGTAGTAAATCAGTAGGCGAGCACGGCTAGTATGTCTGAATACTCAGTAGTAAATCAGTAGGCGAGCGCGGCTAGTATGTCTGAATACTCAGTAGTAAATCAGTAGGCGAGCACGGCTAGTATGTCTGAATACTCAGTAGTAAATCAGTAGGCGAGCGCGGCTAGTATGTCTGAATACTCAGTAGTGAAATCAGTAGGCGAGCGCGGCTAGTATGTCTGAATACTCAGTAGTAAATCAGTAGGCGAGCATGGCTAGTATGTCTGAATACTCAGTAGTGAAATCAGTAGGCGAGCGTGGCTAGTATGTCTGAATACTCAGTAGTAAATCAGTAGGCGAGCGTGGCTAGTACATCTGAATACTCAGTAGTAAATCAGTAGGCGAGCGTGGCTAGTACATCTGAATACTCAGTAGTAAATCAGTAGGCGAGCGTGGCTAGTACATCTGAATACTCAGTAGTAAATCAGTAGGCGAGCGTGGCTAGTATGTCTGAATACTCAGTAGTAAATCAGTAGGCGAGCGTGGCTAGTACATCTGAATACTCAGTAGTAAATCAGTAGGCGAGCGGGGCTAGTACATCTGAATACTCAGTAGTAAATCAGTAGGCGAGCGGGGCTAGTACATCTGAATACTCAGTAGTAAATCAGTAGGCGAGCGGGGCTAGTATGTCTGAATACTCAGTAGGTATTTAGTAGTAGTGAACGGTATCCGGATCACCTCCTGAATCAGCAGCCATTTGTATGTAGGTGAACACAGCACACTGCGTATCCCATGATTCACCTGGAGTGGTGGATGAATTTAAAGTGGAGTAAATAAACGGTGTAAAGCTGAACGTCGGCTGTGTGTACGTAGCTACTGCTAGTGAACTGCCGCTACAGAAGTTAGCGCTACTGCTGAGATAAACAATGATTACATTCCTCCCGTTTCATCTTCTCTGATCTACAGCTCCACACCGTCTGATACATAATCAGATAAAAACACAGATCAGAGTCACTAAAAGATCTAAATCTGTCAGTAAACGAGCTTTTAAATGAATAGCAGGACTTTTACGGTGGTGGTCTGACGTCTTGCGTCACAGGACGCTGGTAATGTGGTGGACGTAGAACGTCTGAGATTGTGTGGTACTAAAACTCATCTACTGTAATTACCTACTAGTCTACCGCTCGAGCAGCACGTACTGACTCTAATCCAGTACCTACTGACTAGTAGGCGATTTTGGACGCACCTTATGTTTTATTTTGTACATCACTTTTATAAAGACCCCAAAGTTTTTCTTTAGTCTGGAGAATATTGATCTTTTAAAGCTCCTGCGTTCATCTGGGTCGCATATCTTGACTGTGTTTGTTGGTGTACTAAATGATCCAAGTCGGCAAACAATCACTGTCCACCACTTCTATATGTAGATCTAGAGTCTTTTAAACAGAATTTTGATGGTAAAATAGTAATAAAACCAAAAACAAATGTGTTTTTACTGAAGACTATTTGGCCACGAATGTTCTGCACGCTCCTCTTCATTACTGAGCAAAGATGTTAAAAGTATACACATTCATCACTCAGGTAGAAGTATAGATACTAGGGTTTTAAAAAAAAAGTCCAGATGTCTGGTTCTTCTCACCACCATCACAGAACAATTAGAACTTTTTTACCTAGAACGGAGAATTTCACATCACTCTATCTGACTTTGCTTACGTGTTAATGGCTTATTTGCCTTAAAATAGAGGGCATACAGAGAATCATACTCAAGATACACAGTTGAGTCACATTATTATCATCATAATTTCGACAGCTGCAGCGTGTAGGTGGCAGCGTTCTGGTCTGGGGAATGTTTTTATTCCATGTGGTAGACACTCTCAACCTATTTCTTTCTGAATCCATCCTTGCAGATCAGATCACGTACACCATACATGCTGATGGTCTTCTCTGGGGCGGATGGGATCTTCAAGTAAGACAATGAGACACTTCACACAACTAGAAATGTCCCACACTGGTTGGAAGAGCTGACCAAGACTTCCAAGTACTACCCTGGACCCATAATTCCCCAGACTTGAACCCAACTGAGCATCTGTGGGACCACCTGGATGAAGGTGTTGGCTCCTCCTCCATGCTCTCTCCAGCAGCTGTGGGATGCACTGCAGTCAGCATGGCTCCAGATACCTGTGATCACCTACCAGGACCTTACTGAGTAGAGAAGACAACAACAAGACATCTGGATCTGGAGAAATGGAAGGAAACGACACGGATACGTTTTTTTTATAGACATCCAGTTTTATTGCAGAGTCAAGGACACATGCCCACAAACCCAGAGAGGAAAGGTGAACTCTGTGGTCCGTCCAGCTGGTCTTATCAGATTATGCTGCGGCTCTCCATAAATTTCATTACTACTGCAGAAAGCGATGGTGGGCGGTGAGGCTGGTCACCACAGTGAACCCTGTGCTGGTTCTCGGTGCTCCTCGTGGAACATTTGGAAGACGGTTACTTTCTTATTAGTCAGCTACGTGGAATTTGTTGACTGTCAGAGATTTGTACTCCACTGTGTGCATAGAGGTTGAAGATGGTGTGCATGTACAGTGTTCAGCCAAGGCGGAGACCAACCTTCGTTTATTTAATGTTAGTTGAAAACATTAAATATATGTATAATGTATAAATATAAGATTCCCAACACTAACACTATTAGATAAACAGTACCAGAGACATTGTGAATGAGGAGGCTGGTGACTGGCCAGTCAACAGGAAAGCTCATAACACCGCAGGCTTGTTCGAGATACGGCTGCGCCTGGCCTTGGTGGTCAGCGAGAGGAGGTTAGAATAGAGCCTCAACTCTGAACAACGGCGGCTCTCGCGGTGTTTGCTCTCTTTACAGCTGATGAAGTAGGCGCAATAGAAAAATAGTAAAAAGAAAGAAAAGAAGTAGAAAGAGTAGAAAGAAAAACATCCAAACTCAATAGTGATGTAGTGCTTTTAAAGACACTCACAAATCATAAGAGTAAAAATCTACAGCACTGGAGCCTCTTCATGATCTGAAATAGTAATTATGAAAATAGAAATATGTTCAATACTGCATGTAAATGAACTGTCGTGCTAGATATGATAGTATTAAAGTAAATGTATGGTCTATTAAGAGTTTTAGAGGAGATTATATATTTATATATATTTAATAGTACAATGAGTTAAACGCTGAGTTTCTAACCAATGAGGATTAAGCCCACCCGGTATACATACTATACAATACAAATATACCAAGAGTCTTTGGGAAAGACTCCCAACACTACCTTCACTTACCTGTGTACAGGTACTCTGTAACACTACCTTCCCCTACCTGTGTACAGGTAAACTATAACACTACCTTCACCTACCTGTGTACAGGTAAACTGTAACACTACCTTCACCTACCTGTGTACAGGTACTCTGTAACACTACCTTCCCCTACCTGTGTACAGGTAAACTATAACACTACCTTCACCTACCTGTGTACAGGTAAACTGTAACACTACCTTCACCTACCTGTGTACAGGTAAACTGTAACACTACCTTCACCTACCTGTGTACAGGTAAACTGTAACACTACCTTCACCTACCTGTCTTACACAGTTGAGTCACATTATTATGACCACAAGCTAACATCCAGAGTGACCGCCACGTGCAGCTCAGACAGCAGCTAGACGGACTGGGAGACTCAGTAAGGTCCTGGTAGGAGGTCACAGGTATCTGGAGGTATCATGCTGACTGCAGTGCATCCCACAGCTGCTGGAGGGAGCGCGGTGGAGGATCCATAGAGCCAACACCACCATCCAGGTGGTCCCACAGACGCTCAGTTGGGTTCAAGTCTGAGGATGTTCGTGAGATGGATGTGGCGTATCCGAGGTTTAGTGGATACCGGTCAAGCAGTGAGTACTGGGTCCAGCGTAGTATGTAGGGTCTAAGTAGGAGATTTCAAACGTCTGCCCAGTGAACAGACTTTTCTATCTAGGACTTTTACGGTACTTACAGCAGCACTATGTAAGATTTGGAGGTTTTGGAGACCTCTCTGGTAAAAATATGTAATTGCAAGAAATGTGTATAATGCCGGATGCGAGCTGGACCTGCACAAAGAGAAATCAGTATGTGTATATATATATATATATATATATATATATATATATATATATATAAACATATAATAGTCGGTATGGAATTATTCCTGGAGCAGAATTAAACATCTGGTTGTGTTTAAAGAATGTTTAGAGGGTCTTTTAGAAATGAGCTCATTTGCTCTGATGCAGGTTTACATACTTTGAACATTCTGACCAGCAGCTTCATGAGGAGCCACATGAGCTGCTTCTCTAACAGGACTGAAGAAGATAGTGTAGATGCTGAGATCTTGTTGTTGACTGTATAGGTTTCCTGCTTTTTCTTTGATTCTGAAAAATGAATACATTTGTAATTCATGGCTTTTTGCTTAATTAAGTAAAAGGTGGTCTATTACACGTCTATCACACAGACGATCTGATCGAACCTGGAAGATTTAAAAGGCCGAGCTGTCCTCTAGTGCGGTCATTTGCAAATGGGGACGTTGGGAGACTCTAAATTGTTTCTCTTTTGCTGCCACGTCGTTGCTTTTCTGAGAAAGCCAGTCGGTCACGTGTTTCTTTCTCACACGTCCTGTCCAAAATAGATGTGGCCGTTTGCTGCCAGCTCAGCAGGAATTACAGTGACCCTCGGGGTGAGCATGTTTCCTGTTAGCCGGATTCTGGGGAGTGGAGTGGACAGAAAACCGGCCATGTGGCTTGACGTTGCATGACAACTCTGAGATCTCTGATATTGGGAGTCGGTGTGAGGGAGGATGAGCAAGTGCACATATGATGAAGAAGAATAGAAAATAAAATAAAGCAGTGTGACAGAGAGGTCAAAGACAGGTCAGTGTTTACTTTTGGATTGAGCAACAGAAGGTCAGTTCCAAGACCACAATGATTGAACAAGCTTTAATTTAGTATGAGAGTTTAATTCAACCTAGGAGAAGTTTGGAGGACTGATTCTGTTAAAGTAATACTTAAGTTAATTTAAAGTAGTGTACAGTGTAATCATTAAAAGGCTTCACCATTAATTATTAGTCAATAATTGATTTTGTGCTGTAATCAACTTTACAGCTACAATAAAGCCGATATCACTGTCCTTTAATATCCTGTGTGTGTGTGTATATATATATATACACACACACACAGAGTCCACTGTATCAGCTCCACTGACCATACAGGAGCTCTACTCACTGTCCACTGTATCAGCTCCACTGACCATACAGGACCTCCACTCACTGTCCACTGTATCAGCTCCACTGACCATACAGGAGCTCCACTCACTGTCCACTGTATCAGCTCCACTGACCATACAGGACCTCCACTCACTGTCCACTGTATCAGCTCCACTGACCATACAGGACCTCCACTCACTGTCCACTGTATCAGCTCCACTGACCATACAGGACCTCCACTCACTGTCCACTGTATCAGCTCCACTGACCATAAAGGACCTCCACTCACTGACCACTGTATCAGCTCCACTGACCATACAGGACCTCCACTCACTGTCCACTGTATCAGCTCCACTGACCATACAGGAGCTCCACTTACTGTCCACTGTATCAGCTCCACTGATCATACAGGACCTCCACTCACTGTCCACTGTATCAGCTCCACTGACCATACAGGAGCTCCACTCACTGTCCCCTGTATCAGCTCCACTGACCATACAGGACCTCCACTCACTGTCCACTGTATCAGCTCCACTGATCATACAGGAGCTCCACTTACAGACTGTAGTTCATCTGATTCTCTGTATACTTTATTACTCTGTTCTTTAATGATCAGGACCCCCACAGGACCACCACAGAGCAGATACTATTAGAGAGGTGGGTCATTCTCAGCACTGTTAGTGTGTGTTGTGCTGGTGTCGGTGGATCAGACACAGCAGTGCTGCTGGAGTTTATAAACCCCTCAGTGCCACTCAAACCCCTTAGTGAAGTCAGCGTGAGTCAGAGGCGTGTCCAGGTGAAAATAAGTACACAGGCACCTCACGGCAACATGGTTTGAGTGCGGAGGCATCTCTCCTCCTCATCTCTCCTCCTCATCTCTCCTCCTCATCTCTCCTCCTCTGCCTCAGATTAGCTCCAGCGGTACTTGGAGCCTGGCTGGCTGAGAGGTTGTTCTAAGGCAGTAAGTGATGCCATCCTAATGTTCTCTTGTAAAGATTATCAGTACACACACACACAGACACAGACGTGAACACACACACACACACACACTAGTGAACATACACACTAGGAGAGGTGGTCAGCCCTATCCAGAGCGCCCAGGGAGCAGCTGGGGTTTAGGGATCAAAACCAGTGACCCACTGGTCACAGGAACGCATTCCTAACGTTCACACACACACACACACACACACTAGTGAAGACACACTAGGGAGCAGTGAAACACCCACACACTAGTAAATACACACACTAGGGGGCAGTGAAACACCCACACACTAGTGAAGACACACTAGGGAGCAGTGAAACACCCACACACTAGTGAAGACACACTAGGGAGCAGTGAAACACCCACAGACACACACACACGTAAACACACACACTAGAGGGCAGTGAAACACCCACACACTAGTGAATACACACACTAGGGGCAGTGAAACACCCACACACTAGTGAATACACACACTAGGGGGCAGTAAAACACCCACACACACACACAAGAAGTGGTGGTCAACCCTATCCACAGCGCCCAGGGAGCAGTTGCAGGTTAGGGATGGAACCAGCGACCTTCTGGCCACAAGACCGTTTCCCTAAACTTCAGCCCACGACCCCCCTAAACCTTCACGACCCCCCCCAAACCTTCACGACCCCCCCAAACCTTCACGACCCCCCCAAACCTTCACGACCCCTCTCTAGGCTTGTAATGTGAACATAGTCTAACAAACACAAACCAAAAAAAAAGACTTAGGCAGGTTTTATAATTTACACTTTTTTAATTAATTACTGATTGGAACATTTTCAACCTAATCGCAACCGCAACAAAAACTAAAGAAGAAAAAACAAAAAGAGGGTAAAACAAAAAAAAAACGACAAGAGATTTCAGGAAAATAAAACCAACATCTGAACAGATCTGAAAACAGTTTTAAGGCAGACTTTGTGGCAACATAAAGCAGGAGCGAGTGTAGGCGCGAGGGCGTGTATGTTTGTGAGTGTGTGTGTGCGCGTGTGTTTGCTCTCAAATAAAACTCACTCGGAGAACCTCTTGACACAGCCGGACCCACCTCGGGTCAGTTACGACTAGAATACATCCTGTTAGTGTACGTCAAGGCTTAAACACGAACACAAGCTCGAGCGCTAACGCAGGAAACGGATGAAGATGACAACATGTTGCACAAACCGACTAAAAGTAACCGCTAATAAAGCAGCGCGCGCGATGTTAGCCGCTGTAGTTTGACCAGCTCTCTGGGTTCTTCGTACGAACCAGCGCTGAACTGGATTTCTGCTCGGGCGAGAACGCGTAGCGTCACTGTGAGAGGTGTCGCTTTAAGATTCATCGTTTAACCCTCGGCTTAAATAAGGCACTTCAACTTCGAGAGGCGCAACATGGCACAAGCAACTGCAACTCGGAAAGCAATGACAATGAAACCAAGTAAGAGAGAGAGAGAGAGAGAGAGAGAGAAAGCGAGAGAGAGAACGCAAGAAAGCAAGAGACAGAGAGCGATATATATATATATATATATATATATATATATATATATAGAGAGAGAGAGAGAGAGAGCAAGCAATATCTATCTATATATATATAGAGAGAAAGCTATATATATATATATATATATATATATATATAGAGAGAGAGAGAGAGAGAGAGAAAGAGAGAGAACGCAAGAAAGCAAGAGACAGAGAGCGATATATATATATATATATATATATATATAAATAAATATATATATATATATATATATATATATATATAGAGAGAGAGAGAGAGCAAGCAATATATATATATATATATATATATATATATATATATATATATATAGAGAGAGAGAGAGCAAGCAATATATATATATATATATATATATATATATATATATATATATATATATATATATATATATATATATATATATATATATATATATATATATATAGAGAGAGAGAGAGAGAGAGAGAGAGAGAGAGAGAGAGAGAGAGAGAGAGAGAGAGCAATGTTAGGCACTCCTAAGTGGTTCTCTGTGGGCAACGCTCTGGAACTCTAACCCATCATCATTCCACATTCCCTCTCACAGGCTCCAGCTTCAGACCAGCACAACAGGATCTTTGGATGTAGCCTAACGCTCTTCACCAAACAGTGTGACTTGAGTTAGTGCGTCTCTGTGTCTATGGCGACCGGGGAGAAAAACAATTACACGGCGGACGCCATTCAGACGTAACTCACGCCATCAGGTCCAGAACAAAAAGGCATTTGGCTGATTTCAAGTTGGCAAGCGTTTGTTTCTTTCCTTCTTCTTCGTTTTAACATTAAAACACGACTAACGTCCCAGTGCAAGGCAAAAAAAAGAAAATAAGAAAGAAAAAAGAAGCTGATGGAGCAATTTAACAAGCCCCAAATCATGCTAGACAACTTTTGGCGTGAAAGCAATCCATTGAAGGGACACACAATTGGCTTGAGTGGTTTTCGGCGAAGCGCGTGTGGGAGGCTTTAAGCGGCCGACGTTCCATAAATCCGAAAGTTAAAGTGAGTGAGTCATCGGCGGGTCAGCGGAAAAGCATGGCGCGCAAACGGCTTTGGCACAAAAAAATATATATAATTAAATCAAATCAAATAATCAAGAGGGAAAAAAAAAGCTTCTCCACGTCAGACGGGACGAGGGGAAGAACTTTCAAGCCGGCACATCATTAGCAGCAAGCTGTTCAAGACGATTCCTTCGAGGAACTGTTCAAGACGTTCCTCTCAGCCGGACACAGCAAACGTGAACAGATCATCAAATGAAGTCATCTGAGGAGTAGTTGGATGGGGAGATGGTAGTCTTCCCAGACTGTGATGAGTACATAGACCCTAAAGCAGGCCAGCCCAAACAAGTGGCCTGACTTGCAGAACCCATCCTGGCTTAGACAGGCATAACAGCTCGGCTTAGGATTTAATTGTATTTCATGTTTTTAGGATTTGGCTCGCTCGTTCCTCTGATGCTGTTAGCACAAGCGCTGGACAACAATAGCAGGATATGAACAACCGGTGACCTGTGGCCTACGCTGACCCCTGCCTTCCCTTGACCTGAGCGCAGAGGGAGTCATCCCAGCACAATCTGGTTGTTTATATAACTAAAGGCGAATGAAGCTCTTCCAATGACTGCCTTTAAAACAAAATAGAGACTGTGGACGCATCAGGAGCAACACTAGGAGCACAAGGCTGATCAGAGAGAGAGAGAGAGAGAGAAGAAAGAGAGAGAGAGAAAGAGAAAGAAAGAGCGAGCCAAGGCTTTTAGGTGACCATACAAACGGTGACGTGGAGAACTAAACTAATCACTTATCCATTAATATACTCTTTATAATATAGCAGTCAGTCCAGCTGGCAGACTCTATATCGACTTCACTGATAAAACTGAGCACACGCTCGTGCAAAACAACAACACGCCCGTGTGTGCGTGCACGTGTGTGTGCACGCAAAACACACCAAGCAAGCCCGCTCCGGCAGGAGGCGGCAGACCACCAGACGCGTGCGTCGACGGGTGGTCAGCACTCACACATTCATACTTTTAAGGCTCAGAGGGAGGGGAGTGGAGAAGAAGAGCGTCAATCGAAGCATAACCTACAGCAAGCTGAACAAGCCACAGCTGACGACATGAACCCCCAAGGCACGTCGACTCGAACCGTCACCGGGACCACCATCCAGAGCCCCTCCACCGACACCTCTGGCTTGTGAGACACTAGTACGTTATCAGTGCAGGAGGTGGATAGTGGGTTTATACTGACCAATCCTGGCAAGCGAGTACCAGACCAGACTCAATCAGTTGTACTGTGGACGTTAATGGCTAAAGGTTGAGCTAGGTATTGTGATTTATTGCAAATACATCATGCTAGCTTGTGTGGTGGATGATGACCGTCCACACAAAAACAAAAACAAAGGAAGGAAAAATATATATATATATATAAAAAAAATACACTACAATAGAAATGGCCTTTTTATTTTTTATCTTCCTTCTGTTGGCAAGGCTAAAAGAAAATCCACCCATTAAACTATTCTTCACTGATTCTCCGCATGCAAGTATGGCTTCAGGGATTCTGGGCAGATGGGCTGTGGAGTTTTCCTGCTTTCTTATAAGGCTGAACGATGGGCAAACAGGGCAGGATGCAATCAGAACCAGAAAAAAAACAAAAACAAAAACAACCTAGCCAGTGTGACTTCACTCAAAACCACTGTGTGTCAAAACATCAGAACCCAGTTCGGGTTAAGCTCATGTAAGGGAGAGCTGGGTTATTGCCATGGGCAAGCATCAGCAGGTGGTATCAAACCTTCACCTACTAGAGCAGTGGCATCCAAAACCATCTCATTAAGATACTTGCGATAATACACCTGGAGTAATACGGCAGCTTCAGCATAGCCACTGGGTGGGCCGGTCATCAGTGGGTGGCCATTCCTTTTTAGAAAAGCTGGATAAGGACTGCTGATGTGTTGAACGAGACTGGACTGGACGGTTATAGCAGGAAACTGGGAATACTGGGAATCATAGACACAGTGGTGCCACTGCTCTAGGTGCCACAGCTGGGGCACTACTTTGTTGGTGTGTAGAACTACACACGACGGCGTGAGCTTTCACTTCGTTAAACGGTAAAGCTCAAACTACAGGCATCGAATACATTATCATGGCCGACAACACAGGAGGATCGAGGAATACAGGTTGTGTGTGAGGGCAAGTGTGGGGATGTGTGTGCGTGTATGTGTTTGTGAGTGAGTGAGTGTGCATGTAGTGCAATGTGCTGCATCCAGGTGGCGCGGCAGGTGTTACAGGGTGTGGTAGTTGCGGTCCTTGGACTTGCAGAACTTGTACAGGAAGAAGATGACAGCTTGAAGGCCGAGCACTAGCACGATGCCGCCGATGAAGCTGGCAGCGTCGAACGTGGACTTCTTCGGAGGAGTGGGTGGTGCGGCTGTCGTGGTGGCATCTGTTTGGGTAAAGAAAAAAAAAGATCTGAATCAGTTTCTGGATGAAGCAAACACGTTCTGTGCTCGCAGTTTTCATGCATCAACAGAACACTATACGGGCAAAGTATGTGGACACCTGACCATCACGAGCCTACAGGAGCATCCCATTCCAAAACCAGATATGGAATTTTCCCCCTATAACAGCCTCCACTCTCCTGGGAAAAGGCTTTCCATAAAATTTGTACACTTTAAGGCAAACTAGGAACATTATTCCTCCTCCACCAAACTTTACTGCCAGTACGTTTTAGTAGGTAGTGTGCTCCTAACCTAGCCAAGCCCACTACTATATAGTAAAGCGTGACTCATCAATCCAGCTGCAACATACTTTACACCACTCCAGCACACGCTTGGCATTTCACATAGTGATCAGAGGCTCGTGTGCAGCTGCTAAGCCATGGAAAGTTCTTGTGCTGATGTTGCTTCTGAAAACTGTTTGGAACTCTGAAGAGAGTGATGCAACCAGCTGCTCTATGAGCGTGCATGATGTCCCACTTTGAGTCCCAAGACGCCTCTGTATTACAATATTAACACTTACAGCTGACTGGGGCAGGTTTAGCAGAGCCCAAAGGTTGCTTCCTATGATAGTGCCCTGTTTAAAGTCACTAGGCACTTCAGTCAAGTATCCAAGTATCAGTTACAGACGCAGTACAACAAAAAATTTTATTTAACCACATGGGGGTTTGAAACAGCAAAAGCGTTATTTATCAGTAAATATTTTGACTGTAGATGATAAAAAAAAAAAATGTATAGTATACTTGTATCTTTACCTGTGTCTAGCCGTAACACCTGAATTCAATAATTAGGAGGGGTGTCCACATTCTTTTGGCCGTTTTGCATTTTCAGAAAAGACATAAGGAGGGCAGCACTTACTCGGTGTGGTGCTGTTGTGAGTTGGAGCAGCCGTGGGTGGCAGACTTGTATGTTGAGCAGCTAAACAAAAAAATTTTGATTAATATAAAAAAAATTAAACATATCAACATATATATATATATATATATATATATATATATATATTGGTTAAACAGTAATCCATATAAGGATGTAAGAAATAAGACATCTCACTTGTGGGAGCAGGAGAAGTGGAGTTGGATGTTGTGGAGTTGGATGTTGTGGAGTTTGTCGTGGGAGCTGGAGTCGTTGACGGAGCTGGTGAGAAGGAAGGGGTGGATGAGTTAGCATTGAAGGCTCAGAAGATAACGTACTGCATATTGACCTTTTAACTGTATTATTTAGGCTCCACTTTAGATAACAGGAGAACTCACCTGAGCAAGTGGCATTGGTGCAGTCCTTCTCACCCTCGAAAGTGGCATTATAACAGTGGGTTGTAGTGTCTAAAAGGTAAACAAAACATATTCTAAATATGTCAAAATAATAAAAGCAAAGACATGAAGAGTGCATGATTTGATTTTCACTCTTACAGATTTACATGAATCAACACTTCAACTGTGAGCAGGATCAGTTCTTGATCTTATTTGTACTGTATCTTGTACTTTATGTTGGTAGTGAATGAATTTAGGTGCCAGTGGTCTCCAGTAAGTCCTTGAATATGAACCAACTTTGCTTAATTGCGGGACTTTTAATTCCAGATATTATCAGCAGCGTGCAGCGGCATCTCTAGCCCACAATATGTTTGAGCCTCTCACTGATAACAATCAATCAATAAAGTGGTCAGCACTGTCTCCTCACAGTAAGATGATGTGGGTTGGATTCCCGGTCCGGGTGGTTCTGTGTGGAGTGTGTATGTTCTCTCCGTGCTTGAGTGGGTTCCTCCGGGTACTCCGGCTTCCTCCCACAGTCCAAACACATGCATGTTAGGTTGATCCTCACTCTAAACTGACCGTAGGTGTGAGTGTGTGCGTGAGTGTGTGTTGGCCATGTGATGGACTGGTGACCTGTACATGGTGTACCACGCCTTCACCCAATGATACTGGGATTGGCTCCAGCACCCCTGTGACCCTGATTAGCAGGATAATGGATGGAAAATTATATATATCGTTGATGTTCAATGAAAAACCATGTATCTTAATTTTTGTCACTTTCTATTTTTCTACATCAATTAACTGTGGCAGCTGGCATTTACAGTGTGGCAAAATTAAATAATGAATGGACCAATAGAAATGCTCTAAAATAGCTTTAAAAAAAATCTGGTTCTATTGACTTGCATTGAAAGTGATGTTTTTGTCCTCTGCTGTAAGGTTGCCATTTCAAAGATACTTGTATATACTTGTGTGTATTTTATATATATATATATATATATATATATATATATATATATATATATATATATATATATATAAAATAATGAATGGACCAATAGAAATGCTCTAAAATAGCTTTAAGAGAAATCTGGTTCTATTGACTTGCATTGAAAGTGATGTTTTTGTCCTCTGCTGTAAGGTTGCCATTTCAAAGATACTTGTATATACTTGTGTGTATTATATATATATATATATATATATATATATATATTAAAACCCAGTTCTCCGAGCGTACAAGGCTCTTCTACTATACAAGCCAGGCCAAAACAGCATGTCAACGAAATTTAAATTATTATTTCACATAATTAAAGGCTGGATAAGACTAGCTCTACACGACCATCTCAATAAATTTACATGAAGAGGAAACAGTGATCAAGCCTTTCCAAGCTTATGGAAAGTGGTGCCTGTTTTACATCCTGGTCCATCAGACTCAAGTGCATTATTTTACCCTGCATTGTGTACAAAGTTTATATATATATGCATCAACAAACATATGATGATTCTGAATCACCACAACTTGAGCCACTGGAACAACAGAATATTCTTGAGTGTGTGCGAGTGCGTGTGGATGACTGGGACCGAGCTACCGGGAACTGTATGGGAACAGCATGTGCCGAAATTTTTATCTCACGCACGTGTGAAAGGTAGCGCTCTCTCGGGCATTCCATGTTGTGATGCCATCGCTCTGAAAGGCGGGTCGCTTTCCACGTGTAGCGCAGACACGGTAGCTTATTTATCAGCTCAACAGTTTAAATAACTCTTAAATTGCCTGCCCAGAAGAACGATCACCTTCACAAACTCTATTACAGACAGATTATTTATGCATCATCACATCAGGGTGTCTTTTAAATGGATGTGGTTTTGTGGGCATCTGTCTAAACGAAGATTTTCTGGTTCTGTTCTGTTCAATAAGTGTGTATAGTTTGAAAGCATGTATAGTCAAACATTTGATTCTCTATTTAGTATTTATAAGATTCATGCTTCTTCCTCAGGCCATGAACTTTGGAGCCTAAGATAGAAAAGTGTTATATCAGCACACATGACCCACATTTTTATTAATCTAAATAAAATATAAGAATAAAATATAATAAAATAGATCCACTATAGCTGGTTGAGTTGAATACATCATAAATTCATACTTGATATACTTTCCCTTTGCCTCAGAGTGCAACAAACTACCTCATAGTCCCTCTAGACATTATACATAGAAAAAATAGCAAAGATATATTGTCGCTGTGCAAAGAAAAACATGTATTTATTTTTTTTTAACATATCATTTGGAGATTTTATGATTAATGGACCAATAGAAATGCTCCAAAATAGCTTGGAAAAAAATCTGGTTCCATTGACTTATATTAAAAGTAAAGACTATATACAGAAATATAGAAATATAAAACATGCTCAGTCTAAAATGTATCTTATAAGACATGTATGATGAATCACCACTTATGTTTACGTACAGCCATGACAATAAAACCACCAGAAAAACATTTATTATAGCTTTACAGTCCTAACTGTAGAGATGTTATGTGGCAAACGGAGCTGTAAAACCTAACAATGAGTGTACAGTGATACTAGAGTATCTCTAGCATGGACGACCCTAAAACTGGGGAGCTTAGACTTAATCAGAGGTCTATGAGGAAACCCCAGCACTGTTACAGCTGCTGTAAACTGCAGTAATAGCTTTAATCATAGCTTCTTTCGAGTCTTTACAATTTCCTGGCAGCGACTGCAGACAATAAAAGATACTGATCAACAAAGTCTGGGTCTTGTTCCTATCTTATCAGGTTTAATGCATTTAATTAGGTCAGCAGATATTTCTGGATGCTGCGTCAGCAATCCTCATTTTCTGTCTGACTCATTCGAGTTCAGTGGTCTTCACTACCCAAGTGTTGTGGCTCATGCCTGGTTCACTCTACACGACTGTCTGAGTGGTCAGGTCTTTGTGCCGTTCACACTACATGACTGATCACCGACTGCTGCTGCTGTCCACAAACACGAGAACACACGAGAACTAGACTCTGGAGAGAATTAAACGCATGTTAGAACTATGGACGCCAACAAACAAGCAGTACGAGTTGCTACTGAGCTGATCTGCAGTGACGAAAGAAAGAAGAGAAAGAAACAAATATGGAGGAGAAGATAGATAAAGGTATGGGGCCAGTAAGGACTGTCTGTTCTGCAGAGAGAGTTGATGAAGTGGTTTTCTCTCTATGTGATCTCATTGGCTGTAGCTAGACGCTGCTGTTGACTCACAGTCGCCGACTGGCCTAGATATTGAACATGCTAGACATTTGCCAGGTGTCTGTGATTGGCACTACACGACTGAGCGAGCGCCAAGTGATTGCCGATTTGCCTCCAAGCAAAGGTTTTTGTTGGTGATCTACAAAAAACAGTTGGTGTCTGGAACATCAGGCTAAAACCATGTACTGTGAACGAGGCATCAGTGACCGCTAAGCATAGCTTTTTGACCCCTCCAGTTTAGATCTAGTCCCTGGTTCAATGGTGCCCCAAAACTTTGGGATTAATAACCATCCATCAACAAACAAGTATGGACTGCCTGTTCTGCAGAGAGAGCTGGTGAAGTGGTTCTCTCTCTACACGATCCTATTGGCTGTAGCTAGACGCTGCTGTTGACTCACAGTTGCCGACTGGGCTAGACATTAAATATGCTAGACGTTTGCTGGGCGTCTGATTAGCGAGCGTCTTTCAGCAGTTCACACTACACGACTGAGCGAGCACCAAGTGATCGCGGCGCAGAGGTTTTTGTTGGCGATCTACAAAATAAAAACTGTTGGCGACTGGAACATTAGGCTAAAACCATGTACTGTGAACGAGGCATCAGTGACCGCTAAGCATAGCTTTTTGACCCCTCCAGTTTGGATCTAGTAGCCGGACCAATGGTGCCCCAAAACTTTGGGATTAATAAATCATCTGGCTGCTGTCCAAAAACACGAGAACTAAACGCATGTTGGAACTAAGACACCACGTAGAACATGAGCTATTTCCAAATTGGACGTCAACAAACAAGCAGGGACTGCCTGTTTTTCAGAAAGAGTTGGTGAAGCGGTTTTCTCTCTATGTGATCTCATTGGCTGTAGCTAGACGCTGCTGTTGACTCACAGTCGCCGATTGGCCTAGATATTAAACATGCTAGACGTTTGCTGGAAATCTGTTATTAGTCGGTGACCACTCGGCGACGCCTTGGTGAGCGTCTTTCAGCTGTTCACACTACACGACTAAACAAGCACCGAGTGATCGCCAAGCGTTTCGCCTCCAAGCAGAGGTTTTTGTTGGTGATCTACAAAAAAACAACCAACCAACCAACAACAAAACTGTTGGCGACTGGAATATCAGGCTAAAACCATGTACTGTGAACGAGGCATCAGTGACCGCTAAGCATAGCTTTTTGACCCCTCCAGTTTAGATCTAGTCCCCGGATCAATGGAGTCCCAAATCTTTGGGATTAATAAATAAACATACATGCACTACAGTGCAATTGCAATCAACTTTTGGGTCAGTAACCTCACACACTATAATAAAAGCTTCTCCACTCCTCGCTCAAAGAACACCAGCGCACACCCAAACAATTCTGTTTAAAAAACAACACAAAAAGAGCTTTGGGTTGTGAGTCTAGCGCGAAAGCAAAAGAGCAAAAGAGCAAAAGGCTGCGGGCTTTGTTATGAGAGAGGACGCGCTTGCGACTGCCAAGTCTGCCCAGTCCTGTCGGACAACTTTCACTCCACCCTGTGCTGGTTTTAAAGGCCAAGCACACTGAAACACACACTGGGTGTGGAAATAGCTGCTTTCTGATCCGCCTTTGAGGACAAAGTCTGCTCATATTTGTTTGCCGCAGCTGTGGGGGAAGTGGTTGGTGTAGTTTCAAGCACTTTTAAGGGGGAACTCCACTATTTGCGATGGTACCTTACAGGTTTTCAGGTGAACAGGCCCTGTTTTGAGTCATACGTTCATGAACATTTGCATAAACAAACGTCAGATGTTACAAAACAAGTCGTTTGGTTAATTCCTTTCCTCAACAAGTCCAGAGACGCCTGCTTGGGCGTCCGTCAGACACTAAGGTACCGTGCACAGTGATTCACTTTCATCTGCAATGAATCCAGCGTGGGGGGATCCGTTATATCCGGTGATCAGATCTCGTTTAGTGTGGAGAGATGAAGAAGCAATCTTGTTCTTTCTTCTCTTAAATGCTCCGTTATGAGTGGCGGAACTTAGCGCTGGGTACCAGCAACTTCACTACCTGACACACAGTTTCAGTTTCCAGGATCGAGAGGGAAATGCACTGCAGAGGCTGGCGAGGCAGCACGGCCAGCTCTGCCAGGGTTACGTGCTTATGTGCAACTGGGTGGGTCAACGCTGTGCAGACCAGCTTAACTTAACAGACCAGTGATGACTCAAAACCCTGTTCCTTAAAGTATTGTGCTCACTTGTAAGGCTTTACACGGTGACGCACCTGAATACACCTGTGAACTGTTAAGTCTTCCAGGAAACTAACAGGTGCACTAACAAAAGGCTTCTTGTTGTTTCTAGAACTAAACTGAACAGAAAGGGTGGCTTTGCTGTGTGTCTTCCTTTAATATCAGACTCTCTGCGTCCACATCAACTTTAAAGAAACACCCACATTTATTATTGGGGGCAGTCGTGTGACCAGAAGGTCGCTGGTTCGATCCCCTGGACCACAAGAACATGACTGAGGTGCCCTTGAGCAAGACCCCCAACCGCTCCCCAGGCACTGTGGATAGGGCTGCCCACCACTCTGGATGTATGTTCACTAGCATGTGCGTGTGTTGTTGCACTGCTCCTTAGTGTTTATGTTCACTAGTGTGTGTATATGTGGGTGTTTCACTGCACGGACGGGTTAAACACGGAGGTCAAACACAAGAGGCAAACAGTTCTGAATTCTATTCTATTCCTTAGCTTTTTTAAATGTTGATCAATTGTTGTGTGTGTTTTTTTATTTAGGGGTGTAAGAAAATATCAAAATATCAAATATCGGGATATTATGTTTAGTGATACTGTATCGATTCTCAAAAACACAGTATCCATACACAGATTCCTGGCAGACAGTGAACCATTGTGTTGTGTTTAAACCTCTGATCACTAGATGGCAGTGTGGTAATCCATTTTCAGCTCCACTCCAACATTAACAAGCAGCACAAGGCGCAATGGTATTGTAAGCATTGATAAACCTGTTCATATTGTGTTGTGTTTTAATAGTAGGATCTGAAAAATCACAGTATATCACTTTGCTTGCAGTATCGCAGTACATCACGATATATTGAATCGTGACCGCCGTATCACGATACATATTGTATCGCCAGCTTCTTGCCAATACACAGCCCTAGTTTTATTATCAGTCATTTCTTGTTTATGCTTTGGTATCTTATTAACTGTTAAACACTTTCTAAGAAAAGTGCTATACCAATAAAGCTTACTTACTTACTAACAATAGTTGCTAACCAAACATGTGCCACCGCCCTTCAGAGGCCTGTGTTTGGAGACGAGGCAGGACTGCTGGCCTAAACCCAGCACCTTAAAAAGTGACCCATGAAAGCAATTTTAAATCACTCGCTGAAAACCTTAGACTACACTAACACAAACAGCTGCTAACGCTGCTCAACATCTGTATACAGTACAGCCTACAACTGTGATTTAAAACCCTGGTGCATTTGTGTGTGTGTGTGTTCACATTCACTGGTTTTATATCAGCTGCCAACAAAAAAAAAAAAAAAGCTTTCCATGGATCACCAACACAGAGACAATTAGGCAATGTAATACTCCCATGCAAATAAAACAATGGCTGCTATTAAAATAATGACTGTAAACAGGCATACTAGACCACCAGCAACACAATATCTACGTTCTAGAAATCACTAGTACTCGCTCTGAGACACTTCAGCCCGGACCACCAACAAACAAATTATATTTGGGCTGTGTATTGGTAAGAACCTGGCGATACAATACGTATCATGATACAGCGGTCACGATTCAATATATCACCATAGAATGTGATACTGCAAGCAAAGCAATATTGCGATATTTCAAATACTACTATTAAAACACACCAGTATATAAACAGGTTTGTCAATGCTTACAATAGCATTGCGCCCTTGTGCTGCTTGTTAATGTTGGAGTGGAGCTGAAAATGGATTACAACACTGCCAACTAGTGGTCAGAGGTTTAAACACAACACACATTGATCCACTGTCTGCCAGGAATCTGTGTATCGATACTGTGTTTTGGAGAATCGATACAGTATCACCAAACATATCATCACGATACTTGATATTTCAATATTTTCTTCCACTCCGACCACGGAAAAGACCCTTAACCTATTGCACTTACATTTACGTCAGAATGCGTCCAGTTAGTCTGCATAACAGAGGAGGCCTGAACCACCTTAAGACAAACCGTGCTACATATATTCTAAATCAGAGTCTGAATCCATTTATCTACAAAAGCCAGCTGTGAAATTACTGCTGATATGCTTGGGGAGATCATGTAACTCAAGCATCATGGATAAAGTCAAGTTTTTATGAGCCTGACAGGAGATAAAGAGCCCATGACTCACTGAGTGCACTTGTTTTCATATTAATTGTCACACTGGATTAGCAATTTAATGTGGATTACATCACAAAACGGTTAAGCTTGGAAATTTCTCAACAAGTGCTTGAATCACTCTCAACTCCACGCTTAATAACCACAATACACATCTTATGATTAATTGTAATAATACGTCCTCTTGTTTCAGATGGTTAATTTTTAATCAAATGGCTCATATTTACTTGGGACAGTCTTTGTACACAGTTACGTAACACCTGGTTCACACTGCACGACTCCCCAAGCATATCAGCTGCACGACTGGTTGAGCTGTAATCACGAGTCTTTCACACTACATGACTGATCGGCGAGACAGGGTCACCAATCACACGAGAACTAAATGCACGTGAGAACTAACGACACCACGTAGAACACATCACACGATCACACAGGTTTGTTGACGGTGGAGTGGGGGGATCCCAGTGTCTCAGGGTGCTCTCATGTCCATGTTACCTTCTGGTTCTCTCACAGGGTGTGTCTTAAACCCTAGTGAGTGTCTAAGTAGGCTGTCTAGGTAGCAGCTGTGTAAGTAGCAGTGTTCTCTCCTCATCTCTCCTCATAAAACAGATTACTGAGACGCTCTAGTTAGAGAGAGACTGCGTCACGGCTTGTTCCCGCCCACTGCAGCACGCGACCGATGGTTTAGCTGGTTGCTAAGCTACCGGCCGGCATCCAAAACAATAGCCCGAGGCTTAAAAATCAGCTAGCATGAATGCTAATGGCTCGAGTATAAAAGTGTAAACGGTGAAGGACTCGTTACAGAGTTGATAATTAAATACTGTTTTGTGTGATTATATGACCAGAAACACATTAAAACTCCAGAGAGAATCAAAATAACTCACATTTTAAAACCACTTCACTGCTCCTAGATTAGCCTGCGGTGCATCATGGGATTGTTTTAGCGGCTGAGGAAGCGTTCAGTGCTTCCTTAAAATCAGGTCTAAATAAGGTTCCTCAGTAGACAGCATGTTTAAGGTATGTAAGAATTGGGACAGTCTACATGTCGGGAGCGCATACTATGACATAAAATGCTGCCTATGTAGGAGATCACTAGGATTTGAGACACACCCGATGTCTTTGTCAGGTTACTGGTTCACTGAAAGCTCATAGTCCATTGGTAACACAGTGATCCACCGTGTGGTAAATAACTTATATCTCATAAATAAACACTCAGGATTGAGGACTGAATGATTTTTTTCAAAGTTTCATGGCAGGTAAAGGTGCTACAGCTTCTTTCCTTGAATGCCTTTAAGGTCACAACTGTAACCAAACAAATGATTGGGCTAATTTATTTTCATTTAAATGTGAATGTGATTTAAATACATCTCCCCACCTTGCTCAAGTCCCAACAATACCTGGGAATTATACTCTTTTTTTAATTGTTTAATCACCGCCTGTCTTGTTTACAACATTGAGAAATATGTCTCCACATCTTAGAACATCAGAAAAAGCCTCCAATGTCGTCTATACAGAAAGACTTCAGGGATTTTAGAGTGACATCACTGCTGACAAGCCCAGAGAGGAAGGACAAACACTGAGTAATCCCACTAGACTTTAAATTCTTGTTAATAAATGTTTTGTTTATATTTATATTCTAGTATCCAAAATGGCAGCTTTACAGGAGAGGACAAAAACAGACTTCACTTTTAATGCAAGTCCATGGAACCAGAATGCTTTCCAAGCTATTTTGGAGCATTTCTATTGGTCCATTAAATTTAAAAAAAGCTAAAAACAGCTGAAAACCACACAAACGTGAATCTGCAGACTCTGTGCTGCAGCTGAGAATGTGCTTTCAAGTTGATGCTGTTATAAGCTCAGGTCTTCTAAAGTCCACAGCAAATTTAATGACGGTTAAAGAAGTCAGCTGCCCTGTTTCCCCATTTTCTGCTCATTCTCTCCACTCCTGCTTCGTTCCTCTCCTCGGTCCCTCTGCGTTTCCAGGGTAGGAGAAGAGCAGAAGGACGGGAGGGGGAGGATAGCGGCAGTAGCCAAACTAAAAACCTCAAAGTTGGGAGGTTTTCTGGGCAGCCTTAGTTAATGGTCAGCCAATAGGACCACGTTGCTAAGGGGAATGTGCTGTGTTGTGATAAACTGGCTAGGGTCAGGTACATTTAATAAGAAATAGTGATGAGGGACAGAAACTCACTGCATGTCAGCCAAGCGCAGCCGGTCGTATTGGTGCACACGTTACAGTCCAGCTTGTCACAGGCCTCATCTTCATCTGAAACAGAAAAACATATATAATCAAATAACTAGGGATGCACTGATACCACTTTTTCCTTACTGATACCAGCTTTTCAGGTATCTGCCGATGTAGAGTACCGATACCAATACCAACCCTGACTTAAATGTTTAATATATGGCTATAAATCCTGATATTTATAGGGTTCCACTTTTTATATGTTGTATTTTGTGCTAGCTAGCTTCTTTGTGCTTGCTAGAATGAAGTTGCTGTGTTTTTTGACGTGGTTTTGCTTTAAATGCTTGATTAAATTTGACGTATTGAAGTCTTTGTTGGTCGTGCCACCCCTCAAAATGCTGGCATTACAAATTTTGCAACGGGCATTTTTACTGCT
>CM038707.1:3632221-3657221 GCA_021613375.1 Megaleporinus macrocephalus | reverse complement strand
CATTATCTCAATTTAAACTCCTAAAAAAGGGGAAATAATTCTTTATATTTTTATAAACACTGGTTATACTGGCTTGTGTAAAATAATGAAGTATCTATTGAGCTGGTCTAATGTCATACAGCTCCCCACCGACAGATGGCGAGCTACGAGTGAAGCTTCCACTGTTTGTCCAGAAGCGCTTCTGATGGCTGTATGAACTTCTCAGTAGTCCAACACTGTTGATCAGCCTGCACTGTGTGAGATCAGATTCTTCGCCACAAGTCTGATAATGTCTAAGTGTTTCTCATTTCAATAGCACATTAACATGAAGCATGTGAGAAAGGATTCCAGAGAGAAGCTCCAGTGTTGTGTCTGTAGTTTAGTGCAGCAGACTAAACAAAATCATTGGTTTGATGTAAAAATGTGATGATAGGTTAAGTGAAAACTGTACCCTGTGATGGTGATGGTAACCAGACGTCTGAAGACTTGAGCCACATCACAAATAGCTATAGGTTACAAATGCATTGCTTAGTTTTTACTATAGATTTTGATTAAGTTTTGGAGTAACGTGTTTTTTAAGAGAGCAATGAAAAACAGGTTGTTGTAAACCATAATAGGGCAAAGATATGCCTTTATATGGGTTTATTTGATTTAGTTCTATTTATTAATGTTGTATATTGTCACTGTCCAAATGCAGCTTTCAATGTAGGTCAATGGAACCAGACTTTTTGGAGGCTTCTCACTGGTCCATTCACCATATATAAATATAAATAGCTGCGCTCATGAAAACAAAACAAAAATGGAGATTGTTTTTCTCTGAACAAAAATGAGATAGATAGCTTAATTAATCACAGAGGGAAAGTCAGGTATTATAGCAGCACAGATCTACAGTGAAGACCAAACAAATGCACACATACATAAAATAAAAAAACATAAATAACAATATAACAAGTCAACTAAACTATAATATGAGGTAAGTAGGTAAATAAATGTGGCGCACAAACATTATGCTGCTGACATATTGTGATATGAATCAGACATCTGAATATCCAGAATGCTATTTACTCTAACAACTGGACGACTGTGCTCTGTAACAAACATTCAGTAATACAGTTACCAATATTAGTAGTCATATAAATAGCTAATAGATAATGTACTATGAATGCCTATACCAGGACACAAGAGATATGCAATGTAGCAATGAACCGATAATACAATAAACTAAACACAAACACAGTAAAGCTGTGTCTGTATTGTAGACATGGTGACCCCTGGTTCCTATTACAATCACTGTAAACAACGTCTGAGGCGGTAAGTTAATCTACAGTGAACCGTTTCATTGAAGTACTGAGTGATTTATAGAGCTGCAGTGGGACTTCTGAGCACAGTCCAGCACAGGCTGGTGATATTCCTGCTTTTAACACACCTGCTTAATCAGGTGTGTGTGAGCAGGTAAACAACAGCAGCGTGCAGGCTCTCCAGGACTCTGTCAGAGAGCTTGTTAGGCTCAGTTCTTGTGTTTTTGATGCCTCTTTAAAGAAATGCACATATCAGAGGCCAGTTCTGATACCTCCTATACTGATACTGGAGAAGTTATATCACTTAAAACCATGTGGGAATGTCTATCAACATTTTATTTAAAGTCACATAACAAGAAAACGGTCCTGGTTTACTAGTTGCTACCCATTTTAGAAAATTATTAATTGATAAATATCATCAAAACAAGTCCAGAACAGTAACTTTACAGGAGAGGCCTAACTTTTAATGTAAGACAGCGATATGTTTTTTAATGTAATGTAATGATATGTTTTAAAGTAATGATATATGTTTTAATGTAATGTAATGACATGTTTTAAAGTAATGTAATGATATGTTTTAATGTATGTAATATGTTTTTTAAAGTAATGTAATGTAATATGTTTTTTAAAGTAATGTAATGATATGTTTTTTAAAGTAATGTAATGTAATATGTTGTTTAATGTAATGTAATGATATGTTTTTTAAAGTAATGTAATGTAATATGTTGTTTAATGTAATGTAATGATATGTTTTTTAAAGTAATGTAATGTAATATGTTGTTTAATGTAATGCAATGATATGTTTTTTTAAAGTAATGTAATGATATGTTTTTTAAAGTAATGTAATGTAATATGTTGTTTAATGTAATGTAATGATATGTTTTTTAAAGTAATGTAATGATATGTTTTTTAAAGTAATGTAATGTAATATGTTGTTTAATGTAATGTAATGATATGTTTTTTAAAGTAATGTAATGATATGTTTTTTAAAGTAATGTAATGTAATATGTTGTTTAATGTAATGTAATGATATGTTTTTTAAAGTAATGTAATGATATGTTTTTTAAAGTAATGTAATGTAATATGTTGTTTAATGTAATGTAATGATATGTTTTTTAAAGTAATGTAATGATATGTTTTAATGTAATGTAATGATATGTTTTAATGTAATGTAATATGTTTTTTAAAGTAATGTAATGATATGTTTTTTAAAGTAATGTAATGATATGTTTTAAAGTAATGTAATGTAATATGTTGTTTAATGTAATGTAATATGTTTTAATGTAATGTAATGATGTGATTTTTAAAGTAATGTAATGTAATATGTTGTTTAATGTAATGATATGTTTTTTAAAGTAATGTAATGATATGTTTTTTAAATGTAATGTAATGATATGATTTTTAATGTAATGATATGATTTTTAATGTAATGATATATGTTTAAATGTAATGTAATGATATGTTTTTAATGTAATGTAAGACGCCGATATGTTTCTTGTTTTGGGCACCAAATATCCCAAGAACGATGGGAACGGATGTAAGGAGCAGCAAAAGGAATATCTCGGATGGACCCATTATTACAATTGTCAACGGCAATACACCTTAAAGGCAGGACTCTGTGTGTGTGTGAGACACCCAGTGAAACTAGCTCAGCCTGTCGTATCCCAGCAGTCTTTGCTCCCACTTCTGGCGGAAAAGAGCAGAATGTCCTCTAGTCATCCACATGTTCATGGTCCAAAAGCCAAGCCGGGAAATGATCACCAGAAGACACGCAGTTCATCTGAAAGTGCTCAAAGCAACATCACTATCATCATTAACACGAACGCTGCACCATAAACTAACCAACTAACCGCATCCAGAGGAGCAAAGCACTTACACCACATCTAAATATAAATATAATCTAAATTTACAGCAATATCACATATTATTACTATCATTAGAGTCCTGTATGATCATTTAGCCATCGAGCAGTAACTAACTGATCATCGTCGCTGACAGAATAAAGCCTCCACAGAGCTGTTCAACAGGAGAAGCACCTTTTAATGGGAGTCAATGTAAGAACGTAAAGGTAAGGTAAGCCCAGGCTGGTTCTGAATGGAAACTGTAATAATAAATAAATAAATAAATAAATAAATAAAGCATTGTTACCACAGAAAACACTCTTCCCAGCTGGTACACAACTGACCTTCAACATTGAAATATGGTTGAAATAATGTCTGTTGTTAATTTCAATGTTGAAACAAAGTTAAAACAACATGTAATGTTAAATGGTTGTGCGAATGTTGACATTTTAACATTGAGTCAACATAATCTCTTCAACATTCTGCCTTCTAATGCACTTAATTACGTTATATTACATATAGCGTGGATTCACTTTTCAAAATCAACACCAAATCCAACATTAACATTTAACGTTGTTTCAACGTCTGCCTTTCAACCTTGAATAAACCTTAGCTCACATTTGGGATGCTCAAAAGTCTATAGGAGAGAAAAGATCTGTATGCTATGATGAAAATTAACTATGTTATTAATGTATTGTAAGGAAGTGCTTCTAAAGATCGGACGTCGAACACATTATGTTGATTCAATGTTAAAATTTCAACGTTTGCACAACATTAAATGTTGTTTCAACATAGTTTCAACATTGAAACAACAAACATGATTTCAACCACATTACAACATTGAGGGTGGGTGGTGTGCCAGCTGGGGGGAGTTTTTAGATACTACAGTTTTATCATCATCAATAAAGTAATATCATCACTGTCCAAATAAAAACATGTTTCTTCAAAATAGTAACCTCACAGACCAGAAATGTTCTTAACGTTCAGTGTACGTTACTGTAAGGAGAGATTTCGGAGCATTTCTATTCGTCCATTCATCACAAAACTGTCACAGGATATAAAGAGCAGCGGTCGTGTTGGAATGATATAGAGAAATTCAAATATCAGCTCTGGATGATTTTGTTTACGGCCCAGTTTATAGACATGAATTTACAGACCAGACCAGGTTTAGTCTTGTTGGGCTGTTGAGCCAAATAGTCTATTATTATTATTAAATTATTATTATCATTATTATCCATTGTTATTTATTATATATTGTTTATTTATTTTTGCTTAATCTGATTCTAATCTAATGCAGAGTCTCCTAAAATGTGGTAACTGGTGAGGGAGTACAAGAGGAGGAGACAGAGAGAGAGAGAGAGAGAGAGAGAGAGACAGAAGGAGGAGTGAAGAAAGGGTGAGAGAGGGTAATGAGTAATAGAGAGAGCGAGGAGAGATAGAGAAAAAGGAGCAAGATAGAAAGAGAGAGATTGAGCGAGGAAAGAGAGAGCGAGGAAAGAGAGAGAGAGAGCGAGGAAAAAGAGAGAGAGAGTGATGGAGAGAGAGTAAGAGAGAGAGAGCGAGGAAAGAGAGAGAGAGCGAGGAAAGAGAGAGAGAGCGAGAGAGAGAGGGTAAGCGACGAAAGAGAGAGAGCGAGAGAGAAAAAGAGAGAGTGAGAGAGAGAGAGAGAGAGTGAGCGAGGAAAGAGAGAGAGAGAGCGAGGAAAAAGAGAGAGAGAGTGAGGGAGAGAGAGTAAGAGAGAGAGAGCGAGGAAAGAGAGAGAGAGCGAGGAAAGAGAGAGAGAGCGAGAGAGAGAGGGTAAGCGACGAAAGAGAGAGAGCGAGAGAGAGAAAGAGAGAGAGAGAGAGAGAGAGAGTGAGAGAGAGAGAGAGAGAGAGAGAGAGAGAGCGAGTCTCTCGCGCTGGTTGAGAGGTGCGAACTGAAGTATCTGATCTCCGTCAGTACCGGCTGCTCCAGAAGCTGGAAGGCGGTGCAGGAAGGTCTCAGGTGCGTATCTACCGAATTCCTCCACACGTCAGATGTCCTGAGCGGCGCTCGCGCGGCCGGACGGATGAGGCGGCGCGGTGTTTATTGTTTTTCTAGATGGCCAGTCAGTCGCGCGGCCGGACAGCTGGATGTGGACGGTTAAGGCTGGCGACGAGGGGGAGAAGACGTGCGCGCGCTGTTAGGATCTGCCCGTCTCGTAGCGTCTCGTCTGTAACGGGGGTCCGTACAGCTGCGGTCGGCTGCGCTCCGCTGAAGGCTGCACGCGCTGACTGACACGCTCCGGTGCGATGCGTGTAACACGGAGAGCGTCCGCGGAGAACAGCAGACTCGGGTTTAGTCACGTTTCCACAGCGACGTAGCTGCTGATCTCCACGAGCGAATCGAGGGGTCCGGCGCGTCGTAGCGCGCGGGGTAGTTCTGCTGTCACCTTCAAGGCGCGTGCTGGTGTCCATGTGCGCTGTCCACGGTGCTGAAGCTGGCTGCGGGGGGACCGGGACCCCTAGAAGGTCGAGTTCTGTTCGGTCTTCGGTTCTTGGCCTAAACACACTGCGCGCGTTACACGTACACGCGTGACCTGTTTGTTCCAGTTAGCTGACCGGATGTAGATCTGGGATCTGTTATGTGGACAGCGTTACAGTGAATTATGCAGAGTAGGCGTTCACGCGCACATAAACATTCCAAACGGTGGAACGTGCACGAGCCCCGGTGTGTCCCGAGGTGAGCGTGGCGGTGTTTTCCAGTGAGTGTTTCACGGCTGTGACCTTTACACAGCAAAATCTCCAGAGCTCTACTCACTCCGTTACACTGTTACACCATCACACCATCACACTCAGTCTCACAGTGGTTCACTATTCCTGAGCGGGATTCTCTATTAACAGCGCTGATCTCACTCTGGTCGTGTTAAATTAACTATCATAGCACTTAATTCACTATTACAGTGTTACACCAAGTCTTACAGTGTTTGGTTCACTATTCTAGTGTTCGATTCTCTCTTAGCGCTGATTGCATTCTGATGGGGTTACATTTCCTCTTAATAGCACTGATTTCACTATTACAGTGTTTGGTTCACTATTCCAGTGTTGAATGTCCTCTTAATAGCACTGATTTCACTATTACAGTGTTTGGTTCACTATTCCAGTGTTGAATGTCCTCTTAATAGCACTGATTTCACTATTACAGTGTTTGGTTCACTATTCCAGTGTTGAATGTCCTCTTAATAGCACTGATTTCACTCTGGTAGTGTTAGATTCTCTCTTAATAGCACTGAGTTCACTATTGCAATGTTTGGTTCACTATTTCAGTGTTGAATTCCCTGTTAATATCACTTATTTCACTCTGGTGGTGTTAGATTCTTTCTTAATAACACTGATTTCACTCTGGTAGTGTTAGATTCTCTCTTAATAGCAGTGATTTCACTCTGGTAGTGTTAGATTCTCTCTTATTAGCACTTATTTCACTCTGGTAGTGTTAGATTTTCTCTTAATAGCAGTGATTTCACTCTGGTAGTGTTAGATTCTCTCTTAATAGCACTTATTTCACTCTGGTAGTGTTAGATTCTCTCTTAATAGCACTGATTTCACTCTGGTAGTGTTAGATTCTCTCTTAATAGCACTTATTTCACTCTGGTAGTGTTAGATTATCTCTTAATAGCACTGATTTCACTCTGATGGGGTTAATTGTGCTGATTTACTTCGATGGTGTTACGTTTTCTCTTAATAGCACTGAATTCACTATTACAGTGTTTTGTTCACTATTCCACTGTTAGATTCTCTCTTAATAGCACTGATTTCACTATTACAGTATTTGGTTCACTATTACAGTGTTGAACTCCCTGTTAATAGAGCTGATTTCACTCTGATAAGGTTAAATGAACTATTGCCATGTTGCATTTCGTTTAGTGCTTACTTCACTACTACAGTGTAAAATTTTGTCTAACAGTGTTTTGTTCACTATTCTGGAGTTGGATTCCCTCTTAATATCACAGATTTCATGCTGATAGGGTTACATTTTCTCTTAATAGCACTGAATTCACTATTACAGTGTTTGGTTCACTACTTCAGTGTTAAATTCTCTCTCAGTAACACAGATTTCACTCTGATAGGTTTAAATTCTCTCTTAATAGCACTGAATTCACTATTACAGTGTTTGGTTCACTACTTCAGTGTTAAATCATCGCTTAATAGCACTTGTTTCACTCCGATAGGTTTAAATTCTCTCTTAATAGCACTGAATTCACTATTATAGTGTTTGGTTCACTATTCCAGTGTTAAGATTCTCTCTTAATAGCATGGAAATTAACTATTATAGTGTTTGGTTCACTATTCCAGTGTTAAGATTCTCTCTTAATAGCACTGATTTCACTATTCCAGTGTTAGATTCTCTCTTAATAACACTGATTTTACTATTACAGTGTTTGGTTCACTATTACAGTGTTGAATTCCCTGTGAATAGAGCTGATTTCACTCTGGTAAGGTTGAATTCACTATTACCGTGTTGTATTTAGTTAAGTGCTTGCTTCACTACTACAGTCTAACATTTAGTCCTAAACTGTTTGGCTAAATGAACTATTGCACTGTTTAATTTAGTTTACTCTTGTAGCGCTTACTTCACTACCATGTAAAATTTAGTCTAACTGTGTTCACTATTCTGGTGTTGGATTCTCTCTTAATAGCACTGATTTCACTCTGATAGGGTTAAATTAGGGTTAAATTAATAGCTCTTATTTCACTATTACAGTGTTTAGTTCACTATTCCAGTGTTGGATTCCCTCTTAATGGCACTGATGTCACTATTACAGTGTTTGGTTCACTATCCCAGTGTTAGATTCCCTCTTAATATCACTGATTTCACTATTCCAGTGTTTGGTTCACTATCCCAGTGTTAGATTCCCTCTTAATAGCACTGATTTCACTATTCTAGTGTTAGATTCTCTCTTAATAGCACTGAATTCACTATTGCAGTGTTCGGTTCACTATTCCAGTGGTGAATTTCCTCTTAATAGCATTAATTTCACTACTGCAGTGTTTTCACTATTCCAGTGTAGCACTGACTTCACTCTGATAGTGTTGAATTCCCTATTACAGGGCTAAATGTAGTCTCACAGTGTTTGATTAACCCGATTTCACTCTTAACGTGTTGTATTCAATCATAATGAAGTGTGAAATTCACACGTACAGTGTTGAATATAATCGTGACACTGCTGGCTATACTTTTAGAGTGTTAAATTCATTCACACAGTGTTGAGTTTACATGTATAGTGTTAAATTCACTCATAGTAGTGACGGGTTTGTGCTCACAGCATTGAGTTTACTTTTATTCACTCTGGATAGTCGTGCGCTCACGTTTGGAGAGTTGAATTCACTATTAATAGTGTTGTGTTCACTCTTGTGCTGCTGGCTTCATTATTCTGGTGTTGAATTCCATGTTTATAGTAGTGGATTCAGTCGTACAGTGTTGGGTTCATACATACAGTGTTGAATTCACTCCTAGTAGTGATGGGATCACATGTATTAAGTCTAATAGTGTTAGAACAGTATTTTATTAGTGTTATATATATATCTATATATCTATATCTATATATATATATATATATATATATATATATATATATATATATATATATATATATATATATATATATATACACTACTGTTCAAAAGTTTGGGATCACAGTGAGATGTTCTTGTTTTGATGGAGTATCTTCTTCCTTAACACAACAATGGACTGACGGGTCTCTAAAGAAAGTTGTTTCTTTCGGGTTATTGTGAGTCGGTCAGCAAGTCATCAACTGCTGATCTTCAGATACTAAACTAACCTAGAATGTTGTTCCCTTTTATACTCACTTATTAGTAGAATGTTTTTCAGCTGTGCATCACAATTGATCAAGAGTGTCCCAACAACCAATTAGTCCAATAACATCCTTAACTTGGATTGGTGGTCGTACCAGGAGATTTAGACAGAGGACTGAGAATTACTGATAATAGGACTATATGCTAAATAAGCCTCTATACAAAAATAGACTTTAATACAAACATTTTTTTTCTTTAAAAATCATCTGATACACTTACATTCATTGTAAAATGGATAATATTGTTTGTGAATTGCATGAAAATTGCATGAAATGAAATTCTAAAGTGATCCTAAACTTTTGAGTGGTAGTGTATATATATATATATATATATATATATATATATATATATATATATATATATATATATATATATATATATATATATTGATAGATAGATAGATAGATAGACCATTGCAGCATATATATATATATATATATATATATATATATATATATATATATATATATATATACATACACACTGGTGGATGGATATATGACTTATATGGGAGTAAATCAACACAGTTCAGTGCAGGGTTGGTGTCTCGTGCTGTAGTATGTGTTCTATCAGTGTCTGGATGGTTCTGGTGGTTCTCCAGTGTTCATGTGTTCATTTATCACTGTAGGTCTGCGGTGGTCGCGGGGGATTTTGCCGCGTGCGGCTGGATAATTGGGGATGTTTAAAGTGTTACACTTTCTCTGGCCTACTTTTCATTCCTGCGCGGCCTCTAACGCTCTCTCTCTCTGTCTCTGTCTCTCTCTCTCTCTCTCTCTCTCTCTCTCTCGCTCTCTCTTTCTCCAGGATGCTCGCGGACGCTCTCCCACCTTCCTCGCGCCACTCCACGCTCGCTTCGTTAAACGCGGATCCCGCGCGCACCGCCAGCCGCTCCTAGTCCCCGCAGACACGCCCGAAGATGTACCACCGCCCGTGGCGCGCGCCCACCCCGCTGCTCCTCGCCGTGCTGCTGCTGCTGCTGCCGGCGGCGCCCTTTTCCTTCCCGCGCGCGCTCGCAAGGCTCCACGAGCGCTCGGCGGTTCCGCGTGCCGCGGCGCGCTCCGTGGCTCGCATGGACGGCGACGTGATCATCGGCGCGCTCTTCTCCGTGCACCACCAGCCGTCGGCCGAGCGCGTCGCCGAGCGCAAGTGCGGCGACGTGCGCGAGCAGTATGGCATCCAGCGCGTGGAGGCCATGTTCCACACGCTGGACCGCATCAACGCCGACCCCCACCTGCTGCCCAACATCAGCCTGGGCTGTGAGATCCGGGACTCGTGCTGGCACTCGTCCGTGGCGCTCGAGCAGAGCATCGAGTTCATCCGCGACTCGCTCATCTCCATCCGGGACGACTCCAAAGACGGAGCCAAGTGGTGCGTGGACGGGACGCAGTCCAGCCACCCGCCCCCCTCGAAGAAGCCCATCGCGGGGGTCATCGGGCCCGGCTCGAGCTCCGTGGCCATCCAGGTGCAGAACCTGCTGCAGCTCTTCAACATCCCGCAGATCGCCTACTCGGCCACCAGCATCGACCTCAGCGACAAGACCCTCTTCAAGTACTTCCTGAGGGTCGTGCCCTCGGACACGCTGCAGGCGCGAGCCATGCTGGACATCGTGAAACACTACAACTGGACTTACGTGTCCGCCGTGCACACAGAGGGTGAGAGGCTGCTGCGCATGACGTCACTGTTACAAAATAACAGTCTATCTATCTATCTATCTATCTATCTATCTATGTTGATCAATTAGTCTATTAATCAACCCATCAATCCATCAATCTATCTATCTATCTATCTATCTATCTATCTATCTATCTATCTATCTATCTATCTATGTTGATCAATTAGTCTATTAGTCAACCCATCAATCCATCAATCTATCTATCTATCTATCTATCTATCTATCTATCTATCTATCTATCTATCTATGTCGATCATTTAGTCTATCTATCTATCTATCTATCTATCTATCTATCTATCTATCTATCTATCTATGTCGATCATTTAGTCTATCTATCTATCTATCTATCTATCTATCTATCTATCTATCTATCTATCTATCTATCTATCTATGTCGATCAATTAATCTATCTATCTATCTATCTATCTATCTATCTATCTATCTATCTATCTATCTATCTATCTATCTATCTATCTATCTATGTTGATCAATTAGTCTATTAATCAACCCATCAATCCATCAATCTATCTATCTATCTATCTATCTATCTATCTATCTATCTATCTATCTATCTATGTCGATCAATTAGTCTATCTATCTATCTATCTATCTATCTATCTATCTATCTATCTATCTATCTATCTATGTCGATCAATTAGTCTATTAATCAACCCATCAATCCATCAATCTATCTATCTATCTATCTATCTATCTATCTATCTATCTATCTATCTATCTATCTATCTATCTATCTATCTATCTATCTGTGTTGATCAATTAGTCTATCTATCTATCTATCTATCTATCTATCTATCTATCTATCTATCTATCTATCTATCTATCTCTGTCAATCAATTAGTCTATTAATCAACCCATCAATCCATCAATCTATCTATCTATCTATCTATCTATCTATCTATCTATCTATCTATCTATCTATCTATCTATCTATCTATCTATCTATGTTGATCAATTAGTCTATTAGTCAACCCATCAATCCATCAATCTATCTATCTATCTATCTATCTATCTATCTATCTATCTATCTATCTATCTATCTATCTATCTATCTATGTCAATCAATTAGTCTATTAATCAACCCATCAATCCATCAATCAATCAATCTATCTATCTATCTATCTATCTATCTATCTATCTATCTATCTATCTATCTATCTATCTATCTATCTATCTATCTATCTATGTTGATCAATTAGTCTATTAATCAACCCATCAATCCATCTATCTATCTATCTATCTATCTATCTATCTATCTATCTATCTGTGTCGACCAATTAATCTATCTATCTATCTATCTATCTATCTATCTATCTATCTATCTATCTATCTATCTATCTATCTATCTCTGTGTCGATCTATCTATCTATCTATATATTTTTATAATATATCTATATGTCTGTCTGGGTGTCCATCTGATTGCTGAGTGTCTGTCTATTCACATTTATATATTTTTATAATATGTTTATATATCTGTCTGTCTGTCTGATTACTGAGCATCTGTCTGATGCTGGCTGTTTGAATTACGTTCAGTTGTCAGTCTGATGCGCTGAACTTCAGTAGGATATTCAGAGCTGGGCTCTCCGTTCCCGTCCATGTGTAATGAAATGCTAATTCTATTCCATTAGATGTGTACAAGTGGACTCGCTCTCCCTCTAATTATTTGCATATCTAAGCATGCCTTAATTAATCAATCAGCTTCTCCATATTTAATGAGGGAACTAATGCATTCTTCCCTCTGCCGCTCCCTCTCCTGAGGCTAAATGGCCTGCGCAGCTTCAACTTCACCCCCGTCACCTCCACACCGTCCAACTTTCTGCCCTTCTAATGGTCTCATGCCTCTCAGAGAACCCTGAAGTATTCTGGTCACATCCCAAATCTCTCAGATTGCCGAGCTGACAGCTTTCAAACCGTCCGATGTCTGAGCTGAGCAATTTTCCAAGCTGTCTGGTTTCTAAACGATCCGATGTCTTTGCCGTCTAATATTTTGGAATGAAAAGTTTTTTTCACTGACAGATGTCAAAGCCTGATACGTTGCCCGGCTGCTCAGAGTTTGTAGCCCTGGATTTCAGTGTGGGCTCCTGTAGAAGCTCAAACTCAGTTGACTTTAGATCATAAAATGTGAGTAAACCAGGAATCTAATATACATTGTATGGTCACACTAGGCTCCACGGCTGGTTTCAGGACCATATATAAGCAATACAGGCACTTCGGCACTTGGGGCCAACAAGGGCCCCACAGGTAGTGAAAGTTAATAATTCTTTTTCTCTTATCTTTATTTTTACATGTAGTCTGAGGCACCTAATCTGATAGTTTAAAAGTCTTTATCTGATCAATAAGTGTATATTTTAACCACCAGATCTGATTAGAACAGATGTAAATCATACATACAATAGAAAGTAACATGAATATGTTATTGTGAGAGAAGCAGATCAGATCTTGATCCAGTTTGAAGAACAAAGTTAGGTTCCAGATTTCTCCTGGACGCCCCAGACATTGTATGAATGTGTTCAGTTCCTTCAGCAGCAAATCTTGATTTATCTTAATGAAGTACTGAGCAGTCAAAGCAGGTATTAGATGAGAACTGATAATAATACTGGGTTGTTTAGGAGAAGCTTGGAAAGAGTTAAATAAACACACTGACGTATGTAAAAGCACTACTTACTCTATTAATACTGTTTAATATTTAATAATAAAGTGTTTACTGAGTAAATAAAAACTTCCTGTCTGGAATAAATAGCGTTTACTATATAATAATGTCCCCAAGTGCCTCAAACCTTTGCACAGTATTGTATATACAGTTGGGAGGCAGCAACAAAAGATACAGATATAGATATAGATATAACAAAAGGTATATTGACTTGACTAGGCATAATTGGAGCATCCCGGGGGGGCGGAGTCTTTTAGAAGTAAAGTAGTGAAGGACAAATAGTGGGATTTCATCATCTACAGTATATACTATCATTAAAAATTGAGAGGATTTAAAGAAGTCTCAGTCTCAGTGAGGGTCAACGGCTAGTTTTTGGGGGGCGCACGCAGAACTCCAGCCCAAGCCCTCTGAGTTCGCCACCCCCCCCCACCCCTTTTTCGACTCGCTTCTAAGCATGGTCCAAGCTAGCAAAGTGGAGTTACCATGTACATAAGTTTAGGGAGTGGGACCACGCCCTGATTACCTCTACCTACTATATATACAACCCCATTCTCGCTTCATTCCTGTGCCGAACAACATCGCAAGCCCGTCCGACCTCCAAATCCTTGACGTCGCCATCCATTTTTTCCACAAACTGTAAATCGGACCAGCGCGGCAGGAACACCTAATTCTTCTCTTCAAATCATCTCAGTCCATACGCACCAATCTTCCACCATATTCAAGCCTCCATACCCCATCCGCTTTCTTCCAAGTGACCCACTCGCAACTGGTTTTCACCTCCATTTCCACAACATCCTTCACCCGGCCATCCCAATCCAATTCCGTCCTCCCTCTACTCCTTCAGGATCGGCATAGCATCAACAGCTCCTCACCAAGGAATCCCTGACTATGCTATTCAAGTTCCCGACTGGTGTTCCTCCCAACTAGTTTTTAGGGGGCACCGTTCAAACCAAGCACCAAGCCACGCGGAACTCCAGCCCAAGCCCTCTGAGTTCGCCCCCCCATCCCAGCAAAGCTACTGTTGTGCCTAAGAGGAGTTGATGTTTCTGAGTTTGGGATAAACAGTCTTGTCTCGCTCTTCTGTATCGCAGTGACACACGGCGTGTCAACAAAACACAGCACAAACAGTAACAGCGTGAATGTGAATCAGATGTGGCCGATCTCGTGCAATCAGGCTTCCACATACAGTCATTTGTAGCGTCACTCTGTTGGAATTGATATGCGCCTCACAGGAGACAGGGAGCCGTGAGGATTTTCAGGTATAGTCATCAAAACCTCGAGAAACCTGAGCATACTGATATGATGGACTCACCAACTCACAAGCTCACAGAACTAAAAGGTGAAGCAGTTTTAATAACCAGGAGTGAGGCAGTATGTACACAGCCGAGTCGCATTATTATGACCTTTGGATGGCGGTAGTGCGTAGGTGGTGGAGTTCTGGTCTGGGGAATGTTTTCATGACATTCTCTGGACCCACTCATCCATGTGGAAGACACTGTCAACCCACTTGGGTCTGAATCCATCCTTGCAGATCACGTACACCGTACATGCTGATGGTCTTCTCTGGGGCGGATGAGATCTTCCAGCACGACAATGAGACACGTCCCACGGCTAGAAATGTCCCACACTGGTTGGAAGAGCTGACCAAGACTTCCACGTACTACCCTTGACCCCTAATTCCTCAGACTTGAACCCAATCGAGCGTCTGTGGGACCACCTGGATGGTGGTGTTGGCTCTATGGATCCACCTCCACGCTCCCTCCAGCAGCTGTGGGATGCACTGCAGTCAGCATGATACCTCCAGATACCTGTGACCACCTACCAGGACCTTACTGAGTCTCCCAGTCCGTCTAGCTGCTGTCTGTGCTGCACATGGTGGTCACGTTGGATATTAGCTGGGGGTTAGAATAATGTGAACTTCAGGAACTTCAGGAACTTCAGTCTCTGGTCCTGCTTGCAGATGGAGGCTCACAAGCCATTTACTTAAATGTTTTTGGTTAGTTTCTTAAATTTTCCTCCTCAAGAACTGCAACTTTTGGTACTAGACTGATTTTTATGTGACTAAGAGAGTGTAACAGCGCCCCCCCCTATGTGGAAAATCACTTCCTGCCCCCTAGCTGCAGTTTGCACCACAGCAATGCACTGAAGTGAGGTCATTTGCAAACAACCTCTTGTGTAAACAAGTATGCCCAGAATCACAATTTTACAGGAGAGGCCAAAAACCAACTTTAGCTTTAATGTAAGTCAATGGAACCAGGATTTTTTCCAGCCTGTTTTGGAGTGTTTCTATTGGCCCATTCATCGTGGAATTTCCAGACAGTGTAAACGGTAGCTTAGGTGTTCAAATGATGTTGAAAAATGAAAATCATGAAAATGTATTTTTTTTCTTTTTTTTCTTGGACAGCGACGGTATGTTTGGTGATTAGACGTTTGCAGATGTGAGATTACGATGTTCACGAAAGTAGGTTTGCATGAACGCAGCACTGAAAGTGGAACCACATACACACACAAACACACACACACACGCAATTAGGCGCAGCAGCGGCAGCTGCAGTCCTCTGCCACAGGCATCTTCAATGCTGCCTGTTGCCCCTAGCAACAGCAGAGGTCCCTGATTGCATTAATTACCTGGCCAGATTCAGATCTGTCTGTCTGACTAACTAAAGCATGTGAAATGACCGCGTCTCGATAGGCAGCAGTCCCTCCGGCCTGCCATGGGCGAGTGACAGGAGAGCTGAGGTGTATAACGGTGCAGTGATGGAATCTCACAGTCCAGCGTCATCACGGCAACACGAGAGACAAGCTGATGGAATTAGAGTTGCGGTAGATCATAGAGATAAATTAATTTAATGTCACATAAGTTCCTATTACAACGAATCGGGAGTCATAAAAAAGGAGGGCAGTGGCGATGGAGTGAGAGACCTAGAGAGAGAGAGAGAGAGAGAGAGAGATTCAGAAAAAGGACACCACAGCCTGAGGGAGCCGGTAGAGTGTTAATTACAAAATATATTCATTATCATATCAACACGAATGTTTTTAATCAAAGTTAATCACTTATTTATCATTATCACAACATAATGGATATTTTATTGAAATAACATTTGTTATGTTGTGACAGTGGCATAAATATCTTGAGATCCCAAGAAAACTACATTCCTCGTTATGATAATATATAACTAACTTGTAAATAATATATAGTAATATATAAATAACTAATTAAGTTAGTTTGTTTTATGTTTTAGTTTGATTATGAAGAGATACAGTAAAAACATTGCTGGTCCTTTAGGGCCACCATGTTTCATTTTTGAATATTATTTTATATCCATTTAAAATATTCTAAAGCTAAACGACCAAACTTGAGCTGAGAGATGAGAAATGGAAAGATCTGCTCCATGGGAAGCTCTCAGAGCTACACACAACTAAAGCCAGTATATACAACCAGTCATTAACCCCTTCGCGTCATTGGCTGACCCAGCTAATATGGATGCCCTGCATGTTCACACCTCCTTTGGAATGGAGTTCTGGTTCATTTGATGTTGGCGCTGATTGTGTTTCCTACAGTGGTGCCTGTTCAGTTGTGGAGTCAGTTCAGTTCTGTTCAGTTAAGTTAAATTCAGTTAAATTCAGTTTAAGTTGGTTTAAATCAGTTCAGTTCAATTTACTTAAAGCCAGTTAAATTTATTTCAATCTAATTAAATTCAATACAATTCAGTTCATGTTGGTTCAATTCAGATCAGTGCAATTCAGATCAGTGCAATTCAATTCAATTCAATTCAATTCAATTCAATTCAGTTCAGTTCAATTCAATTCAATTCAATTCAATTCAATTCAATTCAGTTCAGTTCAGTTCAATTCAATTCAATTCAATTCAATTCAATTCAATTCAATTATTTCGCAACTTTTGGTACTTGGTAAACTAATTTTTAATTAGCTGTAAATGATGTGATAATAGACATTCTGAGAGAGTGTGATAGCGCCCCCCTATGTGGAAAATCATTTCCGGCCCTCCAGCTGCAGTTCGCACCATAGGGGTGAGGTCATTTGCAAACAACCTCTTATTCAATGTAGGTAAATGGAATCGTAATTTTTCCAGGCTATTTCAATTCAATTAGTTTTAATTAATTAATTTAATTTTTTTTAAGTTATTTCAGTTTTCAAGTTCATTTCAATCCAATTCTGTTCCATTCAGTTCAGTTCAATTCTATTCTGTTAAGCACTTCTCTTCAGCCCATTTCAGTTTCACTTATTTTATTTCAGTTTAATTAATTTAGTTTATTTTAGGCTAAATCACATGTTGAGTTCACTTCAACTCATTTCAGTCCTATTTAGTCTAATTTTAATTGATTGTGAGTTTTTTATGGTTCAGTTCAGTTCATTCAGTTTGCTTTTAATGGAATTCAAATCAGATCACTTAACTTTACTGCAGTCCACTAGTTAAGTTCGGTTCAGTTCTGTTCAGTTAGGTTAAATTCAGTTAAATTCAGCTAACTTCAGTTCAATTCAATACCATTCAGATTAGGTTGGTTCTGTTTAGTTGGTCCAGTTAAATTAATTTAAATCCGGTTGAATTCAATACAGTTCAGTTCAATTCAGATCAGTGCAGATCAATTGCAGTTCGCACCATAGGGGTGAGGTCATTTGCAAACAACCTCTTATGTATACTGTCACTGTTCAAAGAAAAACAAGTATTCCCAGAATCACAATTTCCCAGGAGAGGCCAAAAACCAACTTTACTTTTAATGTAGGTCAATGGAACCGGAATTTTTTTTCAGGTGATTTCAATTCAATTAGTTTTAATAAATTAATTTCAGTTTTCAAGTTCATTTCAATCCAATTCTGTTCGATTTTATTCTATTTGTTTGAATTCAATTTAAATCAGTTCAGCTCAGTTCTTCTCAATTTCACATTTAAATCCTCTTTCAAGCTTTCAAGGTCTGTTTATATTCTCTAGAGTTCCCTCCAAACAACTTTCCCTCCAATCGTGTCTGGAGCGCGTGTCTGGTGCTGTAAATAAACTTGGTATGAAGCTGACCTTTGCAAGTCAAGGGGGAGAATGTAATGAGCAGCCTTTGAAGCTGATACTGGGGTCCGACGTTATTCAAATCAAACAGCGGCGGACTTTAGTCGGCGTCCATGCGTGCAATCACCGGCTTTCTCACTTCTCCTCACTCTCCTGATTAAAAGAGCTGTCCGGCGTGCACGCAGTCAACAGCGGTGACCTCCACTCTGGCTACTGCACCCGTTCTATTGCACTGAATTATGCATGAGGCTGGATGGCTTTTGTCTTTTGGTGAGTTTAATAGCGGCTGACTTTCCGTCTGAATCCCATTCCACTGCAGTGTGTGATCCACCGAAACAAACAATTAGTTTTAGGACGTTTTCACACCAGCACTAGTGAGTCCGGTTAAAACTGACTCTGGTTCATTTGGTGTGGTTTGTTTAGGCAGGTGTGAAAACAGTAATCACACTCGGGTCCAGACCAAAACAACCCCGACCCTCGAGAGGAGGTGGTCTCGGTCCAGTTCCAATTGAACTCCGGAGCGGTTTGTTTGTGGTGAGAACATGATCCAACCTCGATCCGACCCAAGTACTAGGTGTACTCCACAAGTTTGATCTAAACATCTCCTGCAGCCAGGTGTGCTTTGCATTATGGGATGTTTCAGATGACGTAAACAGAGAACTGGAGAACTGTAGCAGCTAACAGGGCGAGGACAATGAAGCGAGGTCTCTCTTGGACTAGCAGTGAGGGACGTTGTCTACTTGATGTTTGGAGTGAGCTGGGTGGTCTGCAGGTGGACTGTAGTTTGGTATATTATCAGATTATTATTACAGCTATGAACAGATGCTGTCTCTGCCGCTGCTCCGTGATACGCTCTACAAGAAATGTGCAGTAGTTTAGAAAACCGGATCTTCTCCCTGTGTTTACTTTCTTGCTCGCACGCCAGATAGCTCTGACCAATCAGAGGAGAGAACGTGCTCATGTGGTTTGTTGGGGCGCATTTTGGTGGTTTTTGCCTGTGAAAACAAACTTAACCGAGAAGGAAACACTCCAAGTAGACAAACTCATTAACTGATCCGGACCAGAGAAACAAACTACAGGTGTGGAAACGTCCTAAGAGAGCGATTGAAGTCTGTAGTGAAGATTCATGTTTTTATTTCTTTCTTTCTTTCTTTATTTCTTTATGCTGACCATTTCAGATTGATACTGGCTGCCATTTGCGTCTCAAATGGTAGTGACCATGTCTCCATTTCATGTCTTTTTCAGTTGCCTGTGTCCATTTTGTGTCCTCCATTGTGAACTCCATTGTCGTCCATGTCTAATCCCGGGTTCTGGCCGCTCTGCCTGGGTTGAGTCACTGGAGGTAACCCAGCCTCCGTTTTGGATCTTCTAAAACATTATGCTGCACTGGTTTGACTTTCTAGTCACCAGCGTTCCCAGTACTGTCTCTAAAACCCGTCCACCATTCCGTGTCCCAACTCAGGCAACTATGGTGAAAGTGGCATGGAGGCGTTCAAGGAGCTGGCGGCGGAGGAGGGTCTGTGCATCGCCCACTCGGACAAGATCTACAGCAACGCCGGGGAGAAGCACTTTGACCGTCTGCTGAGGAAGCTGCGGGAGCGCCTGCCCAAGGCCCGCGTGGTGGTCTGCTTCTGCGAGGGCATGACCGTGCGCGGCCTCTTGATGGCCATGCGGCGGCGAGGCGTTTCCGGGGAATTCTTGCTCATTGGAAGGTAAGGATGGTTCAGAGCCTCTTGAGAGTAATCAAGAAAGACATGAGGAGGGTCGCAAGCACGAGTCATGTCTAGCTTCAGGGCATCTCCTCCAAACGCAGCCGAGTCGGGTCGAATTTATTTATACGGCACATTTAAATATCAACACGTTGTTGGCCCAGTCGCTCGGAATCTCATTAACTATGAGGATAGAACAGTCACATTCCATCACATGAGACAGACCGTCTTCCGAGGGACGACTTAAATCAGCACGCCAGCGAGCCAGGAACGTGTAGATCCCACAACAAGAAAACTGTAACAAATAAAAACCACCAGAGAATCACAGCATTAAGGAAAAGAAGGATGGACGTTAACCACAGCTTAAAGGAGTAAACTAGAAAAGGGTCTGTGATTTCCTAATTACCTTCACCTGAATATCTCAAAATACGGTGGTGTAGTGGTTAGTACGGTGGTGTAGTGGTTAGTATGGTGGTGTAGTGGTTAGTATGGTGGTGTAGTGGTCAGTATGGTGGTGTAGTGGTTAGTATGGTGGTGTAGTGGTTAGTATGGTGGTGTAGTGGTTAGTACGGTGGTGTAGTGGTCAGTACGGTGGTGTAGTGGTTAGTATGGTGGTGTAGTGGTCAGTATGGTGGTGTAGTGGTTAGTACGGTGGTGTAGTGGTTAGTATAGTGGTGTAGTGGTCAGTATGGTGGTGTAGTGGTTAGTACGGTGGTGTAGTGGTTTGTATGGTGGTGTAGTGGTCAGTATGGTGGTGTAGTGGTTAGTACGGTGGTGTAGTGGTTAGTATGGTGGTGTAGTGGTTAGTATGGTGGTGTAGTGGTTAGTATGGTGGTGTAGTGGTCAGTATGGTGGTGTAGTGGTTAGTATGGTGGTGTAGTGGTCAGTATGGTGGTGTAGTGGTCAGTATGGTGGTGTAGTGGTTAGTACGGTGGTGTAGTGGTTAGTATGGTGGTGTAGTGGTCAGTATGGTGGTGTAGTGGTTAGTACGGTGGTGTAGTGGTTAGTATAGTGGTGTAGTGGTCAGTATGGTGGTGTAGTGGTTAGTATGGTGGTGTAGTAGTTAGTACGGTGGTGTAGTGGTCAGTACGGTGGTGTAGTGGTTAGTATGGTGGTGTAGTGGTCAGTATGGTGGTGTAGTGGTTAGTATGGTGGTGTAGTGGTTAGTATGGTGGTGTAGTGGTTAGTACGGTGGTGTAGTGGTCAGTACGGTGGTGTAGTGGTTAGTATGGTGGTGTAGTGGTCAGTATGGTGGTGTAGTGGTTAGTACGGTGGTGTAGTGGTTAGTATAGTGGTGTAGTGGTCAGTATGGTGGTGTAGTGGTCAGTATGGTGGTGTAGTGGTTAGTATGGTGGTGTAGTGGTTAGTATAGTGGTGTAGTGGTCAGTATGGTGGTGTAGTGGTCAGTATGGTGGTGTAGTGGTTAGTATGGTGGTGTAGTGGTTAGTATGGTGGTGTAGTGGTTAGTACGGTGGTGTACTGGTCAGTACGGTGGTGTAGTGGTTAGTATGGTGGTGTAGTGGTCAGTATGGTGGTGTAGTGGTTAGTATGGTGGTGTAGTGGTTAGTATAGTGGTGTAGTGGTCAGAATGGTGGTGTAGTGGTCAGTATGGTGGTGTAGTGGTTAGTATGGTGGTGTAGTGGTTAGTATGGTGGTGTAGTGGTTAGTACGGTGGTGTAGTGGTCAGTATGGTGGTGTAGTGGTCAGTATGGTGGTGTAGTGGTCAGTATGGTGGTGTAGTGGTCAGTATGGTGGTGTAGTGGTCAGTATGGTGGTGTAGTGGTTAGTACGGTGGTGTAGTGGTTAGTATAGTGGTGTAGTGGTCAGTATGGTGGTGTAGTGGTCAGTATGGTGGTGTAGTGGTTAGTATGGTGGTGTAGTGGTTAGTATGGTGGTGTAGTGGTTAGTACGGTGGTGTAGTGGTCAGTAAGGTGGTGTAGTGGTTAGTATGGTGGTGTAGTGGTCAGTATGGTGGTGTAGTGGTTAGTACGGTGGTGTAGTGGTTAGTATGGTGGTGTAGTGGTTAGTATGGTGGTGTAGTGGTTAGTATGGTGGTGTAGTGGTCAGAATGGTGGTGTAGTGGTCAGTATGGTGGTGTAGTGGTTAGTATGGTGGTGTAGTGGTTAGTATGGTGGTGTAGTGGTTAGTACGGTGGTGTAGTGGTCAGTACGGTGGTGTAGTGGTTAGTATGGTGGTGTAGTGGTCAGTATGGTGGTGTAGTGGTTAGTACGGTGGTGTAGTGGTTAGTATAGTGGTGTAGTGGTCAGTATGGTGGTGTAGTGGTCAGTATGGTGGTGTAGTGGTCAGTATGGTGGTGTAGTGGTTAGTATGGTGGTGTAGTGGTTAGTACGGTGGTGTAGTGGTTAGTATAGTGGTGTAGTGGTCAGTATGGTGGTGTAGTGGTCAGTATGGTGGTGTAGTGGTTAGTATGGTGGTGTAGTGGTTAGTATGGTGGTGTAGTGGTTAGTACGGTGGTGTAGTGGTCAGTAAGGTGGTGTAGTGGTTAGTATGGTGGTGTAGTGGTCAGTATGGTGGTGTAGTGGTTAGTACGGTGGTGTAGTGGTTAGTATAGTGGTGTAGTGGTCAGTATGGTGGTGTAGTGGTCAGTATGGTGGTGTAGTGGTTAGCACTGTCTCCTCACAGTAAGATGATCTGGGTTGGATTCCTGGTCCGGGTGGTTCTGTGTGGAGTGTGTATGTTCTCTCTGTGTTTGAGTGGTTTCCTCCGGGTTCTCCGGTTTCCTCCCACAGTCCAAACACATGCATGTTAGGATCCTCACTCTAAACTGTCTGTAGGTACGAGTGTAAGTGTGTGTTGTTCATGTGATGGACTGGTGACTTGTACATGGTGTACCCCGCCTTTGCCCGATGACGCTGGGATTGTCTACAGCCCCCCTGTGACCCCGACTAGTGGGATAAAGTAGAAGATAATGGATGGATGGATGGATGGATGGATGGATAATGTGGGCTCCTTGAAAATTAGCTTATTATGACATTATGCTGTCTGTCAGAGAAGAATTGACACTAAAGCACAAATTCATGGAAAGGTCACTGCTTAGCTTCTTTGATCTGTGAGCTCCTCTCTTTGGTTTTCTTAACCCTTTAATGCCCAACCTGGTCAAAAGGTGACCCGAAAGATTTTATTCTCTGTATCTTTGCAATAAATTAATTTCGTCGTTCAAGCTTCCATGAATTTCTCAGTTTACTTGGTTCTGATCATCACAAATCCCGATTTCAGTTTAAATATTTAACTTTTTTAATAATTGTTGTATTACTGCCTTTTAACAGAACATGGCTCAGAATGAGCCCTTATGTGTTCACTATGGAGTTTTAATAGAATCTGTTGACATTTGTAAACATTTGCAGTCGGGAACATATTTACAAACACTGTTTTTGTTCATGAAGTAAAAAAATAAGAATTAAAATAATTATTTAATATCAAAAACAAGATTTTTATTGAACACTTGAAACATTAACTAATGAAATAAACTGATTTCCATAGATTTACCAAAGAGACACTCATCAGTACATACAGTAACATAGGAAATTAATACGGGTAGAGTTTAACCATGTTGTGCATTAGAAGGGGCTTGTTTAGCTTGTGCATCAAAGGGTTAATAAACTAGCGATGCAGCATTGTGCTGCCTCAAGATGGCGCTGTAGCAAAGTGGTTCACTCAGTTCCTTATAACCGAGCAAATGTAACTACAGAGTGAATTGCTAGTGAAGATGAAAGAGGAATTTGATTTGATCTCACTGAAAAACTTGTTTCCAAATAAGATAAGAGCATTTCCAGAAGAAGAATCATTAAACCAAACTCTGTTACTATAGAAACCAGCATCAGCACCACTATAGCGAGTGAGTTAGCTGGGAATTTTACAAACTGGCTACATCAAACTTGCAGCTTTGCAAGCAGTTTATCAAACTCACAACTTACAGCTGAAGCAAGCAATTAAAATCCAATACACAAATACATACTTTGATCCAATTTCATGAATAGTCATATACTAAAGCCTAATAAAAATTATTATAACATAGTATATGAGTACATATGTGATGCCTGTGCTGCTGTAAACCTGCTGTGTGAATGTGTAGAGCTGTTATTAGTTTGTTGACAGAGCTCTGAGTATGTGTTTCCATTACCACACGGCTTCATGACCTAAGGTTAGTTTCATATACTAAAAATATATAATAAAAATAAGCCACCGAGCTACAAAAGCAATCATACTGTATATGTTTGTTTGGCTATTCAGGTGCAGAACAGAAATTTGACATGTCATAATTATGTAATACAGTGCTGTTTTACAGACAGGAAGCTTTTATTTACTCAGTAAACACGTTATTATTAAATATTAATCAGTATTAATAGACTAAGTAGAGCTTTTACACTTATTATTAAATATTAATCAGTATTAATAGAGTAAGTAAAGCTTTTACATTTTATTATGTAAATATTAAACAGTATTAATAGAGTAAGTAGTGCTTTTACACCTTATTATTAAATATTAATCAGTATTAATAGAATAAGTAGAGCTTTTACACTTTATTATGTAAATATTAAACAGTATTAATAGAGTAAGTAGAGCTTTTACACTTTATTATTAAATATTAATCAGTATTAATAGAGTAAGTAGAGCTTTTACACTTTATTATTAAATATTAATCAGTATTAATAGAGTAAGTAGAGCTTTTACACTTAATTATGTAAATATTAAACAGTATTAATAGAGTAAGTAGTGCTTTTACACTTTATTATGTAAATATTAAACAGTATTAATAGAGTAAGTAGTGTTTTACACTTTATTATGTAAATATTAAACAGTATTAATAGAGTAAGTAGAGCTTTTACACTTTATTATGTAAATATTAAACAGTATTAATAGAGTAAGTAGTGTTTTACACTTTATTATGTAAATATTAAACAGTATTAATAGAGTAAGTAGTGTTTTACACTTTATTATGTAAATATTAAACAGTATTA